>JAEMWC010000744.1:0-197500 GCA_016490735.1 Pachyseris speciosa
CAGATCGAATTGGGAGACACGGAGTCCTGTAGCAAAGAAGTGCCAATCTGATAAAATGTTGGAGAAGGAAATGTCCGAAAAACTGAACCCTTTTATAAATAAAAGACGCATAAACTCTGCGATTCGTAAGGTAGGAAGCAAAGACGTTATTGAGATGGAACTGTCCTATGACAACGCGAGTGATTGAAGCGTATTATCCGTTACTAAGTAATAACGCGTACTGTCCCTATTATTTCATATACATCATTTACACTGTTCTATTAATGCTCTAACAAAAGCCAGTGAGAGCCAATCAGAACGGTTACAGGTAGGATCAACCACGATCACAGTCTACGGTAGCCGGAAAAATTGTGAGATTCGCTTTCATTTTGTCTTCAAATCGATGCTTGGGTCACAAATGTCTTCTGGCAACTTGACTTTCGAAAAAGGCCGGGGGATTCCTTCGGCTTGTTACAAACTACAGAAACCGAATAAAACTGTAGGGTTAAGTATTAGAACCTGACCTGTGAGCTGATGATCCTCTGAGAAGAACGTTCGATGTTCGCTGGTAGTCCAAAGAACGATGGTTTATCGTCATCAGGAAGAGAGTTTATGATCTCCACGTAGTCCTAGGACGTCGAAAGAACCAAGTGAGAACAACCAACTCAAGCATCGCTTTCCTTTAAAGGAGTAATAATAAACTTCACGAAATGATAGGGGTGGGGCTAGTTGGGGTCCAACCTCCGAGAATTTCAGCCCCTTCGAGCAATAAACGGGACCTGTAAACCCCCTCCCCACGAAGCCCGTGACTGTTTCATTGGTTTGGACCAGCTGTTTGTCATTCCCATACTGTAACAGATGATCCGTGACATTTCCAAAGAAGACGCGCCAAGGGTTTCCGCATTTCAAGAACAAGAAACGCCTTTTTATTAACAACGAGAAAAACGTTTGTCAACACCTTTATGAAGTAACAGGAATTCAAGGTATTTTGACTTCACAATACGCTAACAGGTGGCCCATCCTATAAGCCTGGTGTTTTTTCCTGAGGTCTCCTCGCCACTAACGTAGGTGAAACATGTTGTAAATATTATCAAGATGGTAAGTAAATGCTTAATGTTAAAAAGCAGTTCAAAGTTCACTGACCCTGTGATGGCAAGATGTAGGCAGAGTCACATTAGGAATGACTTTCTTGGGTCTTGCCGAGCGGCTCCCACCCTAAAAGAAAAACATGATGAAAACCCAGTTAACGTTTCATTGCACAGACGCAAAGTCTGAAAGGATTGCATACCTCTTACAAACCGAGTTCGAGGTCCGCATTGTAAGTTACGGACCGAGTTTTTTCCCGTTGATTCATGACCCAAGCGCGAAGCGCGCGGGCCATAAATTAATGGGAAAAAACGAGGATCCGTAACTTACAGTAGAGACCGAGAAAACGAGATTAGTAAGATATTTATTATAATTATCTCTGAAGTTAATCCGGCGCGCGGGAAAGGAAACTAGTTGAAGTCAAGCGGGCCGTACTGTAGAATACGACCCGCAGAATTGACCAATCACAGCGAGCGCACTAAATGAGAGATATAAATAAAATTAATTACTCGCAATTTCTTTGACAAGCATAGTTCTATAACAAATTTAGTATCTGGAATCGTCAACTTTAATGATCCGTTCACACCAACTTCAAAGTGTTTATTTACACCAGTTGTCAGTAAAAGAAAATAGGATTTAAGTAAGGTCTTACTCGTGGTTTCACAGCGCAGGTAGGAAAAAAAAAAAAGGAAAAAACAGTAAGCAACTTCTACGAAGGAAACAATGTTAAACCGTGTTTACCTAAGACTTTTTACACATTAGGTAGCCTTAATGTGAACCTAGCATCACAGCTAACTCGCCTCGAAACATTTTTCCTGGGCATTCCGGGACTCGCTCGACAGGAGGTAGGATGGCCTAGTGGTTTGGGGCGCTGGATTTCAATGTAGTCACCCCCGGTTCAAATCCCGCTCTATCCACTAGCTGGTGCTGTTCTGGGTAGTCCCTGGTTTAACTCCTCGGAGATCCTTGCAAATAGTCAACTGGTTTGCCTCCGGCCAGTTGGGATTCTTATCATGTTTATTTGTTTATATGAATTATTTGTTTCTGTATTTGCTCGGCCCCACTAGCCTTTGTGCTCTAAATACTGCCGAGGATAAATAAACGTTATTATTATTAAAACGTTTCGTTTAGATTCGGCTTACCTGCCCTGGGAACACGGCTTGTTCAAAATACTGCAGCAGATACGACTGAAGCACTTTAGCGTCAAACGTGTTGTCGATGCGGCCACCATAAATGGCGTTCTTGAATAAACCGTGCACAAATTTCCAACGAACGCTTCCTGTACCTGGTGCAAAACGAAGGAAATTGTTCAGTGTTAAAAAACAAAAAAACAAAAACAAAAACAAAAATAAAAAACAAAAAAAGAAAACGCAACGTTGGATAAAACATGAACCAAACCAATAGATACCCAGATCAAATTTGTGGTTCGGGTTCATTTTAACAACGACGACTTGGTTTTTAGTCCTATTCCAACCAAGATATCAGCCATAGCTATAATCCTATTTATAGATTATATCCTATAATGTAATGACATGTACTTCCTACTCTTGAATCTTCAACCACAGGTAAAGTACATGTAGCCTGCAGCACAGGTGTTCTTTTGGCAGGCGAGTGAGGGATAAGAAAGTCGCGCGTGTATTAGGCCCCTTGGATTAGGACACCACGTTGTATTTTCATACCTTGGAGAGTTGCAAGGAACCAAAGGGGGTGGGAAACGTGCGGAAAGGAAGTTATTTCATTCCGCCTCCCCTCCCTCTCCCCGCTCCTTTATCTTTCTGCCTAACACCCACCCCCTTGGTGACATTTGTTGCTCTCCCAAATCTACTCTTTCATAAACAAGATCGTTTTCGGGAATATAAGCACGTCTCACTCGCCCCAACATACGCCTGCTCTGCAGGCTACAGATAGAGATGTTTAGAATTTTTGAGGTACATATCTTACTCTGATTTACACTTACAGTTGTTTCCCACAAGGGATTTCATTACTGTTTGGTTAGCACGTGTTTTGTATTTCCCTTACCAGCTGCTCTACACAGTCTGTCGATGATATCAGCTCCTGCTCGTAGATCACCGAAAGCGAATTCATAGAACTTTGTCCAACCCTTCAGAGATAAATACAATTTCACTCTTGTGCATCCCTTTAACGCTATATACTGTCACATCATGTATTGCGGTTGTACATGATATGACTTGCCATAGTTCCCGCACTATCAACTGATAAAGTTAGAAAAACGTTTCAGTTTTAAGACGTACGGAATTTCTTTGGCTTTTGAATCAAACTGTTAGCTTCAAGTCAGTAACACGCACCTGCCTGGAGTGTTCTGATTTTTATACATTAAATGTGATCAATCAAGACTAAAGCTTCAGTTCAGGACTTCCTGTGGCTCTCTACTTTAATTATACTCTGCAAGGTGGTTCTAAAGTGGCTGTTTTATTCATATGTGGGTAGTTGTACCTGAGCATTAGCTATGCCATGCTGATGAAGCAAAGATTGAGCCAAGGCATTAGCAGCCATGGACAGTTGTTTTGGCATCTGATGGTTAGGCCTCATCAGCATGGCATAGGTAATGCCCAGGCTCAAGTACCTTGAGTAGTAACTCAAGTAGTTGTTTTATTGATATGTGGGTAGATGAGCCTGAGCATTAGCTATGCCATGCTGATGAGGCCTAACAAGGCCGAAACAGCTGTCCATGACTGCTAATGCTTAGGCTCAACCTTTGCTTTAGTAGATTTAAGGGGTAATGCCCGCTACCTTGTGGCTTTAGTGCCTTTTGAGTGGCTTCAGCTTACTTGATCACATTAATTTGTGAAGTATCCATGTCACTCCAGCCACATCCCACAAGCTTTACGTTTTTAAAACAGTAAAGAGGCTGTGCGCAAATGAACACCTCACCTGTGGAATGTAGTTCCTTCGTTCCTGCACTATAGCATGGAACCAGGCCAACACAAACAGAGCCTGCGCTCTGATGGAAGAGTTCCCACGGCTGATGAATTCTGGGCTCCACGAGTCGTACGTACGCTGGAGATTTTTCTTGATTCCTGGTGGAGCCTGCAGCATGAAGGTGACATTTCGCAACAATTTAAAAGGAATTTCAAGAACATTCAGATTCTAAAATAAAGAGAGATGTTTGCTAGCAAAAAAGATTAGATCCTTGATTCAATTTCTTTATCATTCTTCTGTACCGTGCAAACTTTTTGACTGTATAAGCAGACAAGACCTTAAATTTTCATCTCCTTTCCCCGTATTTCATCTCGAACGCTCACAAAGGAGCAAGTTTTCAAATCACGTTTGACTTTTTTTTGTCATCTTATAAAAGGTAACGATGTGGAGCATTTTCTTTTCCGAGTTCATTTGTTATCGATAGGTTGAGAGTTTTTGCTGCAGCGTGTTCAACGTAAAATATGTCCCATAACATTATAGGAGTTGTAAAAGGATCTCTGTAAAGGAGCATTGTGCAGTTGACATGTTTGCTACAGTTATAAAGATTTGCAAATCAGTAAAGACAGAATTTCTGTCATTCGTTAGTGCACAGCGGGAGTTAACATAAAACAGAAACATTTTGGTGATCAAATTATAACAATTAAACGGCACATGGGGTGAAACACTGTCCTGGTTCATAAAAGAAGTACCTCGTAAGTGACTTTCAGGCTGGACTGAAGGAGGATTGTGGGGAACTTTGGATGAGATTCAGCTGTGAGCCAAAGACGAAAGTTTTCATGAGGCTCCAGAGAATTGAGCTCCTGTAAAAACAAGTTCAGAAACGTTAGCTACAACAACGCATGTTCACACTTGTAGCTTTGAGATGGTGGTAAAAAATAAGAATTACAAGTAATAACCAGGATATTTATTTTTTTCATTTCGCTTCTGTTTGTCAAATATTCGTCAATTTCTACCCTGAGCAGAGAAGGCCCTATAATGGAAGAAATTTCTAAATTAAACGAAAACGTGATGGATCAACGCAAGCCGCTAGAACCGTGGCGAGTCTGCTCCTGTTCTGTGGCGTACTGGTCAGGTAACTCGCCTCTCAATTTTGAATCTGTGACCCAGTGTCATAAATACTCTAGTTGATATTTCTTATTCTGGAAGCCAACCTGACCAAAAATTGTCTGCGGGTTATCGATTTTATTTTCGTTAAATAGCAAGAATTCCGTTGACTGAACAGTGAAGTTACCAGTTTGTAATACCAGAGAATCTTCAGTCCTTTTCAGGTGACAGTTTCATAATAGCCAGTTGTCCAGAACAGGTTTGTATGTACCTACCTTTTCAAGCGTTGGAAGCCAGGCAGTGACTAAATGAAGGTTCTTGAGGCAAAGCCACTCGCCATTCCTACCACAGTCATGAAGAAGCTGCAGCGCAATGTCGGCCTGTCCTGACCCATGGCAACCTGAAGGTGCACAAAGGATGGTGACTATTATTAACAAGCAAACGGAAACAGTTTGTATCCAGTTTTGATCCAGGTGAAGGCGGCACGGCAGTCCTTAACGCTGACGGCCTATCATTTGGCTGCCAGTTGCTAACTGCGGTAGCCTGGCCTCACTGACTTTGACGAAGCTCAAATTGACACATAACCTTCTTACCGTCTCGCCACTTGAGGGGAATCGATAAGAAAAATGATCTCGATACTCAGCCTCCATCCTCCACCCTCCTACGCTGTCAAGTTTTTATTCATGTTCACCTCCTTGCCAGAAATAAGCGACGAGGCGTTCAATAAAAACGACTATATGGGACGCTACCTTGGTTAGGGCGGGTGTCCAGGCCCCGGTTCCTGGAAAGCCGATTAGCGCTAATCGACGGATAAATCCCGCTAATCGAGGAATAAAATTTATCCTTCGGTTAGATTCTGTTCCACAAAGCACGATTAGCACTATCCTAAGGATAAACCAACGGTTAAATTTAACACACCTAGCGAGGTGGATTAACTCGTTAACCGCGGAATAAAATTTTCAAAACAAACAAAATGGCGGAATAAACCGTTCGTGAATTTGGTGCAGGAAATAAGGGAAAACAACTTATACCACAAATAATACGTCTTGGAGACTTGAACGACCGAGAACTTTCATTCCATTCAAATTCAGGAAAGTATAAATCGAATTTTCGGTAGAAAACAGTCATCTAAAGTGAACGATGGTGAACCAAGGCGGGCAAAACATGCAAATCTTAACATTTTTTCTTACTCAAAATTGATAAGTTATTCGTAAGCTTAAACATTCGCAACAACATCGTCAACTAACTCTTTTAAACGGTAAGATCTTAAAAATAAATAGCTATTCTATTCTAGCAGAGGCTTCACGAAGCAGAAAATAAGCAGCAAAGCTTTGATTTTAGTGATGCTGAACGCGAGAGAAAAACAACACGCAACGACTAAAATAGTTTTTATCACTTGCATTTGTGTATATGTTTTCCTTTACCCTTCGACATAACGTTTCGCCTGTTTGAGGAATACAAATTTTTAAGGAAATAAAATCCTTACAACAAACTGCATTAGAAAGAAGTTAAAAGAAAATAAAAAGGCATTGCTTCTAAACTAAACTTAACATCATCTTATTGTTTACAAAAAGAGAATTTTATTTTATCTCTGTACGTATTCAACCGATTTATATTAACAACGCTGCTTCAAACTTTACATCTTTAATATACAGATTCAACCAATGCTTTTGTAGCTAGAATTCGACACTGAAAGAATCAAGAAGATCTTAACTCACCCATTCCAGCCAATTCGGCTTACAAGTTTAATATTTTCTCGCTTTATACAGAGGTTATTTTCCTTGACTACCAACGCCGCCTTGCACTGAATAATTTTCCATTCCATAAGAGGTTGTTTTGTTCAAAACTATACCTTTATCTTAAACTATGACAAAATAAGAAGGTTTGATTAATACAATTTATGACGCCGTTCTATCCGTGAATCAGAAAACAACTACACGTTTCGAGTTCGTGCACATCTTCGCTTCGCATTTTCCCGCGCATCGTCATTTTCGCGCGCGTTTGCTTGTGGATAACCGGTCTGACTGGTTTATTCCGAGTTTAATCGAGGGATAGTTAATCGAAGGATAAATCTGTTTTGAGGAACGCCTTTTTATTCCCTGATTAGTTATCCACAGATTAAGAAATTTAATCTTGAATTAACCCTTAATCGGGGGATAGTTTAATCGGCTTTCCAGGAACCGGGGCCAGAATTGTAGGCTTTTGTTTCACAAAAGTGATTGTTTTACTGTAAGTGATTACTTGAAAACCTTACATGTGAAATCAATTCACCAACCTGATGATATTTACCCACACCTATGACGTCGGCAGCCGTGTCTTGCAATTCCTGAAGAGCAACAACAAGAAGCATTGTACACGTCATGCGTTAAGATCACATTCAAGTTGACTGCAATCATGAGCGATACATTACTTTTTGCTAAGGAAATAACTTGCGATGAAGGAAAGGAGTATCTAGTTTCTTTAAAAACTACCACTGTTTGATCAACAGCAAAGGTTACAAGTATAAAGAAATTATCTAGATGTTCAAAGAAGTTCTCCTACCAAGTACAATATGAAACAAACGAAAATCGTGAGGGGAACAAGCGTCTTGAGATCATAGATAACATTAGGGGAGGCAAACTTACTTGAGAGGGGTCGGCTCCAGGTGAGATCACCACCAATATGGGCTCCCCCGGAACTGTCTCCTTTACCAATCGCTTAAGGTTCAGTGCAGGAGGGGACAACTCCTTCATTCCTAAAAATAACAATGAAGTATTTGATGGAACATGGAAAGAAAGGTATACTAAAAAATTGAGTAAAACAATAGTGGGGTTATAGTCATTACCATCCTTTTTCGTGCTTAAAGCATTATTTTCGTGCTTTTTCAAGATGGCGGCAAATTGACTCGTCCAACCGTAATTTTAGGGGTACGAAAAGGGCTATTTTTGTGGTATCCGTAAAGTTTTCTTTGTTAATTCGTACATTATAAGAAAGTGCAAGTCTTTTTCTGTTAATTACGCTGGTTTTTAGGGCAAAACATCAAAGATCTTGTGGCATAAATCATCGAGGAAAATGATCGATGTTTGGTCGGTAATTCAATGCGCGAGAACCGTCCACATAAAGTGAGTTCTTTCTTCTAAACCAACGATTGAAAATCGCTCAAAATAAGAATAAAAATATGGAGGCGGGAGTGGCCGAGCGGTTAGGGCGCTGGATTTCAATGCGGTTGTCCCGGGTTTAAATCCCGCTCTGGCCGCTAGCTGGTGTTGTTCTGGGTAGTCCCTGGTTCGACTCCTCGGTCACCCTTGTAAATAACCAACTGGTTTGCCTCCGGCCAGTTGGGATTCTTATCATGTTGAGTTTATTTGAATTATTTGTTTCTCACATAGTTTGTATTTGTATCATAATCCCTGAAAAGCCCCGACGGGGAGAGGATAATTAAGTAATTATAATTATTTATTTATCCTAAACAAAGTTGACGCGCTAAGCAAAAGCAAAAGTGATGTTGAAGTGATGCGGAAGTCAAATAACCTTGAAATCTGAACCACTTTTATGCACATTATTCCAAAAAGGCGGCCAATTTATTATTCTTTTCTTTGCATATTAATTAGCTCTCTTTGCTTCATTTTCACTTCAAAATTCTTTTGTATTTTGTACATGTTGACGAGGCAAAGAGGGCTAATTAACGTGCAAACAAAAGAATAATAAATTGGCTGGCATTTTGGAATAAGGTGAATGCCTTGTTAAAATTCAACGGAAACCCAATAACAATAGCAGGATTTCGAGGAAAGTACTCCACAAAATACCTGTGCAAGAAACCACAGGCTGGTAATAGTTTCGAGGGTGGGGTTAACAAAGCAGGGACAAACTTACCAAGCGCTTTTGAGGCAAACAAACTCATGGCACTCTGTAACCGGTCAGGCCTGAGAGCTTGCACAACTAGCACCTGTATACGAAGAATAACAAACATAGTTTGTTTTTCAAAACCACCCAACACAAGTTTCATGCTCAAGACTGCAGTATTCCAACTTAGTCCAAAGTCTAGATTCTGCGTTTAAGACGGTGCTTCTGAGTAGACGAAAGCACGCTTGAAGCTGCCGTTTTGAGCCTCTTTTTGTTCTTATTTTCCTTGTGAGATAACCTGGCATTTCACTGGTAGGAACACGTTGACAAGTGAAAGACAAATCACAGTGTTCGTGATTTCCGATCGCACTGTATATCGAGGTAAGAGGAATGACAGAAGTGGAAAATTTCTCCAAACTTTGAAAAGGACCATTCAGAACAGATTTCAAGCATTTCTCCAGGGCGCGGTTGTTCGAAAGCCGATTAACTTAATCCAGGATTAGCGTAAACTCTGGTTGGAGTTTTAACTTTTGGATGAAAGCTTCTTTAGCTGCTTTTTGCTTTTCAGGTTTAACGTCCTCTAATCTAAACTTTTGCAGAATATCAGCGTTAAACGACGTTCGAACAACCCGGCCCAGGCAGTAACCAATGGACTGAAAGAGACAATAAGAAAGTGGTGACCTGTTGGAAGAGGCCGATCTTCTTGGTTATGGAGGATGGAATATCCTGTTCACACTGGGAACTGCGTTGGAATGGCATCCACAGGTCAGAGCTGTCCAGCTGAAGGGTCTTATATAAGTTTGGAAACGTGTTCTGGGAAGGTAAACAACAAGCATTCGGTCAGTGCATTATTTAGAAACATAATTTATTCCATAAACGTGCGTCAACTCTGGATAACGCACAAACGATGTCAGAACGTGGCATGACTGAGTAGCATGACTGATGTTGATCGTGGGTTTTGACGTCCTCTGTGTGTTATCAGAGTTTACACCCACGGCCAAATGGATTATTTTTATTTTATCCATTTAGCCGTTTATCCCGCATATGATTAGAAATCGTTGTAGTGATGAATTGCGCGGGGGTTCAAGGGACCAAATTTACAAGGGTAATGGGCATTGGGTAATGCAATGGTATCAAGGTTTATGATTGGCTAACAACCTGTCGTCTTAAATTATGCACACTTTTACGAAGGGGTACAAGACCCTCCTGCACATAATAGCGTCTATACTATAACCACAAACGTTTCTCGACTAATCAAACGCAAGTTTTAGTGTTTTAGTTGGATCATAGTATAATACAAATTAACAATGCTGTGAAACTGTACACATGTCTCAACTGTAGGTAAAGGAAAATAAATGGTGTTCCCACGGTCTGAAATAAATGATTGGCCAGTTTTTTGTAGTGTTTTGTTATCAGAAGGTGTTTTTGGCAAAATACGCGGAGGTAACGTGCAAACTAGTTCGTCAACTAAACGAATGTCTGCTGTTGGTGGAAATAGTCTTAGAGACGGAGTGAGAGACGGAAGAAAGCAAACCTTGAGTGATCCCACAGCAGCGGCACGATCAGAGTCGATCCACGATGGAAGACTGTCACGGAGATTCTTCATTGATTCCTGGACGAAAAGGAGATTCACAAGGCAGTGTTTAAAGAGGAAAGCGTGTATGAAAAAAAAAAGCAACTTTACAAATTGAACAGAAGTACTTATAACTGAAATATCAATATCAAAACTACTCTGAATTAACTAACCGAGACATCTTGGGTGGATAGCTGAGGTGAATATAGATATACAAAAGGGACCCAACATAGATGGGTGAGTGGATGGATAGAATAAAAAAAACCTACCTGTCTCTTAAAGACACTCGCTGAAACTAGCAGCCCAGTAAAATATTCCCATTCCTGTGAAAAGGAATTAATGCGAAATTAGCAAACGAGGGCATGAAGTCGTATACTAATAACTGTATAGAATACAGTAATAACTGTATAGAGTAGTTTTCAATTCACTGTCGAAAGTAATTCTCGTTTTGCTTTGGTTTTGCATTGGTTCGCTCTGTGATTGGCCAGGAAAACTCGCGCCACTTTCTCAACCAATGAGAAGCAAAACCAAAACCAATCGCGACTTGCACGCGCGTATTTTCCCTCGCTTTGCGCCAGTTAGATGCAATTTCTTCGTATTCTGATTGGCTCATTGCACTGCTTACTTCTGTTGTGATTGGTCAGAGTAATTCCTTTGGTTTTGGTTTTACGACGCTCAATTGAAAAGCGCTCTATTATTTGTACCTTGCCGATGTTATGAAATCAAAAGCAAAGTAATCTTAAAGCAAAACCAACAGAACTGGCCCCAACCACGTGAGAACGAGACAAATTTATAAGACGCGCCTCTCTGAGAATTATTTTCAACATTCCATGGATACTGCTATATATTGTTTACCTTGGCTTCAAACAATTCCGAATGCATGCCGTGAACCAGATGTATGGCAAACATCAGCCTGTCAGCCTACACATAACCAAAGAGAGGATAGGTGTTAATGTGAAAGGATTTATGGAACCAGCACTGAACTATATTCACATGGCTTTACCTTGAATAGGGATCTACACACGTATTCGTAAACCAAAGATTGTAGTGAGCTCTTTAAAGCTTTAATCCTTTGTTCCGTGGTGCTGGATTCCTACAAAGAAGCAAAGTGTACCACCGTGAGTAACAGTAGATTATGTCGCAACGTCGGATGAGTAAGCACAGTCTCAAAGGCTGGTTTAAACAGTGACATAACTAACCAGCCACATCAGAAGTAAACCACACAATGAACTTTAAACAAAAAGAAGTGAATGTCTACTGCGGCGTAAAAAGCCTTTCATTTGAATTTAGATTTTGCTTGACTACGTTCTACGCAAGCCGATCGCAAGTTGCTTGCACGCGTTTTCTCGTCCTTAACGCCATAAACTCATCATCACCACCACCACCACCACCACCACCATCATCATCATCATCATCATCATCATCATCATCATCATCATCATCATCATCATCATCATCATTCTTCTTCTTCTTCTTCTTCTTCTTCTTCTTCTTCTTCTTCTTCTTCTTCTCCTTTATTTAAACACGATGAGCCAATCGAGGTTGTTCGGATTTCATTGGAGTTTTGAATGGTTCATTGGTACGCCCGTTGTGACTGGTTAAAGAGTGTACTTTGGTTTGGTTGGACAATTGTCAATTAATCCATAGTTACGGCTAAACATTATAACGTCCGTATTCGTAAACAAACAATGAAAAATAAATGAAGCAGTATGGGCACCACTAGTTTTAATGGATTGAAGGAAGGTGTGGTTATCCATACCTGCTTTGTTTCCAGGGATCTTTGGAAGAGCCTGAGGAAGGCGCTCAGACTGAAGCGATACATGTTGTTCAGCTTGGCCAGGTCACTGATTACGAAGAACAATGTACTGCCGCTCTCGGCCAAGGGTAAGAACGCATCACGCTCCTGTCACGTGAACAGAACACATCAATCACGTGAACAGATCACAAACAAATTAAAAACTCTCAATAAAGTGTCCCGTGGTTTAACAAACTTTTATACTCCATAAGTTCCAATCATAAGAGTGAACTATGTGAAGCCTAAATCCATCGTGTTAGTGCTTCTTTCTTCTTGTCACTGATCAAATTGCTACTACACACATCAACACTATTTAACAATTAGATCATGAGCTCGAGATTTCTATAGCGTGATAGCTGATGAGGCGCAGCCCGAATCAGCTATCACGCATAGAAATCGAGAACGAATAATCTAATTGTTTCAGTATAAATCTACTAGTCGTTCCAAACTAAACATGTAAATTATCTAAGTCCTCCTCATACAGACTTCGAAAACGCGAAAAAGCGGCCGTCATCTTGTTGACAACCGCTAGCCAATCAGAGAACGGCATTCGTGATAGAACGCTAGTAGATTTATACTAAGATCCGATAGAAGCGATCAGAAGTACAATCTGAGAACAGGTTGTCTGGAGTCGAATATAATTAACCCCGTCTTGTGGTACAATGTTAAAAAATATAATCAAATCAACAACAACAACAATAACGACAACAAGTATTCCTAACCTGATCTAAAGTGGTCTGTATTCGGTGTGCATCTTGCAGTGACTCAGCAATTGTCATACTACTGGCTTTAGTCTTGTTCAGCGATTCCAGTAACACTTTATTTTCCAAGATGTTGCCTTCCGCGCTTGCTAACGTCTGTTATTAAGAGAAACAGGTCCAAGACGTCAAACCTACAATTGCAAACCTTTACTGGGCACGGTAATCGTGCATTTAGCAATTGCCAGTCTCGATAAGATGTATAGTCCCTGAAATAAATATTTGACGCAGAGATTTACGACCAAACCCATCCGTTTAGTGGAGCTCCTGACCCTTTGAAAATGTTTTAGTTGAGTTTCCAGTCATGATCAGTAAGAAACTGGAAGCAACACACGCAATTTAGTGTGTGGGTAGATTGGAGGTAAGGGCGTGGGCAACACGACACACCTTCTCCTAAAAACCTTCTAGGTACTAGAGAAAAAAAAATTATATATTACTCTAACTATAAAGAGTGTTTCTTACCTCCAACAACGAATCTTCCAGCTCCGCTAACTGTACTTTTAATTCCTCTTCTTTCCTGAGTAGTTCAGTTTTCTGTACTTCCAGTTGTGGCTTCTCGTGTTGGATGGTTATTCCCAACAACTAAAACAGAAAAAAAAAAAAAAAGGAATCATGAGCTAAAAGATACCGTAACAAAATTTTGATTGGAAATAGAAGAGCTTCTTGGTTTGGCTAAGTAGTTAGCCTTTCGAACTTGTATTACCTCTCCTCTAACAACTCTTTCCTAAGGCTTTAAAAGGAAATAAAGTTTACGGGATGTTATGATAAGAAGAAGAAAGTAAAAAAAAACGCTTGGAAAAAGGAAAAACAAAAATTTCGTATTATCTGTTGCCCCGTACATTAACCTCTTCTATTGCCTGTAAACAACGCGGTGGGATTGTCTTCTAGCAAGAATTTTGTTACTAGCATACTTAATGTACATTCTTTCACTCTGCGGCACTCGATGAAAGTTGCTAGAAATTGTCGAAAATTTGTTTGCTTGTTTGTTTGTTATTTTCAAAAGGTGAAAAGCTGACGAAATTTGCAACTCTCAACTTAACAAAATCCTTTCAGAATTTGTTTAAAATATATACTAGCAGATACGATTTCCCCAGAGGACTACGTTTGGCTCTTGATTTAGCGTGGTTCTCGAGCTTAGAAGTACGAGGATGAAACGCGGCCACTGAAAGCTTCCTTTGCCGCTGCCCATAATCCTTTGCAAGGGAAACTTGACGTTGCATCTCCACATTACTTGAAGCTACCAAGAAATACTTCCCCGAATTTCTTTCTATTTAACAATTAGATTATGAGCTCGAGATTTCTATCGCGTGATAGCTGATGATGGCGCACCCCGAATTAGCTATCACGCATAGAAATCGAGAGCGAATAATCTAATTGTTTTAGTATAAATCTACTGTCGTTCAAAACTACGCAAGTAAATTATCTAAATCCTTCTCGCGGACACTTCAAAAACGCGAAGAAGCGGCCGTCATTTTGTTGAGAACCGCTACTCAGTATCACAGAATAGATATCGAGTAGCGTGGCCAATCAGAGAACGGCATTCATGATAGAACGCTAGTAGATTTATACTAATTTAATTTAGTTTTGTCAGGATCAAGCATGTTCTTAGCCTGCCATCTTAGGAGATGCACGTAAGAGCATTGTGCATCCAAACTTGTCTTCGTACCTGTCCTGTGAGTCCAGCCCTTGTGGTGGTAAAATTCACTTCAGATATGATAGCAGACCCATCTGGCGGCAGTTCAGGGTTCGGATTTCTTGTGGTCATGAACAATCTGATGAGCGAAAATACCGAAAAGCATTATCCTCGTGAACATTAGAGGTCCTTGTTATTGCATTTTAACGTACTGTTTCTTTATCTTCGTGATAGCCGGTTTGTAGAGGAACTTTTACGAACAAAGCTGACCAAGCCTTCAGCGCACGAAATAAAACTCCTGTTTATGTCATTCGTCAATAGTTTGGCCACAATCAAAGGAATCGAAACACAACTTTTAAACGCAATAGAACGCTACACTGTTAATATGCGACTTGAAAAAAGCCACTCTAAAAAACTCAACTGCTTCGACAGAACAACACCTGGCTATTGAGGTATGCCACATTTGTTGCGCAGTTTGGCTTTAGTTCGCTCTGTGACTGGTTGGAAAAACTCGCGCCACTTTTTCGACCAATGAGAAGCAAAACCAAATTCGTTCGTGACTGGCTCGCATTGGTTCATTGCACTGTTTGCCTTAATTGTGATTGGCCGGTGTCATTGGTTTGGTTTTATGTTTACGATGCTCATTTGTAAATCTACCCAATACAGTAATCATGAAGTCCAGCTAGGCAGTAATAATTAAGCACAGCTTCACGTGTAGTACTCACTTGAAGTCTTCGTTGTAATCGATGACCTTCTCGCCAATCTGCACCACAAACCGAGGACCTGAACCGAATAAAAACAGAAAGGAAGAAATCAAAACAAAGCGAGTGCTTTTCTTTGATTGATGCGAATCACACACCACCGAAAACACCGAAACAATCAAACAAACAAAGAAATCAAAAAAGCGCTATTCAATATGGCGATTTCCTTCGGAATAGTGTTCCTAAGATAATTTATTATGAGTCCCAAAACAGTTTTGAATGAGGGAATATCAAAGGTAACTCAACCTGCAATCGACTAGCATCGAGCAGGGTTATTTTTGCTCACTTCTAGCCGCTTTATTCTACTGGAAGCAGAGTTAACATTTGTCAAATAGATCTCTTGTAGTCGAATGCCTCTTTATCTTTTAGTGACCTATGACTAATAAGCCTTACCTTGGCTGATAAAGTCTCCGCGGAGGATTGGGTACAAGACAGGCTCCACACCGTCCATTTCCTGAATCACAAGAGTTTTACCGAACCGTACGGCCAGCTCCAGGGCAGTGGAGAAATTAGAGTCCTGGCAGAAATACATGGGGTGAATTAGTAACTTTAAGTTAGGGTAAAAAGTTGAAACAAAAAGAAAAAAACCAAGGATGTTTCAGATTACGTACATCTGACTAATATAAGCCAGATCTACCAGACGAGCTATCACGAAGTAAAGTTAGGCAGATATTGTTCATGGTTGTTCACAGTGGAGGATTGGGTGTGGCATACATAAGCAACGAGGGTTGGGCATTCGCTTTCGTTGTACGACACAGCTATCTGATTGTCAGATATGAACGATCATCGCAGTTAAATAAAGCCTAAAAAAATTGGGCTTGTATGGTATTTGAATCCACGACCTCTGCGATACCGGTGCAGCGCTCTACCAACTGAGCTAACAAGCCAACTGGGAGCTGGTCATTTTGTTGGTTCGGAATATATACCCGTGAGTGATGCATATATACGCCCATTTTTTCAGGCTTTATTTTCACTACTGCTTAAGTAGTGTTCATAACTGCGATGATCATTCACATATTCATTCTTTAATCCGCAGTTCAAATATATGATTTTCATATATTCATTCTCACAGTTGACTGCAGTTGAATTTTGGCCATTAACATACGGACCCCAAATAATGAAATACAGGTCAAACTGGTATTACCTGTTGATTGATGACTTCCAGTCTCTGATCTTTCAGATGAGTCTTCAGCCATTCGGTCGCACGGGATGAAGGGTCCACCAAAAACGGCCTCAGAGTACTCTGTCAAAAGGTAATTTGATCGTTATTAAAATAATAATAATAATAATAATTGAAACTTATATAGCACATTTTTCATGCCAAACATGATCAAATGCGCTTTACAATTTGATAAAATGATTAAAAATAAATGAAATTTACAAGCAGTTGTGATTAAAAATAAATTAATGTATAAATAATAATAATAATAATAATAATAATAATAATAATTACAAAGTAAACAATAAATATTTGACGAATTAAAATGTATAAGATTTATAAATTAAAAGCTTGTTTAAAAAGATAAAAACACACAAATAAAAACATAAACATAAACTAGAACACCTTTGCAATAAAAATGTCATTTCCATGTACCCTCATGAACGTCTTCAGCCAATCCTCACCATACTGAAATGGCAATGGTGACGTGTCCAGTTCGGTGGCCAACAACAAATGAAGCTCACAAGACCTTTGGTTGACAATACACCAACATGACAGTGATGAGGTCGCGTACACACTTCGCATATCTGCGTTCCTCAGATTATTCTGTATGCCCTAACATAGAAGATCTTTGTCCCCGGTGAAGCGTAAGCGTTGGCTATGGAGACCAAGAGTCACAAGGCTGTTGGCCCTATGCTCCTACAGGAGCGGAAACGATATGGACTAGACTTATGTCCTGTCAGTGACTGGCATCTAAAATCTCCTTATAGTGTCACCACTTGATCAACCATACGCGGCCAGTTGTTTAAGGCACGATTTAACAGTGATGAGAATATATATGCTGATACTACGGCTTTGAAGGTTTAATGCACCTACCTTCAATATAACAAGCGCATTCTCCATGGACAGATCATCAGATGGCAGTCCTTCAGCCTTCCACACAAGTTGCTCACTCTCTGTACTCATGAATCTTCTGAAATCAAAGCCATGAAGCCCCGCAGCCTCGCACCATTTGGTCATGGTGGCCTTTCTCACGTCTTCAGGGGCACTGCTCAGGTAAGTGATAAAACCTGCCGCCACCTGAGCCCGTCTTGGAGCTGCTCCAGCTCAGCGGTCAGCTCATGGACCTGCGAAACAGAGGTGGTTAGTTTTTGGAAAGCTTTGGATCTGTTCGCGAATAGGCACAATGTGTTTGAGAAATTGCAACAGCCAGATTACGAAGGATTTTGAGTCACAGGATCTTCTACTACACAAACACTAAGGGCAGTATTGTATATTAGCCTAAATGGAAGCCAACTGAATTGCCTGTCTAGATAAACGTACAGTGTTGAGACCCTACCTGCCCGGACCACCGCTTGAACTCTCCGTCCAGTTTAGACACAAGTGTCTCTGCGGCTTGAATGGTCTCTTGTGCTTTGTCCAGCTCCATTTTCAACTGGGTCGCTTCTTGAGTCCTCAGCTCGAATCTTGTAAGGAAAGATAAACAATTGTAGTCAAGGAATTAGGGTTTCCTACCCTACTACTACTGCTTAAGTAGTGTTTATAACTGCGACAATCATTCACGTCTTCATTCTACACAATACAAGATGTAAACTGTATTGCGCTGTCCGAATTCCGGCTCACAATAAACGGGAAGGGAGAGGGGAAGAATTGAATCTTCTTTCCCCTTCTAATAAACTCTTTTTTTTTTCAGCCCAGGCCAAAGTAAATCTCACCAGTACCTGAACGACTTTTTAAAATTCCTCTACTATAGGATGTCACGGGTATACAGGTACGTTTTGGGATCAGACGGAAACAGTCTGCATACAAAGGGAAAGAAATTTCGTACCTCTTTCTCATCTCGGCTACTTCTCTATCAACCTTGTCCAGGGCGTTTCCCAACTTTACGAGTCTTTGCTGAGACTTTGCAAGATTCCTGAAATTTAAAAAAGAAAATTGAAATTAGGACGGAGGCAAGTTAGAAACGCTTTTCAAAACGAGAAACCTTTGAAAAACCTTTGACAACACTTGTGATGCCGTCAGAAACGTTTTAGGGTTTTTTACTATTATTGTTAGTTTTTATTATATGTACTTAGTTTGATTTCAACCATTTTAATCTATTTAATCATTATTATTTGTTTGTAACTTTTACATACAGGGCCTCTCTGAAAACCACTGCTGTGAGAGAGCACCCTGTATAATATTCAGTTATAAATAAATAAATAAATAAATAAATAAATAAATAAATAAATAAATAAATAAATAAATAAATAAATAAATAAATAAATAAATAAAACTCTATGGGAACTAGAAGAAGCCCTTTACAACCCATCATTTGAAACCAGAAATCCTTTAATTTTTGAAGAAACTTTGAAGAAACCCTTAGAGACCCAACAAGATGTCTTAAGAAACGTTTCGGAAATCTTTAGATTCTACAGTATTCGGAATTCATTCAGAAACCCTTGGAAACCTTCAGAGACCTCGCGAAACCCATTGGACACCCCCTTAAAAAGAGCTGGATCACGTTTCTCCTTGAGGTTCAAAATTGTAAACGAGACAACAAAATCCAAACAAGTCAACTTACTTCTCCAGTTGAGCCTGCTCATTTTCCAGCGGTTCGATTTTCTCCAGAACGACAGAAAACTTCACGTTAGCCACAACCCAAGCAGCCAGGGGAGCCGCAGCAACACTCGCGCGCTTGGCAATCTGAATGGCAAAGAAATAGCAGTTAAAAGCACTTTCACTCTCTGAAGCTTGGAAATCAATGCTTCAACCATAGTATGATGAACTTGACAAACTTCACCGTGGTTTATTTAAATTTTAAACAACGAAAGTTCTCAGCCAGAGTTTGCTGCCTTAACTGAATAACTATCGACCTCTCGTGAGTTCATTTTCATAGACTGTACTTCAAGCTAACCTTAGGATCAAAGGAGTTGGCATTCTTCTGCAAAAGCTCTTCCACACTCGCCCTGATGTCAGGAGTGATTTTCCGGGCATCAAATGAACAAATTTCATCCTTGACACCACGCTTCGCCAGAAAGCTATCACAATTAATATACACAGTGCAAAAATGCGTTAAAGCTACACATGACATACAAGGCGTGCGGGACATTTTAGGGCTGTGAAGCAAGTGAATATGTTTTTGCAGTCAGTTTTTTTGTTGTTGTTGTTGTTGTTAGAAGATTTCAGAATTATCCAACGTGTTTCTTTTGGCTCTTGCAACTTAAAAATCAGAATTGAGTCTCCACCTGTCGATAAGATTCTGCAAAGAAATCAGATTTTTGTGCCAAGTGTTTTCAGCAGTTGACACGATGCATTCCAAGTTGGGCGGATTTGTAATAAATATCGTATCTTTCATGTTTCTGTGTGGAATGCAGCAAGTAACACTATTCTGCTGAATGTGATATCTTCTAAGAAATATCTTGCTCCATAACGATGGAAAAACACTGAACATGATGATGCCAAACAAAGACGCAAGGGATTTCCAACTGCTTTGGGGGCAAACTCAGACAAAAAACGGATCACTGGATTAATTTTCGCCTGTTCGTCTTGGAAAGATCTAATTAAATGCTTCAACAATTCAGATCGCACGGTCAACCAAAGCTCACCTTTTCATGCTAACCCAAGACGTATCAAAAATTCCCATCAGCCTCTGCACGGCCTCCAAGATGTCCCGGATGACATCTGGGGGCATGCGCAAAGAGCGGATTTCTGAAAGCGATTCAGGCTTGATGTCTCCGACGGCATCTTTTGCTTCCTGTACAAGCGGTTCAATTTCTGATAACTCAATCTCGATGGCTTTTTTTCTTTTCTCCAATTTGAGGGATTCTTCGCCTTGTTTCTGTTTCAAGGTTTCCATTTCGCTCTTGGACTCGCTGGCACGCTTTGCGAATGAAAAGAAAAGGAAAGATCAACTTCAGTAAGTCTAGATAACAAGGAAATGAAATGATAGGCTAACTAGCCTCACTTCTAGCTCATATATCATGCTCTTGTTGGGAACTAAGTTATAACCAGCTTTATTTTTTTAAATTATCATTATTTTTAATAATAACCTTTATAACATATGACTATTACAGTACATCTACAAAAAACATTGTTGACAAAAAACATACGCACAAAAGAGAGAAAAAGATGGGGAAAAAAGTGGACAGCATAATTAAGTACATGCTTACACATCTGATTAATTACTGATTACACATACATAGATAAGAAATTGTCTAAACTAGAGATAACTATGGTTTACTATGTCAGTTCAAATACATTATAAAAAAGATAGAGGGATATGTATAAATAGTAACAAGCAGAAGAGTGAAGCATTGTTCTCTTTCTAAGGTTTTTATTAGAAATTCTCGATCCGAAGTTTTTGTTTCAGTTTTCGGATAAATTCCTGCAGGTTACACGTTTTTGAGTGCAGTTTTTGACAGTTCATATAGTATTTCGCAAACAATAGACAATAGTTGAGTTTTAAGAGATTTCGGCCATTACTATCACAATGATCAATTCCGAAAAGCTTTTCAATCACAGATGGAGAGTAATTTGAATCATTTGATCTGTTAAACCAAGTTACTACATTGTCAAGAAAGGCCTGAGAAGTTTGACATTCGACGTAAGAATGCAAAATAGAGTCAGCCTCGCCACAGCATAAGCATTTATCGTCTGACTCAATACCATAGGTGTTTAGTTCTTTCTTGGTGACAATTATACGATGTAAAAATTTGTAATTAAACTCTATTAGCATGCTTTCTTTACAGATTTTGCTTATCCGAGTAAAGACCAATTCCCAATTAAATTCCTCCAGATTGAGATCTTTTTGCCCTTTTTTTTAGTCCGGAAGGCACAGTTTTGGACGCATTGACGAACAGCCAATAATAGTCTTTGCATTTCATTTTGGAAAGCTCTTTTATTAATGGGTGGATAAGTTCTAGCCTTCTCGGGAACGTAATTGGGGATTGCAGAAAGTACTTGTAGATAATTCGAAAAGTTAGATTTGACGTTGTATTTCTTGTAAAATATATTCCAGGTGAAAAATTTCCTCCTATGATCCAGAATATCCCGCACTGAAAACACGCCTTTCTAACAACAATTTGCATAAAAAAAAAACGGTCTTCCGTCGATTAAAATGTCCTTGTTGTTGAACAGGAGCAATTCCGATCCATTACTACATTTGTATAATAACTTCAACTCGAGGAAGTTCCCCAAGATTTGTTTGTAGAAGGGTGGAAGGTCAGATTTTTCCAGGGATTTCCTATCATAATTACAACGAAGAAGAAAATTGAGACCTCCAAATTTTCTAAGGAAGTGGTCCGCAATTGATTTCCAGGTTACTGAGAAGTTGTGATCTGACAACAAAAGTCTAAAGATCCAGGCTAAATTTAAGGCTTTGAAAAGAAAATCGATATTTGGGGCACGCAGACCGCCATCCGCGTAATCCTGAATCAAGACATCTCTTTTAATTTTGTCTGGTTTCTGGTTCCAGATAAAATTAAAGATATGTTTTTTAACTGAGGGAACATAGCAACTCGGAATGACTGACATTGAAGCCGAATATACTAAGTGCGAGATACCCAAGCACTTAACAATAAGGCACTTCCCAAACAAAGAGATGTTCCGAGCCCTCGAGATGTCAAGTTCTGTTGACATGTTGTCAATTTTCATATCAATGCTTTTTGTTGTTCTCTTTATTGTTACAGGAGATAAAGGTTCCTAAAGACCTAACAGCTTCGTTTGTCCATTTTAAGCCAAAAGGTTTAGATTCCTTAAACCTCCACGAACCTAGCCATATTGCTTTTGTCTTTTGAACAGGGAATTTGTGACTGACGACAAATTACCTAAAAATAGTGACGTATCATCGGCGAATTGGCTTATCTTATGTTCCGTTCCAAATAATTTAATCCCCATTATAGAGCTGTTTTGTCTAATAATTTCCGCCAGAACTTTACCCTGCGAGCAGAGGCCCTTCGATCTTCCTAGATAAGTCGGGAAGAGGAAGGAACCTCTGCCAGCCGCCTCGACTTTCTTTGATGTGCCGTTCATCCACCGAAGTGGATGAGTCAGTCCGGTTAGAAACCAGTCAGACCGGTTTTGGCCCAAAACGCATGCGCTTTGCTAGAAATTACTGACTAAATAGGTGCCCGCGGTTCATTGTTTACACTCGTCTACTGACAAAATGATATTCGTTTCTCTGTCGAAATCCGTAAAATCTCAACTCGTCATCTTTACAGGCAGACGACAACAGCGATGAACGACCCGAACGGATTTTCTTGTAAGCTTTGGGCGATGGGCTTGGTTTTGTGAGTCGCTTTACACTGATCGTCTTGCGACAGGACAAGGAGTCACTAAAGAGTATTTTGAACGGAGCTCGCTTCAGTAATTTGTTGAATGATCACACTATTCCTTTTATCCAACGATTCCGTTTGCCGGCCACATGGTCTACAGACACCACATGACTGAACAGTTAAGTCAAAATTTTCCTCTAAGATGCTCTGTAACTTATCTCGAAGGCCAGTGTGATGTTTCACTTCAAATGTACATCGTTCCGTGCCGACATACCGCACAACAAAAACACCGAATCTTTTCCTGCAGTTCATGTTTTTTCGTCACCTTTTCCCCTGGCGTCTTAGAAGAACCTAAAATACGAGACTATTCCCTAAAAGAATCGCCTGGATTAAAACTGGAAATACCTCGCTTTTTTGCAACGAATCCTTGAGACTATTTTGCCGTGCAAGAACCTCGCGAGAAAATATTAATAGTTAATTGCTAATAAAAGCGTCGGTTACATTTGAATTTGACGCATGCTCAACAGGGAAAGTCGAGGCGGCGGCTGGCAGAGGTTCCTTCCTCTTCCCGACTTATCTAGGAAGATCGAAGGGCCTCTGCTCGCAGGGTACCAGAACTTCTGCACCAAGAATAAAAAGATACGGGGAAAGGGGGCACCCCTGTCTAACCAGCTTTTATGTTATTATGATTTACTAGTCTACTCAAGCAAAGCAGTTCCTCAGTTACAGAAAATCAACCACAACACCCTACTAAGTCACATATTGGCGTAAAAAAGTGTCATCAGAAAGACGGAAGGACAGACGAATGATTAAAACATTTTCCAAGCCTGCCGGTCGTCAAACATCGCAAGGCGTGTTACAGTGTACCTGCATACTGGCGGTTATCTCTCTGAGTGCAGCATCAGCCTCTGCTTGTTTGTCAGCTAACTGTCGACTTTGTTCTCCTGCCTTCTGTTTCAGATCATCCACCAGCGCCTTAGCATCAGTTAGTTTCGATACACCAGCCTAACGAAAACAAAAAAAGAGGCTTAATAAGGCAATGTTTACTGAATACACTAGAGTATTGTTTGGGATTCAAGACGCTTGCTGTTAATAAATGAAGAAATTCTGACGACGAACGTGCTTATTCAAGACGTTTGTCATATGCGTCTCAAGGCGAGATCGTACTTCAAAAGCAGTGTATTGCAAAGTGAGTAATCACAGTGGGGGTTCGTTACTTTCTGCAGTGGTTCTTTTGAGTACTGATCGCAGATGTATCACTTCTTCTAAGTGGCCGCTCCAGTCATGTGTAGTTTAACCATTTGTAATTGTCAACGCAAAGAAAACAAACCTATAGACCTTTTCATAATGGCGCCCGACAAATTATTCTTTTGTTATTATGATAATGAGCCCTACTAGCCTCGTCAGCATGTGCAAAATTCAATAGAATTTTTTCATTAAAGTGAGGTTAGTAGGGCTAATTAACACATATACAAAAGAATAATTAAAATCGTCCGCCATTATGAAAAAGGTCTATATCCGCAGTTATTTTAGGATCATTCCTTGGTGATGGTCTCACGGTGAATGAAACCCGCGACTTTTCTATCTGTACTTTGGCGCTCTACAAACCGACCTAAACTACGACAAGGTATGATCAACTGGCATCCGTTTGTCGTCAAAGTTGCGTGGGTTTGTTCGTTGCTTCGTTCGTTGCTCCTTTCGTTCGTTCGTTTGTTCGCTCGTTCGCTCACTCGGTAGCTCGTTTGGTCGTTCGACCGATCGATGGTTCGTTTGTTTGATCGCTTGCTCGTTCGTCTACGAATTAACTTATCTATTACACGGTAACATGACGCAGCAGTTGGGTAGAAGACACAGTTTCACACTACAAATTAAATTGCTTATTCAAAACAAACCTGCAGATGCCGTTGTCGTTTGACGACTCCGTCCTTCTTTTCGTTGTACACTTGTTTGTAAGTCTTCAGGAAAGTCATGTAGCGCCGTGGAGCCGCGTCTTTGTCGCTACACGATTCATGAATTTGCAGGAAGTTTTTCACCAGTTCCTCTGCTCCTGATTTTCCATCTTTTCCTTTAGTTCCTCCGTCACTGCGCAAGCCTTCATCAGCCAGGAGCATGCCGGGTACTAAGGAAAAACACAACTCATTTAGTAATCGCTAGAATTAAATGTCAATCCTTAGATAGTTTGGTTTGGCTAACGAAAGAAAATCGATGGTTTCTCTCGATTACCTGGTCTGACTGGTTATGATGTGCCACAACGGGGACAGTTTTCTTTTAATTTTAAAGGGTTCTTAGCATGTGTTAAACGACAACATACTTTTGCTTTTATATCCCGTGTAATCTCTAAAGGGCAGCCACAATTATCACCTGACGTAAAAGTGAACTCAAATTCATCAAGCTCCTTTGTCTTGTAACCCCAGCAGCCCATCCCTTCCCCATCCCAATCCCATTTCCTCCGACGAGCAAAGATTGGTCAGAGTGCTCTAAAGTTGCTTCGGTGAACAGACGAAAACTACGAGTTAAATCAATCTCAACTTGCTTGCTTGGTAGCATTTATACCTCTATTGACCCCAGAAATATGCCGTTTGTCTGCGTTGGGGTCGGTTATGTCAACATTCCATCAAGTTAACGTTTTATTTGGGAAAAAAAAAGTTTATATCAAGCTCAGGCTTCACCACAAACAACAGGCCGAGACGAGTTACTTAATTCGCTTACCTTGTGCCATGCTTTCTCTACTCCATCCCTCCATCCACTGGAACGCGCAGTTCTTGTAAAACGCAGGGTTAGACTCGCAATTTGCCGTGAAATTCTTGGACGAAGAGTCCATGATCAGAACAACGTGTAGATTCCTTCTCACGCGCGAAGCGAAATATGAGATGAGTGTGCCACGGAAGCCATCCTGAGAGGCTTGATCTCTCAGGGGACCCAAGAGGGGTTCCACTTCCTCTGGAGTGTATAGTCCAGGTACTTCACCCGCGCTCAGCAGGCTGTTGATTAGTTCCAGGAAGGAGGGGTCCACCTGGTGATCTTCTAATATGAGGACTACTTGTTCACCATCAATTCCTGAGAGCTGCATGACCTAGAGTAAACATTAACGCACAGGGAGGTCAGCCTGCGAGATTGAGAAGGAATACACCACATTCGTATTCTCGGCATTTCAATGGATACCTACCTCTTACTAACCGAGTTCGAGGTCCGTACTGTAAGTTACGGACCGAGTTTTTTCCTGTTGATTTATGGCCCAAGCGCGAAGCGCGCGGGCCATGAATTAATGGGAAAAAACGAGGATCCGTAACTTACAGTACGGACCGAGAAAACGAGGTTATTAAGATATTTATTATATCTCTGAGGTTAATCCGGCGCGCGGGAAAGAAACCTTGTTGAAGTCAAGCGGGCCGTACTGTAGAATACGGCTCGCAAAACTGACCAATCACAGCGCGCGTACTAATTGAGAGATATAATAAATTTACATATGAAACGATTCCCCCGTTTATGCCTCGTGTGCACGCTAGTTCCAGCTCATTGCGGAAAATACGGATAAGGTCTATTGCTGGCTCGGTCTATCGCTTTACTCTTAGAAAACGGCCGGCGGCTAAAAGTGTCACGATTTTTTTTTTTTCAGAATTTCTTACTGAGTGAAATTGCTTCCTTTCACTCAAACATATAAGTAATTTCCACTCAATTCTAATCAACAAGAACGATTTTGTTGATTCACGTATTAATTTTAGTTTTTTACTCGAAAGGGAGACAAAATACGGCACGTAAAACTGCTCTCTTTATTCACAGGAACAGAAAACAGGAAATGGCAAATTCAAAATTGTGCTCTAATGGTTATATATTTGCCGTTTCCAGTAAACGAAACGCTAAATCTCTATAGTATTTGGGGTTGTGTCTACTGGTCGTTTTCGCAGTGTCATATCTCTAGCTTACCGTCTTGAGATCAGTCCTAAACTGCTTCAGCCCATAGCCTCTCGACACCTTGGGTGTAAACACCTGTATATTGTGCATGTGCGCGACTAGAGCAGCCGCTGTCCGCCGTCCCACACCACTGCGGCCAGCCATTAGGAGAGAGCCCCCGGGTTTGGTCAGAACTCGGTCAACACGAGCTATATTGTCAAACACCTCTTTGAAGAGCAAGATATCCAGTTCACGATTTTCACGCGCTACGGAAATCAAGTTATCACATTAGTGGCGTGTTGGGGGAATCTGTTACATTTAACAATTATATTATGAGCTCGAGACCTCTATCGCGTATTAGTATAAATCTACTAGCGTTCTATCACGAATACCGTTCTCCGATTGGCTACGCTACTCGCTATCTGTTCTGTGATAGATAGTGAGTAGCGTTGTCAACAAAATGGAGCCCGCTTCTTCGCGTTTTCGAAGTGTTGGTGAGGAGGATTTGCATAATTTACTTGTTTAGTTTTGAACGACTAGTAGATTTATACTGAAACAATTAGATTATTCGCTCTCGATTTCAATGTGTGATAGCTGCAAAGTAGTACAAAGTTGAAGCAAATCTCAACACGCTCATTACCTTTTATATAATAACCAAAGTCAATTCGCGCGCTCTGACTCGTCAATCAGTTATGGTTTATTGTACCAGTAAACTCATGGAAATTTCGCGCGTCTTTTGAATTATTATATAAAAGCAATATACCACAAGCTTCTATGGTTTATAGGCTGATAAACCACGCGGGATGTTGGAAGAACACTCGAAGAATTCGTAGATCACTCGCCTGTGGCTCGTGATTCACGAATTCTTCGAGTGTTCTTCCAACATCCCGCGTGGTTTATCAGCCTATAAACCACAGAAACTTGTGGTATATTGCTTAAATAACCATTAAACCAACAGCAACAGACCACCGGTTAGCTCAGTTGGTAGGGCACCGAACTGTTGTGCTGCCCGGCTTTGTAATGACATCTACAAACGGTTACACTTTCTAGTCTTCTCGAATAAGGAAGACAAACCGTAGGTCCCGTCTCACAGTACGTTCACTGATCTGACTCTGTGGGACGTACAAGAACCACTAGAGACGTAACAAACCTCTGGCAGTGACCACCCCTGGTGTCTGTCCTAATTTGATATTAGGGAGTTTTAGCAACGACGACGGCGACGGCAAAGAAAACGTCACTTCAAAATATAACTTCTCGTTTTTGTGACGGTTTCGCTATTATTCCAATTTGTTTAACTTGGAAAATACTGGCGAACTATTCAGGGACTAAATTGTTATGAACGCCACTAAAGTAAAGAAAAAGAAAGAAAACTTTACGGTCACACACTCACGTTCTCGAGAAAACCTAAAATTTGGTCATTTCACGTTGTTGTTTTGCAGAGGACGGAAAAGAAATGTACTAAAAGGTAAAACGCAAGTGCAGAGCGATTGTTTTTGCTCATTAAGCCTATTGTTTTGTGGCGTTCTCGTTGCCGTTGCCGTCCTCGATGCTAAAGCTCCCTTTTTCACATTACGGTGGCACTCATAAACTAGTTACTTCATTAATTGTTAACTGCACTACAAGCAGTCTGGTAAATTTCTCCGGCCAGTGTTGTCAATTATCCCTGAAAAGCCCCTGACTGGGAGAGGGTAATTAAGTATGTATAAGTATAAGTACCACTCCGGCTGGAAAGCACAACCAGCACCACCCCCAGCTACCATCAGCCCTCCCTCCTCAACATTCGTCCATCATCATGCTTTCCTTGTTTGCATGATACCCCTCCCCCTCCCCCGTAGGTCGTATTACCTAAAGCGACAACGTACCGTAGGTTTTCATTCCTTTGGATATAACTTGTTTAAAGTCCTTCTGATCCAGTTTGCCCAGCAATTTTCCCTGAGGCGGAAGTGACCCTCCAGATGAACTTGCCACTGCTGCGTCGCCATCCTTGCCAGCATCGCCCGCGGGCGCGACGGAAGCGGCGAGGCTGCTACCCCAGGTGACGTAATACTTGTTGTCAAGGCGATCAAGGGTTACCGACCAATCAGCACGTAGCTGGGAGGCGAGGATGCTAAACAATTGTAAGACAAATCAGAGGACGTATGTGTGATAGCCGAAATTTCACAAAAGCGGCTGAAAATTATAATTAGAGGATATTAAAATTAATTCAGTGCAGCATTTTTGTTGTGTTGCAGAGTTTAATTCAGTAACGAAGGTGTAGGAAAAGCAAAGCTCTGCACGTCTAGCTCTTTTTTTCCGGGTTGCATGACAGACGGACTACCGCACAAGATACAGCCTCGCCAGAAGAAAATTATTATTTCTCCAAGAAACTGAGGAATGTTAACTTTCTGGTTATTGAGTCATCCTCTTCCTTTCATCGTATCCCCTATACTGAAAGCAAACTGCTCCATTACCATGCTCATTACAATAATTTGATGGTCTTTACGATACGATAGGAAATAAGACACAATATGCCTCCAACGCCAGGCAGCTTTAAAGGAGTGCAAGGAAGAGGCAGCCTTCAACTGCAACTGACTGAACAGACCAACAAAAACTGAGCCTTGGTGGCAATCATTAGTCGCAGAGTGCAACACAAATATTACTGTAACAGTTGCATTGTATTATTTTACCTGTCAAACTTGTCCAGACCCTGTTTTCCCACAAGTCTGTCCCGGAACAGTCGCCTCGCCTCATAAGCCCAGATTTCTAATAGGTGCTGAGTGGAGCTGTCCCCAGATCCCGAATCCAGATTGTACCGCAAAAGGCCTAGGATCCAGTTTGTTAGGTCGCGTGGGGTGAAGAGGTAGTGGGAGTAGTCATCCACGGTAAACTTGGAACGTACCTATGAAACGTCAAGGAGAATCATTAATCGCACTTTTGTTAACCAAGAAATCGTCACTGTTTTAGGTAAACTGTAAGGCGATGTTTAGACAGTACGAATCAACTACCTAAATCTGTAAGTGCGATTATTCTTGTAATTATTTTGTAAGAACTCGTAGTATTCATAGTCATAACACAAGGAATAGAAACGACATTCACTCAACTGACCACTAAATTAAGTTTAGGAAAAACCACTTTTAGATATTCAGGTTCGGTCCTTTTCAATAAATTACCGAGAACATTAAAAGAAGCTACATCGCTCTTCAATTTTAAGAACCTTCTTAAACGACATCGTACGAAATGAGATACTGTATATTTGACTATTCTTATTTACGTTTTATTCTATATAACCATGTCACGTCTTTTTTAACCTGTAGTAGTCATTAATTACGCAAGTCCCCTATTGATACCAGCCCAGTGCTGAAAGGGTCACTGCCTAAATGAAGATGACTTCACTTGACTTGATTCTATCAGTTGAGTCTGTTATGAAATCCTGTGAGCAAGTGAAGATTTGTTTGTTTGTTTGTTTGTGAGCAAGTGAAGATGTGACCATTGAAATGAAAGCTCCTGAGCGGTACTTTCATTTGGTGCTGTTTATTATGCTATACAATGTGGTTGTAATTTTTCAGCGAGTAGACGAATTCCTTCAGTATTACCATTCAAGTGAATGTTAGACATTTGCAAATGAATTCTGTAGGATCAGTGCAATGGATGCTCTCGCAGTCCAAACGAAATGCCACAAATACAACAATACCGACTTTTAGAGAAGAAACTAACCTGTTCATACACAGCGACCATGGAGCCTGCAAGCGTGTGGACATTTTTCACCGCACCCCACACTGGATGGGATTTGAGAGAGGCACTGAGGACGGGCTGCAGATAAGCGCTGTAGATTGCTTGAAGCTGATCCTGATCAGCATAGCTGCAACAAAGTACTGGTGATTAACTAAATGTCAAGTTTGTATGCTGCTTGAAACCTCACATGACTAAATAGTGAGACAGCCAATGATATGCTAGAAAAGATGAAACTTATTTGTTACCAGCATTGGACAAAAAACAAACAAACAAACAAACAAACAGTCAGACAAACCAAAGTCTAAGGAACTTGTGGTCTCTGATGATAGCTGGCTATTTATTTTTTATTATTACTAACTAAGCTTCTTCTTGAGCACAAAAAGTAAACAGTTCGGAAATGAAAACAAGGCATGCCTAAGAAAGTGTTGCAAAGAAGGTTAGAGAGGGATATCAGTCACCTTGGTGTCACAGTGGGACCGCCAACCAAAACATCTCAAGACAGAGGGAAGTGGAGACAAAAAAAGTGGGGACAGATCGATAAGGACGTAGACTTGATCAAGAGTTTAATATATGGATTTTAGAAGTCAGGTCAGCTTGAGATTTTCAACAGTGATAATATGAGCTTACCTTATTGAACAAACACCAACTATAGAGGTGAATCTGGTGGTGAGCTGATGCCTACCCATGCCTGTTCCTGCACTCATGGACGCCACGATCTGCACTCCCTCCAGACCAACCCACTCAAGGTTTGAGTCATAAAAGCCCTTGTACGTCAGCACCTACAGCAACAAGGCATTGGATGTCTGACAATTACAGCAATAGAAGCTCTGTGCTTGATTGGCATTGGGCAAACGAACTATGTGCCTGATAAAGTTTTTTTTTTTCATAATGAAACGAGATTATAAATCAGAGTCCTTTTAAAAATGTAAGAACTTTCACTGTTCGTCTGATTTGCCAGTAGTGCTTTCAACACTCCACATAAAAGAATCAGATTTTCTGCCAGCTGTGATTCAGGGTAATTGTTCCATGAGATATCCTCTTCCATTGCTTTCTCGCTGTGTGCTTGAGCACCACAAGTCAATTCAGTTTTAAAATCCAAGCCACCGAACAATCATATTAATTCAGTAACCAAAAAAACAACTACAACAACAACAACAAAAAACAAAACAAAACTCGATTTGAACAGTTTTCAACAAGTCTAGTAACGATTAACACTGGAGGTGTTTGTCCAAAATTGGGTAAGGCAAAGGTGCTCTGTGTGCAGCTCGAGATTTGAGTGCATAATACAACGCCCCTTACAGTGTTTTAAGTTTTACCTGTTGTAGAAAGGCAATCAACTGACTAGTCCCCCACTTGTCCGGCTTGGGCAGATTCAGATCCTTTAGATACAGCACCAGTCTCTCGCAGTCCTTTGGTCTGTACACTCGGCCAGTGTTAGAGCTGATCACCATGCACGACTGTTGCAGCTTCTGAAGAACGTGCATGGGCGAGGTTTGGGCACTACAATGCACCACAGCTACCTGGGTTGAGCGAAGCTGCTCAAAACAGTACCTCAACAGGAGCCTAGAGTGTAATAAAGTGCCAACACCATTACCGGACCACCTCATACGTTTATAGTACTATTTTGATAGCTTAGACTTATATAGGTCTATCCAAAAGCAGTTATATTCTACGAGGTTTCATCCACACACCCAACTATGAGAACCACCATCTTAGCCACAAAATAGCACCAAAGGAAAACACTGCTCTGGCTCAGAAACTTTCACTGAGTGGTCGCATTAAAGCATTGCTTTGTGTATTTCAACAAAGAACCCGACAATAACTTTCATCTGAAAGGTTGCAGTCAATGATGTATTACTTTATCAGATACTTGAACAAATAATAGAGGTCAAGATCTAATTTCTCCTTAGAGTTTCACCACTCAGTCAGAAACTTAAGTTACGAAACTCAAACTCTCTCGACATGCAGAACGAGAAATAGATAAGCGAGTGCAAGGAGAATATTGATTTTGACGTGGTTGTGGTAGTGAAAGGACTCGCTGTGAAACCTACTCTTTTCCGCAGCCCTCTGGTCCCACCAAAAGAAATGGCTTCTTGTGGTCCGGGTGAAGCCATGGAGAGAACATGTCTAGGCCTCTTTTGATGTCAGCGGTCTGGATCACGGGAAGCGAGCCGGAAGACATGCTCAGATCACTAACCTTGAGAGAGTCTGGGACCTGGTGAAAATGAATAACATCAAGTAAAGGAAATCTACGATTATTTGCGCATGTCATCCGCTAGTGTATGGCTTCATGTATGACGGCTTGAGGTGTCAATTTGTCCCCAGGTTTGCAAGTGTTTCAGTAGCTCAAGCTAAAAAAAAAATGAGATTCCTCCTTTTTTTTCGTGATTCAGGCTTTAATGAAGTGATGCGGGTGTTTCAGATTAAAATCTTCCTCCATGCGCTACACATCTTAACGGACTTTTCCTTTAGAATATCAGTTTGCTGATGAAGCCGCACATGTATCCCTTGCGTAACGATTTTTTACACACACTGCATTATTACTCTTGTGAGCTTTTTATGTCATTTTGTCCTCGATCCAGTTCTCTCAAGATTTTGAAGTTAGTAATGGCGGATCACTAAATAGAAATATTTCAGTCAAAATAAAAAACTGATTTCTCCAAATTAAAGCTTGAAATTTCGCGAGTCGGTTGTTAAACAAACACACTTTCGAAATTTGAAGAAAAAACACAAGTGCTTTTCTGATCGTAGTAGCACTTTAAAGCTGTTAAAATTTTAACCAGTCATTGTACAAAACATAGGGCACTAAACTTGACGAAACAAAAATTCAAGAACTACGTATCTTAAAACAAGTAAGCGTTAAAGTCATTATGAGTTTTCGGTGCACCCAACAATGAAAACTGGATAAACAGTCATTCAAGCAGTGAGGATAAATCCTGCATGACATGAATCATCCAGAATCTGCTCACATACTTTTGGATGTATGACCTTGGATTAACTCACCTCCAGTTGATATGAAGCCAGCCGTCCCCTGTCACTATCATAGTACGTGTCTAATGGCCTCCTCTGATCAGGGGGCATCTCATGAGTCCAGTGAAATACCTTACAACCAATAAAAACCATATTGTAACTGGAGCACAGCAGCAAGAAGATACAGAACTGAAAGAGAAACTCCTACTCTTCTCAGACACAAATTCAAAAGAAAACATAACAATCGCCATGCAAACTTGCCTTCCCCAATACGTAAAAAACTGTTGATCTTACGCTGCTTTCGAATAAAATCAGAAGGAAAATTACGGAATCACAACCCATGAACACCGAACACGACCGTTTGTAGCTCTTAATTGGGAAAAACCTCCTGTTTTGTTTGTTTTTCTTCTTTAGCTAGATCAGTGAAACGTGCGCAACCAGAGAGTTAAGATTTGTTTAGCAGTTCCAGTTGCTTCCTCTTTTAGCTAAACACGCCAGATGATGTTAGAACTTTGAAGTAAGTCTAATCCAGAAAGCACTTATAACAGAGTTTTTGGTTGGCGCGAAAAGCAAACCAAGATTTTATGACAAAGATTATCACCATCTCAAGAAGGCAAGAAATTGAAAATAGCAGGTAACTGTGGACGTCATGTTGGTTCTCAAGGAATGATGGGAGTTTGCGCTCGCCGGGAGAATAAAGGGAAGCAAACATGGTGGAAGCTGTTTTTAATGTTGTTTACAGCTTAAATCGAGCGTGTTTTCTTCAAAAAATTATGAGACGATGCATTCTTGAAGCAATAACATTTGATAGGTATCTTCATAAAATTTGCGCAGTAATGCGATGGCTTTGGAAGCAAAGAACTTTCAGCGAGTATTTGGTAAATATTTCACTAAAAAGGCCGATAACATTTTCGTGAACTGCCGATAAAAGTAACAAGAACACTGCGTCTCTTCTTAACCATATCTTACAAACCTCCTTTGCAAACGCAGTCTTGGCTGTCGGAGACAAGTTACCCCCCAGTCCTCTGATCAGTGCACACGCGAACTCCTGTTTGACCTTGACCCCGTACATGTGTGAAAGACCGTTCATGACCACGCCCACCAAGCTTGTCTCCACAACAAACTCGTTCTGTTTGAGCACCCAATCCAGTGCTTTGTAGAAATGATCCTCCAGAAATGTCTCCAGCATTCGTCGATCCTCTTCAGGTTGGCTCTGGAGCCATGATTTTACCAAAGCCTTCACATCAGTGTCTTCGTCACTGTTAAAAAACAAATCAGACTATCTGTGTCTCTTCTTATGTTAAAAACCGCTTTTTCGTGAGGACAATTGGAATCTAGTAATTATTTCCAACAATTTAGCGTCAATTTGTTGTAAGAGTGTAGGTTTCCTTTAGGCAACACTCGAATTTCAGGGCGTTACGTTCAGTCAGACGATTACTTGAATATATTTAAAGAATAATATAAAACTCGCCTGTCTGAGCGACCTGTTAAAATACACGTACTACGGCACAACGGCTTAATCTTTACTAGATGAACTGCAGCAGAAATATTGACGTTTGTATCAAATAGAAGTACAAATGATATTGCTGACCTTAGGAAGATCATGCCCATGCGTGAAATGGTAGCAGGCGAAGCGCAGCTCAGATCATGTGACTCAAACAGGAAGTTAACATTAGGGCCAAACTGAATCCTCTCACCGGAGGGCATGGTCAACAATCTGTTGTCATCAAGTACCGAGTTGAGGGACTCGATCCATTCCGGATCAATGTCTCCGTCGCAGACGATCCACGACTGGATATCGATTGGCTCACGAACGACTTGACGAGCAGCGTTCGTTAAGACTCCGTCTGACCATTCACGAGTGTCCATGTCGATATGCCCCAGAAGCTGCCGAAGAAACAATAAATGAGGCATTGTAAGTGAGAAGGTTGAAAGCTTTAAAACAACACTAATTGGCAGTAAGAGCTAGAAGAACGTTTCCGTCATCAATGGGATAAGAATCCAGGCAGGGAACCATTGAGAGAAACAAAGAAAGCAATGAAAAATGTGCAACAAACGGTCGCTAATGATAACACGAGGGTCTGATAGAGATTTTTAAACTTGGTTTTTGGCCAAACAAGGTAAAAAAAAAACGCTGCCCGACACAAATGCCAATCTCCAGGGAACCGAGTTAACACAACTTGCGCTTGTTGTTGTTCAAATCACGCAGAAAGCGCAGAAACATTTAAGTGAAGTCAAAGCCCTCAAAAATGCAGGGGCGGATCCAGGAATTTTAGATTGGGGGGGGGGGGGGGGGGGGGTCCTCGTAACTCCGTCACTTTCCCCAACAACCCCACAACCCCGCGATCATTCCAATTTGTTTAACTTGGAAAATACTGGCGATATGTCCAGGAACTAAATTACTATGAACGATGACACAAAGTAAGGAAAAAGAAAGCAAAATTGCCGTCATGCGCTCACGTTCTCAAGAAAAACCTAAAATTTGGTCATTTCACGTTGTTGTTTTGCAGAGGACGGCAAGAAATGTACCAGACTGCAAAACGTACGTGCAGAGCCATTGTTTTTGCTCATTAAGCCTATTGTTTTGTGACGTTCTCGTTGCCGTTGTCGTCCTCGTTGCTTAAGGTCCCTTTTAGAAACGAGAACGGGAACGTCAACGAGAACGTTAACGTCACAAAACAATAGGTTTTAGGAGCAAAAACAATCGCTCTGCACGTGCGTTTTACATTTTTCTTTGCTGTCCTCTGCAAAACAGCAACGTGAATTGACCAAATTTTAGGTTTTGGCGAGAACGCGAGCACATGATGGCAAATTTTTCTTTTTTTATAATATAATCAACTTTACCTTAACGCCGTTCATAGAAATTTAGTTCCTGGGTAGTTCGCCGACATTTTACAAGTTGAACAAATTGGAATAATCGCACAAGTGCTACAATAACGAGAAGATATATTTTGAAATGACATTTTCATTGCCGTCGCCGTCCTTGTTTCTTAAATCAATTTAAGGAGGCGATCACGTGTTTAACGCTGGTTGGACAAAACTACTTTGCGAGCAGAGGTGAGTGACCATCAGGGGGTACCACCAAAAATAACATTTCATTGTAGAAATATGCCTGGAATTTAGATTAGTGGCAAAATACAATGGCTTTCCATCAAAAAACAAGTCAACCAGTTGAGTAATAATAAGCGATCCTGTCGATGCGAGAATTTCAGCGTCAAACAATTCAAATCAAAGTCAAGAAAAATTCGGCTGAGGAAGGGGGGGGGGGGAATTCGGACCCCCAGACCCTCCCCCTGGATCGCCACTGAAAATGGTAACGCTTTACACTGTAAGTTGTGGGTTTGTGCAGCAATGGTTCTCGAAACAGCATTGGAGTTTAGGTTTCCAATGTTACTTTACACGATTTGGACTAACAATCAGCTCGTCCTACACTCGAAGTGGCTACATGTACTTCCACATTTCTAGTCCAACACACACACACACACACACACACACACACACACACACACACACACACACACACACACACACACAAAGGAAACAAACCAATTGAAACACATACCTGAGTTCGCGGCATGGCTTTGGGGTTCATTGTATAATGCTTCACAGTCTGGCCCACTTTTCCCAGGGCCAGCCGCAGCAGTTTCCAGATGGTGCTCTTGCCTGAGCCCGAGGGACCAATGACCACCACACCCATCCGCTGACGAAGCTGTTCGTACAGTTCAAGGGCCTTTTTGACCTACGCAAAACAGAAAGAAACTTGTCAATACATATCGTAGGTAGTTGAACGTTCAATAAACTGGAAGGTTTCATGGGTGAAATAAGACTTCGTAACTAAGGAAACCGAAAAGAAAAGGTCTAGTTTTGTTACCAGAGAGGAGGTTACTGAAGGTATTTAGTGTCGTCTATAGCTACGGCTGGCAAGGACGGAAAATGAGTCTCAAAGAGAACATCATGGTTTGCCCCTGATAAGAAATTCACTTGATATTTTGCTCCAAATAAGTCACTTTGCAGGAGCATTTTTCTGCAGGGGTAAAACAGGAGTAATGTGCTACATACAGGTTTGACGGGAAAAAAGTGAGTCCCAATACAAAGTTCCTTTAAAGTGAGCAAACAATTCTTGAAACGAAAAATGCAACTACATAAGATAAAATACACATACAGAGTTTTTTTTCCTTTCAAATGGAATTGAAGAACGGGAACGGAGAACAATAAGAGAAGTAATCAAAATTTTAGAAATCCTTTTTGCGCGAGTAAAAGTTGCAGGCGATCATGTTGTTCAGAGCTCGTGAAAACCGCCAGTCACATGCAAAAAAAAACAACCCTGTGACATACCTGAGTCTCCATGACCATAAGGTTGGATTCCTGTGCAGCAGCGCGCAAGGCATCCGCCAGCTCAGCGTACTCAACTCCTTTGAAGTCCACACCGGGGAAAATATCACGAACCAGTGCGTCAAACCTCTTGGAGTCTGCAAACGTCAGCTTGGACAGTGTGTTCACACGCAGTGCTTGAACCACTAAGCGGGCTTCCACTTTAGCATTCACTTGAATAGAGGGACCACAAACCATTAAATCTTTAAGTACATCCTGTTCGAAACCAGGAACTCAAAAAGGTTTGGGAAATAAATGCTTCTAAAAACAGGTTTCAAGTCTTTTCTATCATGTATAGAAACGTTAAAGGCTGATTATTTAAAAGAAGACTCACTTAGACCGTGGCTTAAGACAGTTAATTGACCATTATAATCTATTTGTTTGTGGGTCATTTCACGTAGATAGAAGTAGTAGTCTCTGTTGTGTACATTCTTGTTATTGCTTGCAATGACCATCGTTTACATTTAACAGTTAGCCAGACAAAACTTGACATAGGCCGCAGTGTTGTTTATCATTGTTTAAATAACTGGCCCTTAATGGCCACTAAGCTAGATGCATGCTGGGTAGTCTGTCGAGCCACTTTGGCCACCCATCACAGCCGTAGTTGCTAAATTGCAATTTTCATTGGAGAAGCGCCTCCTTTATTGACTAAATAGTATACCTCGACTATTAGCTACAGCAAGTAGCGTCAAGCCAATGATAAAATAATCATCCGTTCACAATAGAAAATATGTTACTCCGCTAGTTTCAGAGATTGCCATCAATACAGTGGTTTTCAAATGAATGTCGACAGTAGTTCTCGTTTGCATTGGTTACGTATTAATTTGCGCAGTGATTGGTCAGTAAAACTCGCGCCACTCTTTAAACCAACACGAAGCAAACCCAAAGCAAATGACAATCTTGCTCGCAAGCATTTTCCTGCGCTTGACGCCAGTTACATCTAATTACTCCGAACCCGATTGGCTCATTGCGTCGTTTGCGTCTGTCGCGATTTGCCACTGTGAATGCATTGGTTTTTGATTGGCGAGAGGCAAGATGAAAATAGCCCTGTAACGCGCAGATTCAATCCACTGCTTTCATGCTAAAGAAATCCCTACAAAACACTCTGCTTCTTTAGTTCACATACGTTAAGGTACTCAATTTTTACCTTGCCCATTGGTTTGTTTGTGCGACTGTAGCAGGTTCCCACAGCCCCTTAACACAGTCTTCAGTGCACGGAGACCCCAGTCATAATGTTGCTGCTGAGACAGTAGCTCCCTAAAAACAAACAAACAAAAAAACAAAAGAACAAAACGTTGACTCCACTTTCCTTTTAATTAAACAGCTACATCTTAAGAGCTATACTATCTCATGTACCATACATTTTCAAAGTATAAGCGCAGAGCTACCTTTCACTTTTGGTTCGCCTACAGTAAATCTGCCTTCTGGCCGGAAGGCTGCGGTGGATAACGCAAACCAAGGCCTTAATAATTCTCTGCATCGTGCGAAAACCGAATTTAACAACTGTTTTATACTACATACACTTGATAGATTGTCAACACAAGAACGCGTGCAAGAAGCTCAACTCCCTAGCGAAAACCGTACCTGAAGGAATATAAGCAGCGTGCTTGCAGACAATTAGAATTGAGATGGTGACACCAATGTATAATAATAGTAGTAGATGCTAAAGAACACTGACATAATTATATAACATTTGCCGTGAGTCATTCACGATGTGATCACTAAAACATGGTGGTTCCCCCCATCACTTCCACTACCACCTTTTCAAAATGTCAACTTACTAAGACACAACAATGACCTTACTTTGACAAGTTGAATATGGCCACCAACTTTCTTCCCAAGCTTTTTGCCTCTTTAAACCCTTCAGAGAACATGATCACTTCAGCAATGAGCTCATTGTCAGGCCGGGACATCGCCACGGGACGGAACAGCTGCTTCAGATTATCGGGGAGCTTTTGACGCCCCCCGTAACCCTTACCCGCCGGGTTCAAAGTGATAAAGATCCCCGAGTTTGGATCCAAATCAACCTGGAGGGAGAGAAACAACGGTTAGAGCTAATCGGGATTGAAAAAGGCGTCGCATTACACTAAGGGGTGCACTCGACACTCAACATCATGAACTTTTATCGAGGAAAGAAACCGTCGGTATACATGCATCGCCCACGAAAGTGTTTGCATGCAATGCAGATCAACTAAAAATGACATAACTATATTCAATATTACCAGTGTACATGAATTACGAGTGCTTTCATTGAGTTTTAACCCCAGCAGCAAATAACCAATTTCTTCTTGTTACAATTGGTTGGTTAAATGCAAAACATTTTGACCTTAATGTAAGAGCGCTCCTAATAAAATATAATGTGCTGTACAAAATTCTTGTTCATGTTAAAGAGAGGAGAATCCAAACTCCGTTATTTGAGCTTCTTCTTTGTTTCATATAAATATGAAATCAAACGTGACATTTCGGCTGCACCAAAAACCAAATGAAAGCGAAAACTCGAAAAGTGACAAGTTGAGATATAAAAAAAAAAACCTAAAACCACACGACAAAAAGTGTCCAGGTCAACTGCAACTCAAAATTCCAGTTCAATTAATTCAAGTTCATTAATAATTCATGAAGAAATTCTAGGCAAAAGTTCACCAAATTTGCTGATAGTTAAGATCACGTATCCAAGCCTCCTTCACATTAGTGATTAGTCTTGTCTTTCTTCGTGAATTACTAATGGCTTTAGTCAAGTTCGTTTCCAAATGTTCAATTCGTGCACACACCTGTCTTCCCAGCAGTTCGGTAGAGGGGAGTTTGCTCTTGAGAGCCGCTTGTATGGTCTGAATCTGCATGGACACTGCGGACAGCACAGCTTCCTCCAGACGATTGAACTCATCAAAGCAGCCCCAGGCACCACATTTCACCAGCCCAATGAAGATACGACCCATTGACTTCACATCAATACCCTGCAGATATCATAAACCAGGAAATAACAAGTTAAAGCCGCGAGTTCCAAACATGCCACATATAATTTGTACCCCTACTTTACTACAGAAACCGAAAATCCACCATCACAGAAAAACCCCGTCCCCTCCCTACTGTTTTTAGAATTTTTGACTCTGATTCATAAAGGTATTTCACAAGAATCTTCTTTGAAGAAAATGCAAATATATCACTGTGTACATGTCAAAGCAGGCTTTAACTCCAAATTTGGGATTTAAACACTTAACGAAGCAAATATGTATGCCTGTTTATGCATGTCAAAGACTTATGTTTATTTGGATCAAACGTACTGTTTTATTCTTTTGTCTTCAATCTTGTTTGTAGTTATGGACGGGTAACAGGTTACCTTTGATGCCCCTATATAAAACTGAAACCCCAGCGGGAGCTGTCATTGAATGCATAATTTGAACGACGCCAATGAAGACAAACATACTTCCACACCTAGCTACACATCTACAGTATCGATACCACATGAATTTTACAACATATTCTAACGCGCACCTCATCACAGTTGAATACCAGGACCTGCCGCCCAAATAATCCTCCAAGCGCCTTGACAGATTCCGTCTTGCCAGTGCCCGCAGGGCCGTATGGGTTTCCTCCGAGTCCCATGTGCATGCCCTGGGTCAGAGTTAGGTAGCACTTGTCCGTGAGAGGAGTGTGTACGAGTTTAGCAGCATTGCCTTGATATTCGTACGTGTAGTGGAACTCTGCATCACACATTCGTATCAAACAGATTTCTAACAAAGGAATACATTTGAAAGACAAGAAAAACTCTCAAAAGAAATGTTGTTTGAACAGTGCACATGTCACATTTAGCACAATATTTGTATTCTTTGAAAGGATTTTGGTTTCCAAAACAGAAATTTACTCAATTAAACGCAACGAAAACCGATATAGTGATACAATAAGGGTGTTTTGAAGGGGCTTTGTAGTGGTGATTTTAACTTTCTGGGGTCAAGTTAAAACAAACTACACCAACTACCTTCCCTCGTAACCAAAAGTGAAACACTCCCAGAACACCAAAAGAAAGTTATTAGGCTATTTTCTCAAATGGAGAGAAAACCATAAAATGTACTTGTCTTTATTTTCCCACAGCACACGAAAAGAACTTCAAAAAGTTATTCCAATTTTTTCGAGTTGCAATCCATTTCGATCCTAGCCATCCACAGCCAAACAGGCTGATTGATACGTTTGAATTAGTGGTAAAACAATTTTGAACAGAACTGAACCATTACGTTGATGTTTATTTGCTTCAAATATGGCTCTTGTCTTTCCAAAGTTCTACTAAATATTTGTAACATAGCTCCTTTACACCAGGACGACAACGTATCACAATTAACCTACTCGCATTTGAGCTATGTAGTGTTTTTACTGTAAAACGTTTCCAAGTGTGGTCATATTCGTCGTGCGTACTCAACAGATATCCTGCGATATACACTGTAAGTAATTTCGGGAATCGTGGAGAAAAATGAGGCTTTGTTATCAACGTATTGAATGATAAAATAATGATCCTGCTCAATTTTGCGGAATATCCCCTGATTTTAGCCAACTCGGTCCACGGCCTCGTCGGCTAAGTGTCACGCGATATTCCACGCGATTTCGCAGGATATTTGTTAAATGTTCTCAATTCTGAGACTCACGTTTCTGCATGTAAAATCTGAGTTGTTTCTGCCATATCCACTCATCTAAAGACTTGATTCCATGTTTGATCAGCTGCTGCACCACATCAATAGAATGGATCGTGTCTAGGATCAGCGCCTTCAGCTTGAGTTCCAGAACATGTGATTCAGGGGAATCCCCTCCACCAATCTCCGTATTAGTGTAGGATTCCAGCTGAGACTCCATCTCAATCTGAAACTCTTGAAGCGTGTTACTCCGAATGGCAGCCTCACAGCGTTCTGTGAACTGGACTTGTTCAGCGAGGCAAAGGATCTGACAAAAAGGCATGCAGTCAATGTTATCATCATCGTTATCGTTATTGGGAGCGTAACGATCAAACTGCACCGGCCATAAGTCAGAAGGCAATTAAACGAAACATAAGGACATGTAAACGTTTATAGATGGCCAGATTTGGTGGAAGACAGAACAAACGGAGCCTTAACAAAATCAAAATTATATTTACGACAATGACTGCCAGATACCCACTTGATTCAATTTCTGACTCTAACAAGCGGCAATGCTTTCCGGAAGACCGTGTCACACTGCGCCCGCCAAACGGCATTATAAACAATTGGCACAACATATCAGCCATTATTAGATATTTAGCCCTTAAGCAGACCTCTTCGGATTACTTACTTTATTTATTTAATGATTCGTCAAAGGGCAGGTAAGTTACAAAGGACACAAGATCCCTACTGGGTACCCAATCCCTTACGATCTAGTACAGCCCCCCCCCCCCCCTCCCCCATCTCCCCATTACATACATTACACAAGAGAGGACACAACTTACCTGTGAAGGAAACTTGGAAGGGTCCACACCTCCACCTGATCCTCCTTTCTTACTGGCATTGAGGCAATCGATCAATAACTGCTTCAGAGTGTCCTTCATTTCATTGGCAAGATCACCAAGCCACACCTAGCAACAAAGAGCAAAAGGAGTGAGTATTTACACCAAAGGGTCTTACAACTGCAGAAAATAACTTGATATTGATGCTTGATAAACAATGAAACGTCAATCACAAAGGTCTGAAAATCATGCTTTTTGTCTCGAAAGTTAAAAGATGACGTAGAATTTCTCCAAGTCCGTTTTGACTTTTTTTCTTTTTTTTTTTTGCACTTCGTGGCTTTTTGTTTGTTTGGTTAGTTGTTTTTTTCGTGCCAGCAATATGCAAGTGGAACACGTCGACTCAAGTTGGCGAGTGGGTTCCCTGGGTAAACATCGTCATCGTCATCGTCGTCATCGTTGTCGTCGTCGTCATCGTTGTCGTCGTCGTCGTCATCGTCATCGTCATCGTCAGGATGTTCTATATACTGTCATCCTACATACCTCCACCTCAGGGGTGATGGTGACAGGCCTTTTCAGTGGCACCACCTCTCCATCCAGAGACTTCATAGCCACAATAGTCTTACATCCCTCATCAAAAGCAACATTGTGAATCCCGGCAAAGAGCTTCTTCAGGTGGGACTGGATCACCAGTGGATTGGTGGCTTGTCCGAGGATCTCAAGTAGGTCATCATCGCCAATGAAGTAAAACCGTGGGAACAGTGCTCTTTTTTCCTATTAAATTCATTGCTAATATCAGCAATAGAGTGGGTTTCAGTTGATTGTCAAAAGTAACTCGAGTTTTCTTTGGTTTCCTTTGCTCTGCTATGATTGGTTAAGCCTGGTTTCCATGATCTTAATGGTCTGCGATCGGTCTGCGACACGATCGGCGATCGGTCTGCGACACGTTGCAGACATATGGAAACATGTGTCCCCGGCGTCTGCGTCGATCTGCGACACACGATCGGGGTGATCGGGAAAGTAGAACTACATTCTACTTCCCCGATCACCCCGACCGTCTGTCGTAGACCACCGCAGACGCCGGAGACACATGTTTCCATATGATCTTAACGTGTCGCAGACCGATCGCCGATCGTGTCGCAGACCGATCGCAGACCATTAAGATCATATGGAAACCAGGCTTTAGCAAATCGCACGCCACTCTCTCGACCAACGAAGAAAAAATCGAAAACCAATCGTGACTTGTTCGGCTCGCGCACATATTCCAGGACTTAGCGCGGGAATTTCGCCATTTGTTTCTAATGCAACTGAGCAGAGTGAAAAAGTTTGCTTTGGTTTAACGACACTCAACTGAAAACCAGTCTCTGTGTTTATTGAAACGTATTGGTCATTACAATCACCAGAACGAACACAAACAATATTCCCTTAAGCTACTTAAGTGTGTTCTTCCAAATCGCAAACGTTTGCCTAATACAACAACACACATATCAATATTGAGGTAAATAAAGAAACGTTCTTCTCGAATAAGCTTGTATACTCTCTTTTAAGCCGCAAAAATCAATTATTTTTAATCCAGATGAAACCAAATGAAGTTCACAACGTGGATATTTTAATCAGCCGCTATAACAGGAATGAGCGTTCTTGGTGAGATTTTTTCTCTGATATGTGATAGTCGTCACTGATAATACTTCTGGCGCCAAAAACATGACGACCAATCTATTGCAAGACCGAACGAGCACCTCTTCCACACTTATAGTTCGGGCATTAGTTCCAACAGCATGCAACTCCTATTGTTATCAGCATCAGGGCATTGTTGGGGTCTTTCACCTATTGTTTCGTGAACAAGTGAAAGGTTTGGTCAGAAATAGCATAAATATGAAGAGGCATTTGTACCTCCAGGAACTCGTTCAGAGATTTCTGACATCTCTGCAGCTGATCCAGAAGTGTTACCAGGATATTCCGAATGCCTGACTGAGCCACCAATGACAACACTCTGTTGTCATTAGAAACATCCTGCATGATGGATCTGTAGAAAGGTAGAAAGAGAGGGAGCTAAAACAGCTCAAACAATCCAAAATCTTAAAAAGCCCAGTTTCAGTGCATGGTTTTTAGGGAGATTTAGCAACGAGGACGGCGACGGCAACGAGAACGTCATAAAACAATAGACTTAAAGAGCCGTCCTCTGCAAAACGACAACGTGAAATGACCACGTTTTATGTTTTCTCGAGAACGTTAGCCCATGACGACAAATTTGTCTTTCTTTTTCCTGAATTTGACGCCTTTCGTAGTAATTTAACCCCTGGCGATTCGCCAGTATTTTTCAAGTTAGACAAATTGGAATAATCACGAAAGAATTACAAAAGCGAGAAGTTAGAATTTGAAATGACGTTTTCGTTGCCGCTGACGTCGTCGTTGATTAAGCTCCTTATTTTCATGATGAAATGCAGCTAGACTATTGTGTGCAATTACTAATTAAGTAAACCAGCTTGACTTTAAAATTGCTAAGGGATTATTCAATTACAAAGAATTTCCACAACGAATAGCAATCGGGAAAATAAAAATTCTATAAGAAGCAGTTAATGCCAGCCTCAAGTAGCTTGAATACATCCTGCGAAGTATGAATAATTGTATTTGTCACAAACTAACTGCCGCCCAGTTAGTTCAATAGACCATTGTACAGTTCTTTGCTCAGTACCCTGGCCTTTGATTGAATGCGAGGCTAGGGGTGACATTGTTTTGATACAAACCTACCTGCTTTTCTTATGGAAATTATGCTTATGAAACACTAGTTAGCATAAGAAAAACATGATTTACATAAGAAAAGTAGGTAGGTTTGTATCAAAACAAGGTCACCCCCAACCTCGCTTTCACAACTGTAAAATGGTCTATTCGCATCGGACTGCTCAGCACTAGCAGAAGGTCGTGGGTCCAAACCCAAGACCGCCGCAACCTAGCGTCTTGACATAAGTGGTAATATCATTTTTAAAACGTAAAAAATATATAAAAAATGTTTCCTGTACTCAGAGCACAATTAAAAGACTTAATTGTGCTCTGAGTACAGGAAACATTTTTTATATATTTTTTTACGTTTTAAAATCATGATTCCAGAGCAGGAAAACAATATTTTTGATTCTGGTAATATCATGTTGGCTGTGCATCATAAGCCGGTGTCATAGTCTACTTCCCCTCCACATGTAAAACCTCTACGGCGGGACGTAAACGAAACCACACACCTTTTGCAAAGAGTAGAACGGTAATTATCAAAAATAGTAAAGAACAAACTGAATTTGCAGTGCAACTATGTACTTATTGACTGAGTCAGGTTGGGTCAGACGGGAAAATATTTGGCTTGAGGTCATACCGTACGGACCCAGCGCAGCGAGGTTCGTGCGCCATGACCGACAGGCCATTTAATATATGGCCTCTTTAGACTCTTCCTGAGCACGAAGAAGATGATGTTCTTTTTTGTTTGTTTGTTTTGTTTTGTTTTTGTTTTTTTACAAAAAATCGACAAATTTACACAGAAAATTGATCTAATATGTTGTTTGCCTTTGTTTTCTGGTTGTCAAATCAATTTACATGGTTGGACGCGAATAAATCCTCTAAATACGTATCGCTCGGGCCGTACGTGTTCCAAACACGGCAGTGCGGCTTTTTCCGACCCTGCTCGTGCTAAGGCGTACGGCCTTCATACAAGGATTTTCTCAATAGTTTCACAATGAAAGTATGCGGCGGGGTAGTACGGGTCATATGATAAATTGAAGTATTATATTACTAAAAAGAAGACTGACTCTCAACACATCAATTGAGGGATAAACAAAAACAAACCTGAAATCATCATCCACTCTCTTGAACCTTCCCTGTTCCCTGGGAAGGGCCCCTCGCCCAAATATGGGCTCCAGATAGACCCACTTTCTCTGGATTTGGTTCAGATTGTGAAGGTACTCATCCAGGTCTGCCAAACGGGTCTCCCACAGAGACGCCTTGTCCTCAAAACCTTTGTAGTATGGGGAATCCTTCAGTGACTGCAATAGACACTGGTTATCGCCCACCTGAAGGTAAAATAGGCAAAGTGTTAACTTGGCTGATACAGCCAAAGTCACTAACACACTTAATTATATGACTGGCTCTTTCAGCAGTCAAGATGAATGAATTCTCCTGCTGTGATTGGCTACCTGCGAGGTCAGCTCGGGATAGCCCGTTTGTCCCGCGTTTTACTGTCTTTTAATAGCGTCCTTTGAGTCATATATAAATCTTTTATTGACCAAGCTTGTTCGGTGAAGATGGCGTTGGCCAATATCCCGCCATCTTGACCTCACGCTTGGACAATAACCCGTATGTCCTGGTTCCTTATAGTCAAGGTGATAACTACTGTAAAAGTTAAAACCTCGTTGTTGTGGTCAATGCAATAGTTATCTCGCACTCAAGAAGCTGACACCTCACAGATTGGTAGATTACCTCACGTTTCTGCGACATCAAGTAAATAAGAACGTTGCATAGGATGGGATAGGGGCTATTGAATCTGCCCAAACAAAAAACAACCATTCCCTCGGAAAGACCGGTGACACTAGCGCTAGAGTCTGTGAGCAATGCAATCACATAAGGACACAGGCCTATCTTAGGTCTTTGTAGTGAGATCCTTCGGACCACATGGCTTCATATATCCTTAAACTAGTAATGCCATGGAAAAGGAGATAAGTACAATTCTTTTATTTTACTCTCCTTATCTAGATTCTGTTCTTTCTAACACGGTCCTTAAAATACCAGACACCACCTTTGACGAGCCCCCATAGATAAAATACACTGGAAGGAGGTAGACCTATTGGCAGACAGACAGTGCCGCCATTTAATCCTCCACCGAGGTTTTTTAACGAAACACTTTCCATCCTGTCTTCTGAAGGCCGTAATATTTACGAACAAAAGGTATTAAAAAAACTATTCTTCCCAAAACTCAAAGCCCAGCACACTGTTCGTGAAAATTACAGAGCTGGTACTCGATAGAAATATTATGAAAAACCACCAACCAAATGCAAACCCGAGACTAATTGCGACACCTAAAAAATTCAAGTTTACCATACCTGATTGACAAGATCCTTCCAGTCCTTGATGATTGACAACTCTTTGTTATGCGAGTCCATGTAGGATGTCAAAGAAAACACGGCACCCGCACCCCACAGCTCAAGTTCACGGAGAGCTTCTCTGATGGACACTTCTCCTTGAGCTCGACCGTTCAGCTCCTGAGGGACAACAGAATGTTACACTTACATGAGAATGGGAATAATCCTCTGGGAAAGGTTAGGAATGGTGGCTTCTTTTGTTAACGCGCATAAGTTGTATGTATCATAGGGTACTCGACAAAAACGCTCCCATTACAAAGCTGTTTTAGTGCGGCTTAAAACTAGCGCGACAAAAGCAAATCCTAGCAACGGATATTGGATTTCAAAAGGGAAACTGGGTGGAGGGCAGACTCGTACCCAGTCGCTATTTACGACACCCCGCGCGCCTCAATCCATCCTTGTATCCAATCTTCTCTCCCCATAAAACATGTAAATAGCGACTGGGTACGAGTCTGGGTGAAGGGTAGACACGCTAATTGTTCTGGGACCAAACAAACTAAAACGAGGAAACAAAACTGCAATATTATTGTTATGCAGATGGGAGCAAAAAATAACAAAGCAGAATTCTACCTTGTCTTGGAAATAAATGGTAAATGAATTCGTTATTATTCTCTTCTCGTGAGAGGATTTGCATAGATAATGAAACAAACAATATTGCTAATTTGTCTTAACAAGTTAAGGATCCTAACTGAGGAGAGGCGTATCAGTTGGCGAATTCACAAACGTGGCCAAGGGCCAAGTCTGTAGAGAAACAGCTCCTAGTGGTCACAGCGGGACTGTTACCCGGGAATTCGGGATTTGAAGTCCACCAGCACATTTATCACCCGACTGCATTACCTACTCTGAAGATACACTTACATGACCCTTAAAACTGACCAGCAACTATCTTCTCCTTACAATATCACAACTTCATGAAACATTCAGGTAACGAAAATAAAGGAATTTTAAAAACAATTGATGTGGGTAGACAGGAAGTTGGAATACACCTCCAATCTGAGCCTGCGGTTAGCTGGAGAGTCCCTTGGCCTGCAATGGGGGCTCATGGGAAGGAATGCGGGGATCTGCTAGCCATGGGCGTGGCATTCTACATGTACCTGGGGGCTGGCTAGTCACAGTGGATGCCAGGATGTCCCAGGCACCCACCTTTCACTTCAACGAGGCAGTTAACTAACCTTCAGTGCATCAGCATGTGCAATGATTTGATCAGCGGTCTCCAACACATCTCCAAAGGTCAGCTTTTCAAGGATTGTGCCTTTTGGCATCTTCAGGAGTCTGAAAAGTTCCAACCAGTGATCAGGGGACAGCGCCTCTCCACGTACATACTTCAGAAGTGGAACAATGTTCTGGACAACACAGACAAACTCAGGTTAGCTATTTGAGAAGGTAATGACAAAATTAGGTTTGGCAATGGACGACGATGACGACGACAAGGATAATGATGATGTAAACCAATACCGTGCATACGTGTTCCGAAACTTGCAGTCCCTGAGATGGACCTCAAGGGCCATGCTAGTGGTATATAAGTACTACGCATTGATCTACGTCCCCCTTCCTTTCCCACCGACCAACCAAAAAAAGTACATAATGAGCCTGTTTACAGTAATAAAATGTTGATACAACTTATGTAAAGTAAATAGGGCACGCTACATGTTCTTTTCACAAAGTTGACAGGGTCCTAAGCTTAACATGAATAAGCGAGTAAGCACTTGCGTGAATTGGTCATCCCATCCCGACTATCTAACCCCCGAGTCTCAGAGGATCAGCAAAGCAATGAATGTACCTTGTACTTCTCAACTTCCTGCTGGAGCCTCACAGTCATGCTAGTTGGTTCCTTTGCTCTAAGTTTCTCAGACCACGCCATCAGAAAATCATCAAAGCGGTAAAGATGACCCCTGTAATAGAGGAGAATTGCCATGTCAAAACGTTTTTAGTGGTTCACCAAATGGCACAATCTTGTTCCCTTAAAGGCAGTTCCATGCTAAAAGTGGCGTGTATATCTTCTGTGTTCACAGCCTTAATCGTACAGTTCACTCGTTAATGGCATAATTCATAAGAACTCATTTTGCATCAAGGGCAAATCACAGTTCCTACTACCGACCCTGGTTGTTTTATGTTTATTTATTGGTTTGCTTTTTATTCCAGATGCAGTAAAACGCATTGGATTTACATTGCAATGTGGAATAAAATAGTGTGTTTCACAGCAATAATATTTTTAGGCCTACAGTCAATGTTCTGGTCAGATCTGGACTGGACATCTATGGGTTTGGTTGCAGGCTGGGCAACGAGCTAACAATCTGCCCAAGATGCCCAGTCATATCCATGTAGCTGTTGAAGTTATCATGCTCCTTCTTAGAGCGGAAATGGCAGCTTCAAAAGGGGAACCCTTTTGGACCATCATTTTTAAAGAACAAGGTTGTACAGGCTGCAATGAATGATAAAGAAACCTGAATGATATCCAGTCCTCTTTCGCCAGTTCATCCAGTCCATTACTGAACTCTTCATACAGTCCCCACATGGCCTCATGACGGCTGATGTCGGATTTCAGCTCCTCCACTACAGAGAACTGTGGTTCAGTGACACCAAAATGTTGACAATCGAAGCTGATGAAATAATAATTTGACAGCTTAGGGCTTGCTCCGTTAAATATTGATGGCATAAATCTCCAGGCAAGGTGTTTCTTTTCTGGATGCCTACAGCAAAAGGTGAATTTTGCACTAACTGAAAAATTTCTCGCGCGCCCATTGGCTAATTTGTTTAATTGATAAGAGTACAGACAGATCAAATTTTAGTTTATGAGAAAATGTTGGGGTCTTCTTATTACAGAACCCAACTGACATCAGTGTTTTACGCGCCTGTCCTCTGTCGTTTTCATCTATAAGCACGACTTTCCACTGATCCTTTTAGGTAACAGCACATATGCCTACTGAGTAAATCCTGGCAACCCAGTCAAGAGACGTTTTGTAAAGGGAAAAAAAGAACCCATTACAATCAAGGCAATGGAAAAGAGAAGAGGAAAATGCTGCATACATGCTGAGAAAAATGATTGACCCCGAGAGCATATGGCAAATGGGCGCATGTGTAGATATCTGATCATGCTGATCCTGCGAAAACATTGCCGCTTTTGTCAACCGTGTTCTCCACTGCACTTAACAACACTTCAGAGCTGTTCAAAATACATCCCAAGCTACAGTAAAACCGCGTGAAACATCAAAAATATTCTACAAGACACACCACTTCTCCAGCAACACGTAATATGTGTTTTGCGTTATGTTTTGACATATTCAGGACGAAAATTCGTTTTCTATTCTTTTTACACGTATGGCACCTTGGTCGAGTTAAAAAGTCACCGTTAATTACATGTGGTTTTGCTAAAATTTGTATACCTTCATCAGGGTAATTAGACCTGAGCATTCAATGGTCAACGCGCAAGAGCTGCAAGCAAACAGGCTATCCTTAGTCTAAAACTATTTTACCGAGAAATGAACACAAGATACAAACACAATTTCGAAATTGTCAAACGAACAATGTATATTCACTGAGAAAAACAGACCAACACAAAAGCCCAGTTTCGAGTTCGCCATGACCGCTGAACAAAGGAGCACTGAGAACGCATTTACAGGGTTATTCACAAATAGCGGCGGGAACTGGTGCCTCAAATTTGAAAATTAAACAATAGACATAGCTGTAAACAGGTCATCTTCTCGCTGGAATTTGTGACTATTTTACTTTAGGTCGAGGCTAACCCTGTACAAATGCGTTCTAAGTACTTTTATTCAGCGCTCATGGTGAACTCGAAACTGGACTATTGTTCAACAGATACTACACCCTCTACAATGCTGCAATACAGACTCACAACCACTGCATCCTTACATTAGCTTATTCATAGTTTCCTCCAGTTCCCCAAACTCCGCTCTCCTTTCATTGATCGAACTGACTGCCGCAAGGCATGACTGTTTGTCTTTGTACTCATCAATGTCACGTGGTTTCAGCTGGTGCCACCGGGCACTGAACTTGTCAAGCTCTTGCTGGAAAGCCTGCACTCTTGACTCTACATTGCTTTTCATGACTTCGACCTGTCGGAAGATTTTGGCAGCTATTCTGATGTTTATAACACAGAAATGAATCAAACGAGATCAAGTTTTTGTTACAATGAAGAAAAGCTTTATAATATTACGGCTCTGTTACAAAGTAATAGTCATGTAATTAAAGTTTATCATTAATGAGGGAATCAAAGCTATGAGGAAAGAGAGGCGCGAGGAAGAGCAACAATAGGTCTTCTTCCCTCGTGCTCATCTCCTTACTCACGCTTGCCGCCGGCTTTAACTCGCGCCTCATTAGGGACCTTAAGCAACGACGATGGCGACGGTAACGAAAACGTCATTTTAAAATATAATTCTTTCACGATTATTCCAATTTGTTTAACTTGCAAAATGCTAGCGATATGTCCAGGAACTAAATTACTATGAGCGACGTCAAAGTAAGGAAAAAGAAAGAAAAATTTACCGTCATGCGCTCACATTCTGAAGAATACATAAGATTTGGTCATTTTACGTTGTTGTTTTGCAGAGGGCAGTAAAGAAATGTACCAAAATACACGTGCAGAGCCATTATTTTTACTCATTAAACCTATTGTTTAGTGGCGTTGCCGTCCTCACTGTTTAAGGTCCCTAATATTCTCCAGCGCCTGCAGTTGCCGCCTGCAGACGCCGCCACGTACCTGTTCCTTGACCATGAGTTCATGGCTTTGCATCATCAGTTCAAACTTATCCCATCTGGCCTGCAGCTGACCAATCTGTTCAACACCGCCACCGGCTACTGAGCGTAACAGCTTGTTCTTCGATTCAGCTTTGTCAAACAGCGGGTGAACCTGCAAACAGTGGATACCTTATCACACTGAGAGGCTGGGTATTTTTGACGCTACAAAGAATTTCTTTACTTGCGCCAGCTAGTCCAAGGTTCCAGATAAGATTTTAAGGCAGGGTGTCAACAAGAAATTCCATCGGGTCAAATTCTCACTGCTCCCACCAAACTATTATAAATTTTCTATTAATCTGTCGGGTCATGTAGGTTTTTGACCTGAGACCCCCCTCTTATCTGGAACACTGTTGTCCCCCTGTACTGGAACTGGTTTTAAAATCCCATTTGTGGGGATTTCAATTAGATTTAGAGTAGGAGGATATTCCAGCGAAATATGAGTCAGGCTGTCCCCTTGTTCATACCGTGAAAAGTACCAAACACTGAGAAAAACATTGTGGTACAGTTTTGAACGTCTCGGAACTAAATGAAAGGCAAACAAATTAAGAAATGAAACACAGTACAGCCCCTAGATGATTTGGTTTACATAATAACCTGTAACTTCTCTGTGGCAAGTTCCGAGTGCTTGGCATTGGCCTCTCCGATTTCCTCAACAGTTTGTGGCCTGGAAGACAACGCTTCAGTAGCAGAGGTGAGGAATGTGTCAATAGTCTGCACCTCATTGGTGATGCAGCGTCGCAGGGACGTCAACAGGGCATCGAACAACTGCTGTATGTGATCATCAATGGTGGATTTGACAGGCGACGTGGAAACGCTGATGCAGTCAACTTTTATATTCCTGTTGCGAAAAGAACCATTGTCAAACAAACCAATAAATCGTAGGCAACAGCCGTTTTACGACACTCAATTGAAAAGCGCTCTAAAGTAGCTCTCCTTAAATTCGTTAATAATATTAACGAAGAGAAAACAAAGGAAATCACTACCACGAAGGATGTTAGTGTAATCCTAATTATCACAACAGTTGGTGAACCTTGCCTTGCATTTCCCCAAGAATTATTGATGGCCAAACATTCCTAAGAGTGTTTCATCTAATATCCATAATCCCGCCTCATTTTCTCAACCCAATTTCCCATGTCTTCCTCGTTTTTTAAACAAATTACTCGAACCTCTTCCAGCAGTTCTGGTGCAATTACACGAATCCAAAAGATCCGCAGGCTGAGCACTGTTTCCGCCTTTGAATCCCATGACATAATTACATGTAATTTTCAGAACTTCATTTAAGACGGCTTTGGTTGTTAAACACACCTACAGTACACGTAGAGGAGAAAAAAAAACTTTTTTGCTTTCTGAATGTACAGTACTTACAAAGGTAGTTTCTCAGCCTCTCGTCCTTTCGCCTTCAGAGCTCTAAAGTTCCTCTCCCAATCTGGAACCGTCTGCAAGTGAGTGTCGATCAATTTTTCCAGATCCACTGTCCCAAGAACCACCCAGTCCTTGAACTGATCCTGAACTTCCATTAAACGTTTGAAAAGGTCCTCGGCCTTCTTATAGACCGTGGTGAAACCCGCAGAGTTCTGATCGATCATGATTGGGTAGATGCTGTTGTCGTCTCCGACACCACGGAAGTGGTTTGGAATGGAGATGAACTTCCTCATCTCTCTGTAGTACTTGGCTCTGATTTCTTCCAGTGGGGGACGAAACTGCAGCTTCTGATGCCTAGACATAAACGTTTGAAATACATGTGTAATATTGTAAATTAATTGTACTCTTCAGTGTGTCGCAAACACGGAGCACAGGAATTATGGTCGGTCCCCAGACAGCAATCAAGCACATGACCTGGTAAAAATGATACAGACCTACACTGTATTCAACAATAATGAGCTTCACAGGACACGAGGTGACCTCATTGTACGTAGACCTGACAACAGCTTTACATTCATTCTATTTCTTTATTAACTTCCAAGTTATAGTCAAGCCTTACTGATTTAGACAAAAAGGGGAAAGTAGGGCGTTCACATGACGGTCGTGTTTACATTGTGCAAGAGGCCGTTAAGGGACCTTCACTTATACTGGTAATTTTTCCAGCCAATTTCTCCCGTGTCTTGCCATCTTAAGTAGCCAGTTCTGTAATACAGTTCTGCAGTTTTCCAGAACTAGTGTATTGTTGTGACGTATTGTCAGTTATCTAAGTTGTTGTTTCTCATGATCAATGTTTTTGATGATTCGTGTTTAAAGTCCAAGGTTGTTCAAGGTTAGCCCACACATCTGTATTATTCGTAGGCCAAGGTTGGACCTCACATGTGATTTATGTGTTCTGGATTGCTTTGTCTTTTAGTTTGATTGTACTGTCGTAGTTATTTCTAGCTGTGGGTATGTTTGGGAATTCTTGCTGACCTTGGGTGTGACCTCCTTGAATTGTAGTTAAGTCGTCTAATGTTGGCCATTCTTCTAGTAATTGTTTATGCGGTCACGTTGGTATGTTTTGGTATTCCTGAACGAGCAGTGTCTAGCTCTCCCAGTTCCCACGCTCAGCAAACCCAAATATGTCTACTGTTTAGCTATTTAAGTAGCTCATAGTTGCGCCTGACTTTAGTGAGTAAGAGGGTGTGTCCAACAGCAAGAGTGTAAAGCCAACAGCCAAAGATTAAAAGCCTACTTAGCAGACTCTTGGTACCTCTCTGACTGCAAGCGAGTGAAACAACCTTCTACGCGTCTTCGCGCCCCTATAGAATTAAAGCCAGAGTCTCCAATCTCAGTCAAGGTTCCCATGATAGCAACAGTTACTGTCATATAGAGTGTTTTCACATGACGTCACAGCGGCCATGTTGGTGTCCCAATCTAAACCTCTGGGAATAGAACTCTATTTTTATGCAAATACTTTATTTTGTTTTATTAAACCAATATGGCCGGTAGTCACGTGAATGAAAACGCTCTATAACCGGGCACTGGTGCAGGGAAAGGGTGTTTGATTACAGTTTTTCTGAATCTTCTTGGTGATCGGAAAGCCAGTTGACACTAAACACTTTTGCAAAGATAACCATTTCCTTAACATTAACACCAGAGAGGATTTGACAACACGTGTTTCAGACTTGCGTTTTGTCAAATCATTGTCCTCTCAGTATGCGGATATTTGGCCAAAAAAATAAAAAGATAACATTTAATACTTGCTTCACGTTTGGTAAAAAATAAAAAAAAAACAAGCTTAAATGAATTTTTCATGCTCAGTCCAGGTGTCACGTATGTCTTGATCACAAATCAGAAGTAAAGAAAGGGTGACTCACAAAGTAGCCCAGAATTTTTAACAACTTCCTAACAAGACATGTTACGCGTAATCGTTTTACCTGAATATCAGCTCCACTTTAATCTCGGGCAGATTCTCGTTAAGTGCCTCCAGTCCCATTTGGTACTGATGCTCCAGAGCTTTATACAGCTGCCGATCCCAATGCATCTTCCATGTCTTCATGTTGTCTGCCTTAAACCCCTTTTTCACAAATAATTTAAGCTGAATTAAAATCAATTATGATTGGTAAGATCTGGGTCGCCCTGAATAAGCGAAAATTACATTGAAAGGGCTCGGCAGTCAATGTTAATGTCGCTTACTCCACCTTCTGTGGTGTCAAGGAATTTATGAAGCTTTCCCTTCTCGGTGGAATTCTAAAACCAGGACAAGTAACCCTCAGCGTTAAGTTAGAAAATTTCCCCACAATGTACGGAAATAGACAGAAAGGAGATTGTGGATACATGAGAATACTCAACCTACTGACATGTAAAAATGTTGCTTAGAGGGAAGTTGCACAATTTGAAAAGTAAAAATACCCAGACATGTTCCATAACTTTTCACCGACTAAATTCTTTATTTCAACATGCTTTGGACAGTATTTTCACTACGCAATGTGCCCTGGATCTCATAATGACCCAACCAGAATAAATCTATTCTTTAAACACAATACTCTAAAATTAGGCAAATATCAACCCAAAAATACAGCTGTACATGTAGTCATGGATGAGATTGATGATCTGTTTTCTTCATAATGGTCAGTTTTCACTTCCTAAATACTCTTTCTGGCGAGTATATCACTGTAGGATATCTCATTTATTTTATCTCTGAAATATAGCAAATCTCATGATACAAGATCTCGCATGCCCTATCGCCTTCTGATTCCACGTGTAAATAGCAGGAAGCGAATATTCTTTTATAATGCTCTTCAACTGTGGAACAAGATTACTGACAATGATTTTTCTATTTTTCCGATCTAAAGAAGTAATTAGGAGGACCTACTTCGACAGCATCATGCGTGAATTCACACCTGATAGCTTAAAGACAAACAGGGCTTTTTAGATTCTTAATAAACTCGATTTAACATTTTGTATTTTTAACATATTTAGTGATTTATACCTTATTGTTGCAATCTTAGTATGACTATCGTACCATGTTACATGTATGTAATGTCTAATAAATGAGCAGGAATGTTTTATCAAGTTTAAAACACGAGGCGCAGCCGAGTGTTTTAGGACTTGATAAAACACGAATTGCGAATTTATTGAACACCTTACGTTACATTTACTGAAAGGCGTACACGTATCCATTCTTACACTAAAATTTAGATTTGGGGCTGTTTTGGCCTAGAAAATCTGATGTAAAATTTAACCGTGTCTTTATCAGATAAAAAGACACTCATTAAAAATTAATTTCTTTTGCATTTCCTTCATGAATCATTAATGAGTTTTTTAATTTAATATTTTACCTTTTATTAATTAGTCATGTTGTAACTTTCGTAGGGCCATAAGGGGGAATACAGTAACATTTTTAGTACTGTAATCATGCACCCTATCGAAATAAAGTGTCATCAAAGTGTCATCATCTTGGAACAAATCCCACCATTCCGTAACATCTCAAGACCCTTGGATTATAACTTATACCTGTTGGACAAGAGAAGTCATGGTCTCCCTCAAGGACACCAAAGCTTCTTTCCAGCGAGGTTGCTGTCTCAGAAGGTCAACACTCATCAGATTCACAACCTGTGGTACATAACAACACAAAGCTGTAAGTATGTCATCACTGCTGAATTGCAGTGAACATAGGCTAATAAAGGAATTAGTCTGGATGGACTAATTCTGGCCTTTGACGGATGAACGAAGCTGTTTAGCATAAAACTCAACCAACTAAAGTGACGCATGAATGACAACTTTTTTGGTTCCAAACAAAAGAAATCAACCTTACATCAGATCCTTTTGGTTTTTGTTTCTTGCATTTTTGGCAAAAGCCATACACATCTTGTTATACATTGTATCTCTCATTTAGTACGCGCGCTGTAATTGGTCAATTTAGCGGGCCACATTCTACAGTACGGCCGATTGCTTTCCTGCACGTCGGATTAACCTCAGAGATAATAACAAATATCTTACTAACCTCATTTTCTCGGTTCGTACTGTAAGTTACGGATCCTCGTTTTTTCCCATTAATGAGAAAAGACTCGGTCCGTAATTTACAGTACGGACCGAGAAAACGAGGTTAGTGAGATATTTATTATATCTCTGAGGTTAATCCGGCGCGCGGGAAAGAAAACTAGTTGAAGTCAAGCAGAACGGCCAACTGCCACGAATGATTGGCTTGCGTCAAATTCCAAAATACGCTACGTTTTCTTCACAACTGCCGACTGGATCTCTCAGATGAACAATATTAAACACGAAGTTTGAAATGGATCCGATTGCTGCCGACGCGAAGAATGAATGGTGCGGCATCATTTTAACGCTGAAACTGCTCTAGTTTGAAACTGAATGCTGGAACAAACTGCTGCTTGGGTTGACAAGAAAACCTGGCTTGCAACGTTTGAACTTGGAGGAGGAACTTGGAGGAGGAACTTGCTGTGGAAGCGTATGCGACATTTGTTGCTGATGAGCGAGGGAGGACAACTTCCACGAGCTTAAACTTTGTAAATTCTTGTGTCCGCTCAACTGTATGACGAACTTTTTTGGAATACCAGCATCAAGCAAACGAGAGATGCTTGTATTCGTACTGAATGGTTGGAAAGTTTCCTTCCACAGGCTTGCAGGCCAGCTTTTTTGGCTGCTTTCGGCAAGAATTGGCCGATTTGGATTTTGCCGAGAGGCGACACCTTGTACCAGGTGGATTTAGTACGCCAATAGCGTTGTGGTTTATGGTCAGAAAGAAAGGGGAAGTTGGGGTTTTGGCTTCTTCAGGACGGTGACTTTCGAAAATCTTGAAATATCGGACTGGGCACTGATCTGTTCCCGTGGCAAATATTTTCGGATTAAACTGTCGCTGGTGCGAACCTTCCAATCGTTGGCGAGTCTTGCTCCCTCTTTCTGCCAGCCAAGCCAAGATTTCTCTGCCTGTTTCAGGATCAGTTTGAAGCTCCAAATCGCGCCAGCAAAGTTTCTGGCTTTCGTCACTGGCTCTGAATCCGAAGTGGAGTGAAGAGTTTCGGGATTAAGGCAACCAAAAGCGCCACTCTAAAAAGCTTTTCCTCTTCTTCGCTTGTCAATTCACGGCAAGTATTTGGCTTGTTTCACATTTGCCGCTGCCCTTCTTCTTAAAGTTCACGGAAGTCAATGTTTTCTTGACCAATCACAGCGCACCTACTAAGTGAGAGATAGAATAATAGCTTTTATCTTCTCTCATACCTGTGAATTGGTCAGATGTGCCGTAAGAGGAGGAGATGACTTTGCATGTTACAAATTATAATACAATGAACTCCCTCCAAGGTGGACACTTAAGGGACCAGCTCTTAGTGTCCACCTTAGAAAGGCATCCACCTTAGAGAAAGTTTCATTACAGAGAATACAGTGTGGGGCAATTCAGTCAGAGCCGGGCGAAGGTACCACCTTACAGGGGTGTTTGCCCTACAGCGGTGTCTACCTGGACCAGGTGGACACCCTTGTAAGTAAGACACTGGTCTAGGGCAGATACTACTTTAAAGTGACCTCAGAGGCCTAGCGGTGTGTGCCTTAGAAGGCTGTCTGCTTTACAGGGTTCAGTCCACGTCAAGGGAGTTCAATGTACTTTACATGTACTTTACCTTGTCACTGATGTTATGATGACACTTGCGAAGTCTCCTGTTCTCTGACGTCAGTTTGTCAGCAGCAGCCTGCAGTTTGTCAATGTAAGCCTCCAGTTCAGGTGGGTTGTCCCATGTCACCTGTGTCTTCCCTCCACCTTCCTTTGAACCTGCTTTGGGGTTCTTCACAAGACGCTCAAAGCTTAATGCAGAGTCTAACATCAAAGGCTTTTGGCTGGGAATCATCTGCTGGTCTACAGTGTTATAGAAATGTGCAACCTAAAACAAAACAAAACAAGACAAACAAATTAAAAAAAAAAAACAAGCAAGAATGTTCAATGATTAGTACATGAATGAACATTACAGTGAGTTGTTTTGGATTTGGCTGCTACATTTAAAGTACATGGTAAATTAATGCATGCACCAGTGGATAATCTGGTTCAAGTTCTAGTTCCATGTCACAGACTTCAATATTTGGTCAAAGTGAACTGGCTAGGGTCACTGGCTGGTATAACTGTAGTCTGACTGTGAAGCACACTCAGCATCAGGACATTAGAAGAATGATTATGGAAGGCGAAAATACTGAGATTTCACATCCTACAATGTTCTTGTTCTCATTGTTTCAAGAAAAAAAAATAGCCAACAACGTGGTCGCACTGCACAACTAACCATATGAAATTTCATCAATAATGCATTCACTAGCAAAACTAGTTGCATTTATACTTAGACATACAACAAAATGCTACTCCACCTGTTTCAAGATCATTCCATGCCTGTAGAACTTGTTGGCAGTACTTGTCGTCTGTTGTATCTTGGCTGGTACAGCAAATCCCAGAGCTGAGAGCTGTCTGACTTCCCTCATAAGTGTCACTAGCCTGTCTCCATAATGTACTCTTAATTTCCCATCTTTGTGGTCCAGGTCCATTAAGCGACCACTGGTCTGCAAGCTTAGAAAGTAAAGTACAGTAAGTCATACTTTGGAACCAGCTGGAACTTAAATGTAGTTATTAATGCAATTTAACTAAGTTAACAACAAAGAGATGCTGGTTTGTCATGCAGGTAGTGGAAGCAAATGGTAGCACATGCAGAAAAAGCACATTGTTGGAGTTGCATGTAGTGTCAGGGGCACCCAACGAGCCAAATAGACCAAAAGCTGTAGAAAGGCATTTTTAAGTACCTTATGGTGTTTGAAGTCTGTTTAAAGAGATGTTTCCATAAGCTAGAAGAAGTTGATCTGTTCGGATTCCCTAGCTGAAATTTAAATAGTCCGAAAATTTTAGGGAGCAAAATCTTCCTTTGCGAAAATGCAAGCTGAAATGAACTTTCCAAAAACTTTCTAGGGAACTATTTTCTTTCCGAAAATGCTAGCTGACGTTTTTTACTGTCAAAAACAGCAATTACGACCTTTCTGAAAACCTCAGGGGCTATGATTTCCCAATTGCGAATCTTTTAGGCCACGTTTTAGTTACGAAAATGCGAGTAAACTCTTTAATCGACACCGAAAGCCCAAGGCGAATTAACCTCCACCGAACAGATATCTACCGAAACTTGTCGTTGGGTGCCCCTGTAGTGTGTTCGTCAGTGCTACGTAGCGTAGCAGATTTTTGTGGAACTTTGGCAGCATTCTATCTAGTTCTCATTTCTGCGTGTGGCTTGGTTTTTGTTGGCTTTAACATGGAGAAGTCTGTTTTTCTTATATTCTGGTGTGTTCTACAACATAACTCATTTGAAGAACAACAGCTTTCCAGTGAGATGGTTGGAGGGTATTCCGTCCGAGTCATCTTCCTCTTTCATTTTCATTGTCAACAATTACTTCCACCTTGGTTTCCTCTGCTGGTGCATGTGTAAATGCCGATCCATTGGCTCAGGCCTTTTCTAGAGCCTTATCGAATTGTTTACCCGTTCAGCATAAATTGTTTACCCGTTCATTTTACTTTACAGCCGGTGCCTTGGAATTTGGCAGTCAGTATCAGGGGCTCTGGCTTCCCCCTGGCCATGAGTCCCTTAGACTCTGGGCCATCCTTACAGTGTATGTCAGCCCGTAGGTCCCTTTGGCATGGTCTCGGGGCTCATGGCTGGGTTGTGCGGATTGCAAGCCATGGGAGCGTTTTTACTGTCTAGGGGCCGGCTGGTTACAGTTGAGGCCCCTGGACATCCCAGGCACCCCTCGTGCATATAGCTCAATGCAGTTGTTAAATGTTGTTTAAAATGCAATTTAACTTAAAGTTAACAACAAAGAGATGCTGGTTTGTCACAAGGGCAGCGGTAGCAATTACAGCAGCACATGCGCAGAGCAAATTGGTGGAGTTGCATGTACAGTGCAGTGTGATTGTCAGTTCCACATAGCATGGCAGTTTTTATGGAGCTTTGGCAGCGTTCTGTCTTCTCCTTTCTGCCCCTCCCCTCCCTATCCCCTCCCCTCCCCTCCCCCCCTCCCCTCCCTATCCCTTTTCCACTGTTAACAGTGTGATGGGTGCCTGGATGTCTCTGTGTGGGGCTCTTGGCTGGGTTGCAGGGATTGCTAGCCATGGGAGCATTTTTACTGGCAAGGGGCCAGCAAGGTCACAATGGAGGCCCTTGGACATCCCAGGCATCCTTCATCCATACAGCTTGATGCAGTTGTTAATATTACAAGTGACTACAAAAAGTGTCTCTCCCCTAGAAGGGATTCTAGGGTATCTGTGTTGGAGAGTTCATTAAGCCTTTTGCAGCATTTACTCAATTTGACACCCTGGTGGAGAGTGGCAATGTGGACAAACGTCTTGAAAACTAGAGCTTAAGACAACAAAATACTTGGTATGTGATAGATATCTGAATGATGACAACAAAAGATTGATAGATTAGACTGCAAGGAACTACTCTGAGCTCCTTGGTAAACATGTGACTAGAAGTGAAATGAAATGCCCTCATTTTTGGCCCACAATCCGTGACAAGTTATGAGAGAAATGTAACCCCATTCTTCCCAGAGTTGGCTGCCATTTGATAAATCACAAAATCAATCTGAAATGCACTACACACATGTATGTTGATTATCTGTCTTAGTTACTTATCAATTAGTGTTTCACCTGATAGGCTGTTTAGGATCATCAATAGCCGTCATCATTTCACTGACCCAGCTCTCAAACTGATCCTTACAATATGACTGTAACTCCTCAGCAAGGTCACTTCCTTCTCTTTTGAAGCCCTTGAAGCCTGACAAGTCTCCTAACAAGCTCTCAGCAGTATTCAGTGTTTCTTTCACCTATTATAATTATTGTACATTGTCATTACATTAACAATTATACAATTAAAATGGTGAGCAACTTAATCTACACTCCCCGGCATCCATCTTCGAGCACATCATAGGCATCCACTACATTACTCTTGTCTTCTGGGGGATGGGAGAGTCCAAAATGCATATTAAAGATAAAGGATGACTCAAGAAAGTAACTTTTCAACCCTGTAAAAGAAAATGGTTTAACCCTATCATCTGAGTGGACAATATCCAATTACATGTGTACTCATCATAGCTGGGAAGAGGCTAAATACCCAAGAGGAATTTCACAGCAAGGAAATATTACAATAATTAGTTTTATATAATTTATTGTTCAAAAGTGTCACATTAAGATGACTTGAAGTTGTCATAAAATGAAACAAAACAATATTTTTCACTGCGGCACTTGGAAAATCTGCACACTTTTAGTGAAATGCCTTAAATAACACGTTAAAATTTACAACAGGTATTATAATGAACTGGTACCACAAGTAAAATCTCTAAAAATGGTCCACACTAATTTTAAAATTGAAAACCCCAACATTGAGTGATACCAAAACACTTAGATTAGCGTATTTAAAAAACAGACCCATGCAAATATCAGGGAGTTCCCCCTTCCCCTGTTTACACAACCATTCTCTATAACTGCAACTGCATTATTGCTGTCACTGTACATGTACATGTATGTACCTTGGAATCAAGTTGTCTGACCCACACAATGTTATTGACTATCTCAGGCATGTTCCTTCCCTGTGGTGGACCACTGCCATCCCTGCCCCCAGAATAAGAATTCTGTGTTCTGGTGATAAAGTCATCTCGGATACTTTTAACATAGACTGTCAACTGGCCAAGTAACGTCTCTCTGAAAAAAAAAGTTGAAAATATTTCAACAAGTTTAGTTCACCAAGACAATGAAAATATATTACTAAAGATACTTGAAATTATTAAAAAGTGCCACTTTTAAACAGAGATGCACATGAACTGTCAGGAGGCCACGTGTGTATTTGAAAATAATATAATGCAAAATAATTTGGAGATGCATGTATCAGTTGTCAAGATTGAATTTGAACTCTAAAAATTATTAAATAGATAAAATTTATTACTTAGAGTAAATCTGTTCATGCACCAGGGTAAAATAATTCCATTAATTTTATAAGTTGTAATTTAAATTAAAAAATAAACATAAAGCAGCTAATTGTGCTGTGAATCACCTTTAACAAATCCTCAATCATTTATATAAAGTACACTTCAAAACTCATTAATAATACATGAAGGAAATACAAAAAATTAATGATTAATGAGTGTCTAAATATATCTGATGTAGACAAGGCTATAAACTTTCACGTCTGATTTTCTAGGCCAAAATAACACCCAAACTCATTAATAATTCATGAAGGACATAAAAAAATAACAATTTAAAAAGTTTGAAATCTGTGTAATAGAACAGTTTAAATAATTATGAGATTGTCTTTACTCAACATAAATTATGCATATACCAATGATTTAATTAAATGCAGTGTACAGTACAGTATGTTTTAATACCTTTCTGGAGCCAGTTCCTTACTTATGCTTGGCCTTTTCACAAGTTCTTTGTACCTTTGAAATTCTCTTAACAGCTGAAACAAAAAACAAAAACAAAACATGGCAATCAAAACAAATTGTAGCATAAATCTGCATACAAATTACAACATGACCCAATGATGACCTTAAAAATTAGGAATGCGAATGCCCCGATTATTGATATGACCCAATCAATAGTTGAGAAAATGAATTGCACTGAAAAGATTTAATCAACATCCTCCCAAGTACACACATGTACATGCTACATGTACACAGCCCCATCAAAACGTGCTGGGCCAGTGGCAAATTTTCCGCCTACAGTCAATATTATTTGCTTTTTACTTCACACTTGGACTTCACTGTGAGTTCTCTAGCAGGCAAGGGTGGCTGGCAGGTGCTGCCTACTACTCCAGCTACACGCCGTATGATACCCACTAATCTACAAATTACTTTGAAGGGGCTGAGGTACAGAAACTGGACACTTCTTGAAAAAAAAAAAAAGACGTTTCCCCCATGATGCATGACTGATATACATGTATAAAAGTTCTCTAGGACATTTAGGAACAGTTAAAATGAGTAAGAGGCAGTCTCCTCTAGTGCATTGATTTCTTAACAGTTTCTGTGCATTTGCATTAACTCATCATTGTACTGTCAGCACTTACAGTATGCAGGTAGTAATTACATGACAACTCACTGTGACAACATTTTCAAACCAATGAATATTACTTGTCCTACATTTTGAGGCAGAACACTTTAGGGATGACTGACTATACCTGGTGAGATTTGGCTGACAGATCACTGAGCTGCTGCCTGAGTTTCCCTGCAATCTTCTGCTCTGCAGGAGCCATTCCTCTCTCATACTGCATCACAGCTGCCCTCCAGAGGGGCTCTGTGTAAGGGTTGTGATGGAGTGGATTCAGACCAGAAAATGGAGAGAAGGCTTCAGATGTTCTCAGATTCTGTCTCTCTGAGGTTGATAGCAGGCGCACCAGTTGTTCATGAACTGTTCTCAATGTCAGGACCTAAAGGATTTTTTTTTGTAATATTAATAGATGAATGTATATCATTAAAACTATGTGCCTTGCAGGGATATGATAACGTTTTGAGCAATCAGATACATGTACCTTAAATTTTCAATTTAAGGTGAGTCTGAATCTGATCCATTCCCACAAATTTTTTTAACTTTGCAAAATGTTGGCCCAGAGACATGCTGATGATTTTTTCAACAATAAAAATGGGGGGGGGGGGGGGGGGGGGGGGGGGGAGGGGGGGGGGGCACTGAGCTTCTGACTGGTGATAGTGTTGCTATGGTAACATTTTAAGCAGAAAAAATTTCACAACTTGTCCACCAGTGATTGGGCTTTTGTTTTTAATAACACTACAGTGTATATGACAGTAACAACCTATAAAGATTGGAAGTAATGATCCATCAATATAAAAGAGCTGGAAACTGATATGAGCATATGAGCCACCTTAACTACTACCAAAGTATTATTCACAACTGCAATGTCTCACAAGAAATTGAATCACAGTGATGGCTGTAGTGAGTAAACAAAATAAATGAAAAGATGTCTGTATAACATAATTATTGACGGGGTGTCTGGAACAAAGTCCCAAGTGACTTCTGATAAATTGCTAGATTCTCCAAGAGAACAGTATACCTTGTATTCGATTGTGAAACAAAAGGAGAATTTGGGATTACATCAAAAATCACTTAGGGCCTTTGATTCCGTGCACCCCTTCAACTGGCCAAAAGGCATGATTCAAATGCACTCAGATTATTAGCTACACTGCACTACATGTACAGTGTATATACCTCTTCTAGCCTTGTAGCCAGCTGTGACAGATTCTCGGGGGTAAATTTTTCACCCCTCCATGGGTGAGAAGGAAACCTTTTCCAGTACTGCGAGGTTAGAGTCTCGCAGGTTGAAACCCATCTTTCACACACAGTAATACCCTTGCGCATTGCATCTTTGACCTGCTGGAAAGAATCGTGCCAGATGTCCAACATTCCAAGCTTCCGTTGGACATAGCGACCCAAAGCACTGGCCATCACATCAAGAAGATGTTTCATGCGTGTCTCAGAATAAGGCTTATGATCTTCCTGCTTCCAGATCTCATCAAGAGAATCCTGGGTTGACTCAAGGAGTTCAAGAGTATCATCAAGGTCAAGTGCATCCAGATTAGAGAAATCTTGAGACACATTTCCTGCAAACAGCAATGAAGGAATCAAATGCAACTACTGTACAGTTTTGTTGTGAAGAGGGGCACAAAGTATTATAGGGCGATTTGAAAAAGGCTTTCAACTCTGTTGATTGCTGAGATAATAAGTGAAGTTTTTGAGGGAACAGTGGGCGTCAAAATGGTCATTTCACATGCTGAATATATATTCTTTCAACAACTACTATGTATGTAGAGTAATAATTTTACATTTTATTTGGACTGGGTAATGCTAACAACCCTTTCACCAGCTTCTTTTTATAAAAGCTTAGACATAAGGGAGGGAACATTTAATCTGCGTAGTGTTTTCTCCATTAATATTTTTTTTTGATTTAGCAGCGAAAAGCTTCACCTGCGCACAGTTGCCATGGACGACGATGTAAACCCTTACGTAAGCTTAATAAATAATATCGTTTATGAATTGTATGTTATCAAAATACCTTTCTGAAAACTTTCTTGAAAAAATGAGGCACGTTCCCTTTCAGATAGGTCATAACCCGATACAGAAGCGTCAGACCAATACTGAAATTCGTCTTGCGGAGTAAGAATTCCGCCAACATTATTTTCGTCGCCCACGTAAGCTGTTCGCGAAGACGAGTTGTCTTGTTTTCGGACGACACTTCCCAACCCGGCTTCGAGCTCACTCAACAAACTCTGCAATTTAGGGTCAAAATTGCGGCTCCACTTTTCATCTTTCAGCAACAACGGAGCAAATACCTTCTGCACAGAGTGATAAAGGGTATTTACGGGCGAGGAAAGCATCGATGAAACGAAAACATTTTGATGAAGGTTGTCTGGTGTGATGGCTTCGGGTTGTAGTTTGAAGAACACCAAGACTTTCTCTGTCGTGTCGCTCGGCTGTACGTGGTTTGACAGGTTGATGTTCTTGTTTCCTTGATGTGTGTCATATTTTGCAGCTAACACAGGCGAATTGCCATCGTCTAAGAAAATATTGAGCTCTTTCGAAGAACGAACGTCGTTTAAAACGGTGTCAGAGCTCTGAATTCCAAAGTAATTGCCAGTTGTTGCGACAACAAAGTCCTTCCTCACATCCCCAGATGGCATGTTCGGAAAATATTCAGCTAACGCCTTCCATATCAAAACAAAAAATTGAAATCAACACGAAGAAATCCAGCTTCCGATGAACAAACAATTTACAAGAACTGCCTAATGGCTACCATTTACATTCTTTCCGAGCGAAGACTGGGAAAAATATGTACGAGAAAATCATGATTGGCGTGAACTACATCATATGAACGATGGAGCGAGAAGCATTTACCGACCGTGCGGACTCATATTTTTTAAAGCTCTTTTATGTCGCGGGAACCTTTTTGACAAATTTTCTTCCAAAAGCACTCCTAGGGATATAAGAGTTTTCCCTTTTCCTTGTTCCAACTTCAAAGAAAGCCTCTGACGCAATCGATTTTAGGGGAGTCTTGGAGGAAGCGAAAACAGAGAGGGGGCAAGGTGGGTCTTGTCACAAAGTCACGATAGTAAATTTTCGATTTCACGAATCATGACTCAAGTGTTAAATTCACTAAGGTCACGGAAAAAATCTGATCACAAAGCAGGGAAATTCAGCTACCAACTCAACTTTAGACATTCACGATTTATTTCTTATCTGTTCACGATTCACAGCCAAGGACTTTTGCATTTCACGCTTCACGGAATACACTTCAATCACGATTCATGAAACAGTTTTTTATCGAATCACGTTTACAGAGCACAAAAAACCGGATCACGGCGTCAGGAAAATACTCCCCCTCAAAACACAGGGAACGCAGACAAAACTGTGTGACCTTTCTTGACGGGTATGAAAGATTCGAATCAAATAAAAGTATTGCGATGATCATTTATATATATATAGTTTTTTTTTTTTTTTTTTTTTTCAAAATAAAGGTTATAAAGCTATACCGGCCATCCAGTCTTTGTTTTGCGAGGTCCTTGTGGCCAGAACAAGCCGATTTTTTTTTTGCGAACGAGTAGCCACGTTTTTAACCAAGCTAAACGCTCCTTTCACTCACGTTTTTCTAATTTTTTGTTCTGCTACAAACTTTCTGAGAATCTGTTAATTGTTCGAAAACCAAAAATGCATAGAATTCGGATCTATGAAAAGAATGAATTCGAAATGCAAGTTCTTCTATGGTGACAAGAGAATGAAAGTACATTGTTGAATAGGCTAGCGTGATAAAATAAAGTTCTTATCTTATCTTATCTTATCTTATCTTATCTCATCTTACTTTACGACTTTTTCTCTAACCTTAAGGTAGGACTTAAGGTAAATTGGAGTGAAATTTTAAGGAGTTTAAAGGAGGGATTCAAATGTACAAAAATGTTTTGAAACACCACCAGACAGTTGACACCCCATAAGGACACTGAAGATTGCTCTGGAACTGTCTTGCTGTCCATTTACTAATTTTCCACTTCAAATTCAAATTTTAAACCTTCATTAAACCTTCAATATTCCCTATTTCCCTAAATTTAACAAATCCTTCTAAAAAAATTATCTCTTCCCAAATATGCCCAAAAATTACCAAAAAATTCACAAAATATCCCACAATACAGCTTCGTGGGATGAGCATAGGGATTTTGGATTGCTTGAAACGCGAACGAGATATTAACGTTAAATCGATGTTTAGAGACGCAAAAACGGTGTTTAGGTTAAGTCCCGCCTCAAGTTAAAATCCTTCAGAAACCCCACAATGTCCCGGCCGGAGTTAATTCTTAGAGCCTTTTTCCCGCAGAAATTTAACGAAAAAACGTGTTTGTGACACCAATACTGTAACCGCAGGGGTGGTCTGTAGGGGAGGGGTGCAGGGGGTGCGCACCCCCTCCCTCCTGAGATAACCTGCGGCTTTCTAATATTGCTATTCTTTTTCTTCTTCTTCTTCTTTTTTTTTTTTTTTTTTTTTTTTTTTTCCCTTAAACTTTGTTGTTTATTGATGTAAAAGTAAAACATGGTGTACCCCTCCTAAGTAAAATCCTGGGTCCACCCCTGAACCGGTTCTTTTATCCTGAAGTGTAATTTTGAAAACTCGGATTGTGACCGTTGTGCGCAGAGACTGAAGGAAGATTTTTTTATTTATTTTATTTTATTTTTTCGTGTAACTTTTTCATTCTGACTAGTATTTCACCTTTACTTCTTATCCTATCTCTTACGTTATACGATGAGTTGAGCCAATGTGACCTATGTGGCATTCTCTCAGTTGTCAGTCTGTACGGAGACAGTGAATTAAATCTTGAGCAACGTGGATATAGTTTACCACAAAGATGTGATCAGAGGCCATTTTGCGAGGAAAATCATTGGATTTTAAGGCAAAATTTGTCACGAAAAACTGCCAGTTTCCGCGCTGCAAGCGATAACGTACGTTAACTTAGCGAGCTCGCGGTTTGGTGCCCCCAAGTGACCTTTTCCTCACGTGATGTTTTGCCCATTTCGACTCGAGAGAGCTTTACAGAGGTTGTTGGGAGTCAAGCGCAACAAAAACCATGGCGGTAACACAGATACAGGCGCTTCTTCTTGTTTCAAGTATAATGTTCGTTCGATGTGACGAACTGCGATTCCTTGTGTTGGGTGACTGGGGTGGTGAAGATTCATACCCATACACTTCCATCTACGAAAAGGCCGTGAGCAAGAGCATGGGAGAAATTGCCGAACGACTTGGTACTCAGTTTACCGTTGGCTTAGGTAAGAAGTTCATTTTATTAGTTAACGATAAACGGTTAAGAATAAAAGTAAGCGATAGCATTGTAGAATGAACATTGACGTTTCGATGACTCCATCTCATTATTTCCGACTGATCCCTAAATTGATCTAATAAAGTTTCCCATATATCATTGTATATAACGCACCCGCATTATCAGTTTTAGGTATTTGAAAATGATCGGACATAAAGTCATCGAAACGTCATTCTACATTGCTATCGCTCAGCCTAACGATAGCCAGGTGAATTAAACGCAGCCGGCTCTTCTTTTTTCGTATGCAATATTACGCGTTGCGTCGTTATCCAGCATTGTTGTACTCTGAATATGTCTAACCATTTGCTGGCATAGCATAGGCTATAGACATCTAGACAGTAGCATGTCCAGTAGATAGTATTATTATATTCTCAGTCTAACCTCATAATGGACTGATAGTGGAAGGGAAGGCGCTAGTTTTAATGGCTTTTAATAACCCCTCTCAGCAGTGCTGTTCAAACGTTGTATTCGCGAAGTCTACCTAAGAAAATGTTATTTATTGTGTGAGCATTGTTCTCACATTACCAAGGTCATGCCACTCTGATGATTCCAAGTGGAAAAGGTGAGACCTGAAAAAAACAACGCACTGACTGAATTAAACTTAAGTCTTCCTCCCTAGAACCTCCTGTCATAATTCTGATTTGTATTACAGCAAAACCAAAAATGTACACAGAAACGCTTTCATCGGTTATGTGTGTAATCGTACCCTCCAAGTCTTGCCTTGTGGCTTAAACATTCCGCTGCCAGTAGTTCCTCATTTTGTTGTGACAGTCGACGACCACGTGATCATGCAATCGCAATCGAGTGTAAAGTCACGAGATATCATGAAATCACGTGAAACTGTTATCACATGATTATCTTATGGGACCGGTACAAGGCACCAACACAACGACCACACGCGCCGCGGGAAAACGCTACGCTGGTGGACTAGTTTTGCACATGAAGTATTTCCTATTTTCTGCTACGTCTTCTTTTAGCATGGTTTTGTCCATGCATTTTAATGTTCAGATTGGTTTTGATCATTCACGTTTTGCTTTGCGAGAGACCATCGTGACACTTTTGGACTCCTTGCATTGTTCTCTGGCAGGGTCACATGGTGTGGCAACGCGTGATTCGAGGTACGGAATCCGGGGTAACACTAATCTGCGGAACTGTAGACCGCGGAACCTGCGGAACCGCCGGAACCTGCGGAACCTATATTTTTTGTAATAAAATTAAAAAAAAAAAGTAAAAATAGTAATAATAAAAATGTCTACGAGTGGTTTAGTTCTTAAAAACAACAGAGAAAGAAAAAAAAAAAAAAGAAAAAAGAAAAGAAAAATAAAAAGGGAGAAGGCAAACAAAAATGATAGCGTACAACAAGGGGTATTTTTTGTCGGTCACCCATGCAAGTTCTAACCCGGCCGGATTGGGCTTAACTTCGGCGATCGGACGACGAGCACGCTTTCCTTGTGGTATCAAACGCAGACAATACAAAGTATAAATGGTTCGCGTAAGTTGAAAAAAGCGAAATGATAAGCGAGAAATTACTAGAAATTCTAAAATTCACACAAACAAACATTACAGGGCGTATCTAATCGATATTTTCGATACTCGATTGAAATCGATCGTAATCGATACTAATTAATCGATTAATATCGGAAATCGATAGAAATCGATCACTCGCGTCTTTGTGACTATCGATTTTGATCGATTTCTGTAATTAGCTATCGATTTTATCGATTTGTTCGACAAATATCGAAAAGTAAATGGACGAAGATTCTCTTTCATAAAGTTCGCAGTTTTACTCTAGAATGAGTCACAACTCACTCGAACTAATACACAGCAGTCCAAACTGAACTGATAAACATTCCCTTTACACTTTATTTAAGATTGACTATAGGATTTTTATTACTGAAATTTTGAAACTGAAAAGGATTAAAACATAAACACCGCAACTGTTACGAAACTGTCGTTTCCGCTTTCACAATTGAAGTCATGCTTGTTGCTACGATATCTCGAGTCCTCTTCTCGGTCTGTTTCATAATACAACATTAATATCTTCCAAACTATAAACAAGGCAACCGTAACGCAAAGTAACGCTTCCTACAATATATCATTCACGAGTCCTATTCTCGTCCTGTTTCAAATTTAAACATAAAAAACCTCCAAACTATAATGTCACACAAAGCTATCTACATCGCATTTGAAGCTTGGCAGGGCTGATTTACAATGGCAAGGCTAGAAAGTATTTCTGAATTTACTTTGGCGAATAACCAGCAGGATAATAGACGAAAGAACTCAGTAACAAAGCATCTGACCAAACCTAGATACAAACTATAAATCATAACAATAAAACAAACTACTTCTTGATAAAGAAGCCGTTCCAAGTATAAGGCTACAAGCTCAAAAAGAAAGATCAACTGAAATAAAAGATGTAGAAGACGTTCTTTTCTGTCATCATAATAAATCAACGGGAACAAAGAGGCCTTGAATGTGCAGCTATTATGCCAGTGTGATTGGTCATCCATATAGTCATTATTACGATACAATGCAAAATGACAGGGTGCGTCTTGTTGACAATGACTTTCTTGCAACCTTTCTCGGGCTTGGCGAACTTTGGCAATAAGGTCACGTTTCTTTTCACTCGCTTTATAAGTAACATTAAGGTCGTCAAGGACTTCTTTGAGAAGACGTATAGACATATCTTCTGGTTCTCCCATTTTCTCTTTCGTTTTCTCTTCTTCTTTTCGTCTCTCTTCTTCAAGTAAACGTTCTCTTTCAGCTATTTCGAGCTCAGGTAAAATATCCTCTAGATGTTCAGCGTTTACAGAAACTGGCCAAAATCGAACTTCGGTTACTTCGTGAAAGGTTAACAAGTGCGAGCTACATTCAGTCCAAAAAATCTCCTTTGTTTTAGACAATGACCACTTCCCTACTTCTATCTTGGTTGCTGAAAGCACCAAGAAGCAAACAAACAAAAGATTTCAGTGTTTCTTCCTTTTTGTTTTGTTTTTCCACTCGAATACTGGAACTTCGGACTTAGCTGAAGTCTTACGCAGTATTCGCAAGACTAGGCCGCACTTTAGACCAATGCGTGGAACCCAGAACGCCGCAATATCTTCAAGATAGAGCCCAGAATTGGTCTTATTTGGCGAGACAATTTTTTCCACTCGTTCATAGAAGTCGCTTCTCGAAACTGTCATCCAGCGAGACATTGTATACGTTGAAGCTTGATATACCTTACCTTGCTGAAGGGATAAAAATTCAGCAATGTGATAATATTCCCCTTCGTACTCTACGTAACTTGGGCGCACCGTTTGATCATTAAACAGCGAGGAACCTTCTTGGTATTGCGTTCTTCTTAACCGCTTTGAGGGTGGCTGTACGTCAGAGAGCTCTTCATCTAGAATGTTATAATCCGTTGTTTTTGCGGTTACTTGGTTGTTAAATATGTCTTTAACACTATCATGTGCTTTACATACAAATGCATAGTTTTCTCTTTCAAAACCAGATGCGAATTTAACTCCTAGACATGATTCGTGAAACCAATTGTCACACCCTGGATAATCGCAACCCAACCAGTGAGTATTTGTTGGTGCCCTGAAGTTTTCATCCATGTATTTGCATGTTCCCGATTGATATAAATGGCACTGACTCGGGTCGTCTTCATCATCCTCGTCCTCTAGCAGGTTCTGCTTGCGAAGTTTTGGATGTTTGGGCGGATGCAGCAATATCTGACAGGGCATATGCTGAACTTTGGTCGATTTCTTCTGCAACAGAGCACAAAATGTCACTTTCTGCCTCTATCAGTTCCTCTACCGGTATAGAATCTAGTTCATCGGGCTCAAAACCAATATCCGTTAAAGTGGATTCCATTCCAGGATTCAAGTTGGTTATTTCACCTTCCTTGTCTTTCCTAAGGATGTTTCCAGCAGTTAGCAACGGCAACATGCCCAATCGTTCGACCGTTTTCAAAACTTCCCTCTCGGCCTCTCGTAAACCGCTCAGTATGTCCTGTTCCGTAGTCGTAGACCAGGACACTAGAGTTTCTTTCTGAGAAACGTCTTTGTATTTTAGTTCCTCCAACTTCAAAATTCTGCCACAAATGTCAAGTATGTCTAACATGCATAAATTTGATTTGCCTCGATAAAAACCTCTCAGACGTGCAAACAATCTTTCGCAGCTGTCTGAACCAAAAACTTTGGATGGAAATGTTCATCAGGGAAATGCTCGGCGAATAGTTTCATCGAAATGACAAGTGTATGGCCTGCGAGTATCATATCATTATAAGTTTGCAAGGATATAAAGGATGATTCTATCGTATAGCTTGACATATCGATCCATGCTTTCCATAAACGTACAAAGCAAACCGCCGTCCACGCTAACTTCGCTCTTTCTTTGACGGACAGGTCTTCTTCTGTATAACCTCTCATCATATTGTATCCAATTTTGAGATAAATACGAATTGCTTCCGTGCGTCGATCATTCCATTCTTGTAAGCACTGTCGTACCTGTGGCTGTAAAATCCTGAGTGCTGCATCCACGTTCTGCCTGTCCCTTACAAAAACATCACTCTTCCATAAACCACTGGTTAATTTTTTTCCTTCATACAGTCTCATTAGGTCCTCTATCATTACGAATACGCTTCCGAGCACAAGGACCCGTCGAACGTTCAGAATTTGATTTCTCCATTTCTTAATCAAGTGCTTCCAGTCAGGAAACATAAGAGTTGGAACTGTTAATCCGTGGATATCCTCGACAACACTGACAAAATTGAAGCCTTTGTGGGGAATCGAAATTACGTTGTGTAATGGCTCACGCCTTTTAAAGAACCGTTCAAAGTAATACTTTCTAAACTTCAAATCTCCATCAGCTCCTATGCCTAATTGTGACGTGAGTCCAGCGGTTTCCCTTAAGACACACCACAATAGGAGGGAAAAACAAAACGTGACATACAAACTCCTTCCCACAATCACACAACACACCACCATGAATTAAAACAACTTATATTTAATTGAACAAAAAAAAAAGTGTAAACACGGCAAAAAAAATTACTACTAAGACAACGTAACCTCTAAAGATAATAGTAATAAATTACAAGAATATTTTAAAGTAAAATAACGTACTAAATTAAATCCTACAATTAAATCTAAGTATTTACAAGAATATTTACACTATATAATGTTTCACTCAGTTCTGTTCTTTTCTGTCCTTTTCCTTTTGACCGCTCCTTCCCGACTCGCAACCACACCGACAACCAAACACAATAAACTAACCGCAACTTTCCCGTATGACTCCTCCTTAAACTTCTTCGCAAACTCCTTCTTCTACAAGTTCCTTGCTGCACAGTACTCCTTGCTGTCCTTCCGAACTTTCCACGGACGCCAAGGACACTCTTCACTCGCCCAACTCTTCTGTGACTCTGACTTCTGTGACTCTTCTCTGCACCACACTGGCTCAGGCGGCACCCGACTAGTGAATCTAGCCGCGACAATGATTCGCCCCTGCTATCGACTTTTAGCAGTGATCAAGCTCTCCTTCTCTTCTTTCTCCTTCCTTAACCTTTTCTCCGCAATCCAAACCTTTTACCTTCGTGAGTTACACGCACTGGACAGAACCTTCCACCTCTGACCACGTTTTGAAACTTACATTTATATATGAATACTAAATGTTTAACAATTAACACTTTACATGCATACTTATTCAAAAACACGGTATCTTACAACATTCCTACATTTGCAGCACTATACTAAATTAACACTGAAAGAACAATAAACTTACAAGCTTTTTAAAACGAGGGACTAAGTTACAATACAGCTCTAATAACGAACTACACTACAATGTTGAACAAACACTAGATAATTAACACTAGGACCATACGAAATACTAAAACCCGAAAAACTGAAACAAAAAGCTAAAAACAAAAACAAATCATCACACTAATATTTTTAAATTTTGTAGGTTTTCGGCGTCGATTAAAGAGTGCACTCGGATTTTCGTAACTAAAACGTGGCCTAGAAGATTCGCAGTTAGGAAATCATTGTCCCTAAGGTTTTCGGAAAGGTCGAAATTGCTGTTTTTGTTAGTCTAAAACGTCAGCTAGCATTTTCGGAAAGAGCATAGTTCGCTAGAAAGTTCGTGGAAAGTTCATTTCAGCTTGCATTTTCTCAAAGGAAGATTTTGTTCCCTAATATTTTCGGGCAATTAAAATTTCAGCTAGGGAATCCGAACAGATGAACTTCATCTAGCTAATGAAAACATCACTTAAAACAGACTTCAAACACCACAAGGGACTTAAAAATGCCTTTCTATAGCTTTTGGTTGATTTGGCTCGTTGGGTGCCCCTGACTATTGTCTGTGCTTAAGGAGCTGCGTTCATTTAGACACTCTTTTTCTCCCACTGTATATTTGCGTAAACTTAAATGGAAGGTCCCAAGGTTATAAAGTCTCTATCCTCATCGAGGATAAATATCTGGATGAGCTGAGGCAGTTTGTGACAGACAAAGGAGGAAGCGTCGAGAGTGGTAAGTAAATATCCCGATATTTCTGTTGATTTCTGCAGCAATTGCACCAATTTCATTGAACAGTGGGCTTGATCGCGCAGTGAAACACGCCGGCATTCTACGACATCAATCTGGCCGAGGTTTTCAATTAGTTTTTCTTATATCGAATAATTTAGATGGAAATACAACTGATGGAAATGCAGGAGCGTCTGTGAATTGTGATCCAGCACCAAATGTTCAGATTGTTGAAAGTGCCGAAAGCAGGGGAGGTGACGACCTTATACCGAAGGAGATCGCCGAAAACGTAAGCCGTTGGCTCCAACGGAACAACGTGCCGCAAAAATATTTTGCAGAGAAAGTGCTGAATCGATCGCAAGGATCGTTCTCCGACTATTTGACCAAGGCACCACCAACAATGCCCAAGTCACATGGCCGTGGAATTTGGCAACGACTGCACCAGTTCATAGAGAGTGCAGAGGAACAAAAGGAGTTGCGAGAACAATCTAGGGAAGGTAAGCTTAATAAACCGTTCATATCTTTTTAATATGGGCTATGTTACGTGTTGTATAAAACTGAATAAAACTGTTTAAAACAGCATGAAAAGTGGCAATTTGCAGCTGAAGCTTAAAAATGAAATAAAAAATGTAACACCTCAAAACCACCGGAAATACCAATACCAGTGAGTAAAACGCATTCACCAAATATGTTATAAGATGTATTCAAATTATTTTTCTTTTCAGGCGGGAAAGCGAAAAAAAACGAAAGCCGTATCAGTAAATGATGAAGATGAAGAAGAGGCCGATACACCCAGCAGAAAGCGAAAGAAATACTCCGATCTCGAGTTATCTACTCTGGACACGGTGTTCTTGTCCTCTGGGGGTACGCCAGACAAAGGTGTCATTGAAAGAACCGCCAATGCGTTGAAAATTGACGAGCAACAAGTAAGTTATTGTCGCTTACCTTTAGGCTTACTTGCCACAACGTGGTTATTCGCATCCGGCACCATCCGGCTTTAATTTTATGAGAGTTTTCATTTGCATGTCGCTTCACCAGCCACACTGCTTTCGCTTTATCTTGATAACGCATAGTTATTCCGCAAAATGAACAAGTTAATGGCGCCTTGAAATCATCAACGGAACAGAGTGGTTTAAAACCACGTTGCTGTAATTCCTTATTGAGATCATGGACATCTCTCTGAGGAGCACTTTCAACTTGTAAAAAACAATAAAACCAAGCACTTACTACAAGACACGACAAGATGAAGGTGTACGGGGAGCAAAACATGTTTGCTAAACTAAGAATTGCAGAGAAATGCCAGCAATGCGGCAATCCAAATGATTTTATTCTTTACTAAATGTGCTTACATCATGAATAGCTGGCCCCCTCCTATCAATGCTATCTGTTTACTCTTTTTGTATAAGAAAGTTTTTAAATTAGACTTAGTCTAAAGATATTCTTCATTCTGGTCCATGCATTTTCTGATCAAAACTCAGCTTTCAAGTTCCTTTAAAAATGGTGTATTCTTATAAAAAACAGAGTATTTCTTGATTTCCTTAACCGAAGATATTGATATTTCCTCTCCATAGGTTACAGTTTGGTTTTAACAACCACCGCAGGAAGAGGAAAGAAGGCTCTTACTTGCCTGGACAATACAGCAAGAAATAATTCTGCTTCTAATTAGTTTTTCGCTGATTTCTTCCTTTGATTTATTCAGTATTTCATTTGCTATTCAAATCTTGCTTACATCAGTTAGCTTGTGATCGCTTTTCTAAGGCGAACTCCCTTTCAGTGTTACCACAATGTTTTAGTACTTCACTTATCATGGTGGCTCAATTTAGGAATTTTAATAGCAGCAGAAATTATTACAAACATCAGACATAAATAATTATGAAACAATTGCTTGATCCTTTTCTGAAAATATACTTTGACGTGTTATCCTTAGTAAGCCATTCCACATTTGTGATCCTCTAAACGCTTTCGAGAATTTACCATAGTTCGTTCTTTAATAGTGTAGTTATTGCCGATATAAAAGATGTTGTTTGAATAAGAAAAGTTGTCGTTTTTGTGGTCAGCGGCTTGCAAGCCTAGACAAGCAATCCGCACTGCGTAAGCCACGATGCGTGCCTCCCCATAAGCGCTCGAAAATTACCCTTCTAAATTCTTGGAGAACGGACGACAGTTTGCCAGTTTTTACACTTGTGACTCCGGATAGTTACTGCGATTCTGACAATTCTAGAGTACAAGGGCGCGTAAAAGTTTTCCTTTGATTTGTTTGTTAGTTATCGTTATTCAATAATCGTAAGTACAGCAAAGATCGAGTACACAGTACACAGCACCATAGGACTGCTGAGCTGAAATCTGCTGAAATATTGCTTTAAACAGCTTTACAGCGGTGATCCTGGTGAAAAAAAAAACAAGAAAAGTCGCTACCATTGGAGAAAGTAACATCATCTTTATCAACAAAGCGGATTCGAAGGTAAGCTTGAAGGGAAGTGTTATGCAGTGTTATGATAAGATCAGATCGCGTGTTTGATTTTCGGTTTCCACCGATGTGACAAAAAAATTGTGAGTATCGATTTCAATCGATTAAATTGACTAATCAATCGACAAATATCGAGTATTATCGAGTATTATCGATTAATCGATTACATTTTCGATGATCGATTTCGATCGATTAGGTACGCCCTGGTTACTCGTACAAAGCCTGGATTTAAATCGTGTTGATTTATCTCCGTCTCAGTTTTCGACTACGATATGACCGACTTGTTGCTAATGTTTGTTTGTGTGAATTTTAGAATTTCTAGTAATTTCTCGCTTATCATTTCGCTTTTTTCAACTTACGCGAACCATTTATACTTTGTATTGTCTGCGTGTGATACCACAAGGAAAGCGTGCTCGTCGTCCGATCGCCGAAGTTAAGCCCAATCCGGCCGGGTTAGAACTTGGATGGGTGACCGAAAAATTGTACGCTATCTTTTTTGTTTGCCTTCTCCCTTTTTATTTTTCTTTTCTTCCTTTTTTTTTTTCTTTCTCTGTTGTTTTTAAGAACTAAACCACTCGTAGACATTATTACTATTTTTATTTTTTTTTTTAATATTATTACAAAAAATATAGGTTCCGCTGGTTCCGGCGGTTCCACAGGTTCCGCAGGTTCCGCGGTCTGCAGTTCCTCAGATTAGTGTTACCCCGGAATCCGATATGCTGAACGGGTTATTATGAAATCTATTTCCGCTCTTTAATTTCTATAGTCGCGACTTGAAAAAATATATTATTTTTCACTTGTCCAGGTGACAACTTTTACAACAGAGGAGTGAAAAACGTGGATGATCCTAGATTTCAGGAAACGTTTGAACAAGTTTTCACTGCCAAGTCACTCATGACACCTTGGTACTTTTGCGCGGGAAATCACGATCACCATGGCAACGTGTCTGCCCAGATCGCTTACAGTTCCCGTCAAATCGTTGGAACTTCCCAAGCCTCTATTACACCAAAACTTGGAATATCCCTGGTGAGTGTTTTTTTAATCTTGTCCTTATTCAAAGTATATGTCAATGGATAACGAGATTGGGTGAGGATTGAAGGGAGAATTTGAAAGAAATCATCAATTTGTGTGTGGGATACCTGTGGTATCTCGATGTCATTAGTGTGGGATACCCGTGCCGCCTCCAAAGGAGAGAGAGTCTGTAGCTTTCCAAACGCTGTCTGTGATTGGAGGATGGAACAATAGATGATACTACACAAACAATACTCCTAGACAGCCTTGATATCAAAAGGAGCTACAGGTCATAGGGACCAATCAAAATACAGGTCTGGAAGGGGTGCAGGAATACTGCAAACGGAACCACGAAATCTCGCAATAAACTGAGCTTGCAGGGTAGCACATTTCATGGTGCCTTTCTGTAATGGCGACCACATCATCTGTTGGTTTAGGTACAGCTCCTGATTCGGGCAAACACCAGACGAGAAATTCTCCCTAACAGACTGCGAGCAGTTCACTCGCGCCAACGGATGGGAAATTTATGCAAATTTCAGGAGAGAAGGAGAAGGGATTGTGTATAAGGAGAGGCTTAGGATACGTGCCACATAATCTAGGAGAAGAAACACACTGGCGACACTCCTCGTAGTCAAGTCCCAAAGGAAACGTTCTACATTTATTTTTCACTAGTTTAAATAAATAAAAATAAATGACCGTTATTTACCCTCGGCAGTATTTGACTTATTTTCACAATTTGCTTTGGATGCATCGATACAATTAAATGAGTGTATATTATTCCCCCTAGAATCTGACCACCAACTGCAGTTGGTTCTATTGGACACTGTAGAACTTTGTGGCAACACAGGAGATGATTACCTGAACCACCAACCAAAAGGTGTAGTGTCGATAATAATTAATAGTTATAAATAATTCTCTTCGGCAATTAGGTGCAAATCCTCGTTCCACTTTCTGAAACAATTAGCTTCAAAACTGGAACCAATCGTGATTTTCTAGAACAAAGGAGGGACAAAGAGGAGACGTCTAATTTAACAGTCGTTGCAACACATTTGGCGTTGCTCCTTAACTTGTTCAACGGATACCTCTCACAATAGACCATTTTACAGTTCGTCGCTCAGTACCCTGGCCTTTGATTGAATGCGAGGCTAGGGGTGACCTTGTTTTGATACAAACCTATCTGCTTTTCTTAGCATAAGAAAAACATGATTTACATAAGAAAAGTAGGTAGGTTTGTATCAAAACAAGGTCACCCGCACCCTCGCTTTCACCGACAACTGCAAAATGGTCTATTGACCAGTTTTGCTAACGCTGAGTCGTTCCCTTAGGTTAATGCTAATGTTAATACTAATATTGAATTAATGAAGCGCCTTCTCTCATAATGTGATGGAATATCACGCGCACTGCCTTGACAGCAATCAGCAGCTTACAAAATTCTACATATTAGGCCGTAACTTGCAAATTGCCCACAACAAAAACGATGAGGAGACTAGTGATAGTGGAGGATTGTGGGATCGTTGGGGTAGATGGACGATGATAAACATGTCTTTTTTTCGGCAGTAGTTTGGCAGCCAGTAGCGTTGCTCTGTGAAGCAGAATTAACAAGAGCAAAGTAACGGGCCTTGAAAACACCAACAAATGAAATGTTTGTCACCTTCCGTCTTCCCAAACGATCCCACCATCCTTCACTATAGTACCAGCCTCCTCCTCGTTTTTAGAGTAAGCAACTGGATCGAGAGAAAGAGAAGAAGTTAGGAAGAGGACGTGTAACTATCCTCTCCCACCCCTCTCGCTTACGCCTGCTGTGCAGGCAATACACTAAAATGAAAACAACAAAGCTAATAATTATAGTAATAGACAAAAAGATAAAGGCTTATTTTTATCGATTCCAATTGGTCTCTTGCACGGCGGTTGGAAGCGTGGTATAATTTCAGACTAAATTTTGTAAGCATATACATAGGTAAGTTTTCCTTTACAAACCTGTTTTATTAAGCTTCAATTTTACAGGTCCTGAGTCAATCGAACGTTCTGAGGATCAGTGGTATTGGTTAGAGGAAACTTTACGTTCATCTACGGCAGACTATCTGATTGTGGGAGGCCATTTCCCCGTGTGGTCCATTGCTGAACACGGTCCCACGCACGGTCTGGTGGAGAGACTGAGGCCATTACTGCAAAAATATAACGTGACTGCTTACATCAGTGGGCATGATCACAATCTTCAGGTAACATTGTATTTCTCTTTAGCTGAGTTAGATTAACGTTATACGGATATCTGGATCTCTATATAGAGTATTAAATAAATGACGTCGCAAAAACTAAATTTGCGAAATTATGGGATTTGTTCAGATATTCAGAAAGAACACGATAAAAAAGGCTTACTTGCCAAAAATCAGCTTTTTCTTACAGTTTGAGAGCGAGATATTAGCACTTTTATGCTCTGCTGACTCCATACAAATCCTTCTAAATTTTACTCAGTTCATAACGTTATGAACCGAACAAAATTTAGAAGGATTTGTATGGAGCCATCAGAGCATAACGGTGCTAATATCTCAGAACCTATTTGCCTTTAAATGCTGATTTTGGGCAAGTTAGCATTTTTCATCTTGCCCTTTCTGAAAATCTCAACAAATCCCATAATTTCAAACATTGAAATATTTGTGACGTTACACTTAAGCACTCTATTCTTGTCTGTTGTAGCACCCTGTTGACTCATTGACAACCCATTCACTTCTATGAAACGTACCCTTCAGCATTCACAAAAGCGAGAATTTCATAGCACTTTCTACAACATTATAACTTCCTCACCCTATCAACATCTTTCAATGACTATACACAGCAACACGATCACAACAACCACCACCACCACCATCATCATCATCATCATCATCATCATCATCATCATCATCATCATCATCAGTCATCATCGTCATCATCATCATCATCATCAGCAGCAGCAGCAGCCGCATGATCGTCATCATCATCATCATCACCACCACCATCAGCCCATCACCGTCATCATTATCATCACCAAGGCATCATCATCATCAACATCATCATCAGCATGGTCATCATCATCATCATCTTTCTGCAGTTTAATTAACTGGTGTTTGTCCCATGGCTTCCCATAGCACCTGAAAGAGCCAAACTCCACTGTTGAATATTTTGTCATTGGATGTGCCTCTCGCATGGATCCCAGCCAGCAACACATGGACGATGTACCCAAGGGCAGCTCGCTGTTCTTCTGGGCTGACTCCGCTCGAGAAGGTGGATTCGCAGTTATACGGGCCGCGGAGTCTAACATGACGTTACAGTTTGTGGATGGCTATGGTTCTACTCTATACACAACAGACCTTTATCCTAGAGATGATCAAATGTACTTTTAGAGAATTTGACCGTTTCATTTATGACTTTAGACAAGTTTTTTCTTAGAAAACGATTTTTACTTGAAACAAAAGCAATTATCCTGACCAATTACAACGCTCAAAGACAGCGCAACTGACCAATCATAGTTCAAAGCAACTACATGTTTCGGTTTTGCCTCTTATTGGTTGAGAAAATGGCGCTAGTTTTGCCAGCCAATCACAGAGCGAAGAGAAGCAAAACCAAAGCAAACGATGATTACTTGCGAGACTCAACTGAAAGCCTCTCTGAACTTGAAAGCCCCGAAGTTATCATTGTAACCAGTTTGTTAGGAAGCTTACGCAACGACGACAGCAACGGCAATGAAAACGTCATGATTTCAAAATGTAACTACTCTTCATTATTGTAACTCTTGCGCGATTTTTCCAACTTGTTTAACTTGTTAAATGTGAAAGAACTATCCCGGCGCTAAATTAGTAAAAACGGCGTTATAAAGTTGGGAAATAGACAGAAGAGTTCACCGTCGTACGCTCACGCTCTTCACATAAAATTTGGTCATTTCACGTTGTTGTTTTGCTGACGACGGAAAAGAAATGCACCAAAATGGAAAACGCTCGTGCAGGGCGATTGTTCAGTTGCTCATTAAGCCTACTGTTTTGTGGCGTTCTCGTTGCCGTCGCCGTCCTCTTTGCTTTTACTCTCAACAAGTGTAATCAACTGAGAGTAAACTAAGGAAATGGCTTGAAGTGTTCTCAGTCACTCTGCGCATCGATCGTTACTGCGCATTATTTCTTGCGTCACTGTTACCCCTTGGATTTAAGGGCGCACATTGAAGACACGGCGGACTTTCCTTGGCAATAATAAATGATCCTTTTCTCATTTACAAGCATGTGACCTGTCTTTTATTACACTCTAATTTATCTTAGACATCACTTTAGTGTTGGTAGATTTTTTAAGACGTCTTTTTAAAGAAATGTTGGGACGCGATGTTGCCTAGTACTCGTATATGTAAGCATCAAATCAGAGGTTGCAAATGGCCTCGTGCCCAGGGGCCCATGTGGCGGTGGGGGGGGGAGTGTGGGGTGGAAGTCAGCTATGTTTGTGACGGGGAGGTGCGAGTACCTATTTTTGGTTTAAAATTCACGGATTGGGTCTTATTTTGGGTCAGAAATTTTCTGGTGGACTTTTATTTGTAGAAAGATTTTGGCAAGGACTTCAGTTTTAGGGTTGATAAAAATTGAACCCTGCCATTCTTGATATTATTCTTAGAAAATTTCCCTGAAAAATTGCATTTAAAGCAAGTGACACACTCAGACATCAAACCACGGCCTGGCCAGTACCTGATGCATGAGCGCAGCCATATCACCTGAGCAGTGGCAGCCATGGCAGCTTTGTCCGACCATGCTGATGAGTCCTAACAAGGCCGGACGAAACAGCTGTGTCGAGAAATCGAATGTTATTGTGCCGAGATTATCAAACGAAAGCACGAAATGTCTAAAGCGCAGCTGGTCATACCATGCGAGCAGATGCCCTTCGATCTTCCTAGTTACGTCTAGGAAGATCGAAGGGCCTCTGCTGGCAGGGTAAGCTGGTGATGCTGGTCATGTCCCCTAGCTTGTTCGGATGCCGGTGTCACAGACATTTGACGCCTGATACACAAATTGCTTTGACCCCCACGCAGTCGTGTTTAAGTAGAGTCGTATTTCCCGCTCTGCGTGACAGTTACACATGAGACCATGGCGGTTGCACAGATTCAACTACTCCTTTTGTTTTCCAGTGCAACTTTTGTTCGTGGTGACGAACTGCGATTCCTTGCCTTGGGTGACTGGGGTGGCATGATTTTGTATCCATACACTACCTTCTACGAACGGGCCGTGAGCAAAAGCATGGGCAAAATAGCTGAACAACTGGGAATTCATTTTACCGTCGGCTTGGGTAAGAAACTGTGTTTATATCTCACACATAACATAACGATGGCCTGATTGAAGCGCCACGTTCTTTGTTTCTCGACATCCTTTCTTGTTGCTTGTTGCTGTACAATGCGTTGTTATGAGTTTAATGCACAAGTCATCGGCTTCCCCGTGGGGTCGATCCCCGGGCCTACCAGGGAGATATGTGGGGGAATATAGGAAGATCGATGGGATTCTTTGCCCGAGGGTAGGGGAAAATCCTGACATCGTTTACGATCAAAGATTAGGGGTGGGGGAATTCACAAGTTTGAAAAGGATGTCACGGGGATTTTCAGCTGAGAGAGACCTCACCCAAGGGGCTTTGTCTTGAGAGATTCCCCGACCTCCCGGGGAAATTCCTCAAGTTTGTTTGACTGATTTTACAATCCCCTTGGTTAGCCCGGGGGTCGAACCCACGGGGAAGCCGATGCATGTGCATAATAGTGTTACAAAATTACCATGTCTTGCTTTCTGCTGGGATAAAGGCTAAACTATAAGAGTCGGGGGTGAGGTACGAACTGCACTTTTTAACATAGTGGCGTAACACTGAATGGCCTTCATAGTGAGGGTTTTTGAGTCATTTTAAACACAGAAAACCGCACAGAAGTTTGGTAAAGAACAATTATTTAGCGAAAACTACATAGACCGTAATGATATTCGAGTCGAACGAAGCAATGAAACTCGCCATGATGGGGGAGGAACATGACACAAGTGCGAAAAGACAAGTTCCACGCGAAGGTGGTTTCTCTTAATTTTTTAAGCCAAAGCGGAAGTCAACATACCCTGGGCGCCAGAGGCTTTTCTGACACGATTTCCGCTCTTGGTGGGAGTCTATCTTTTTGTCGAGGGTACCATGTCGAGGGGCGAGGGTAACACGTCGAGGGTAGAAATTTTTCCCAAATGTTAAAAAAAATAAATTCTAAAAATTAATTATAATTTCATTCAAAACCTAATTGCAATTAAACGAAGAATTGAACCGTTGGAAAGATAAAAATTGGACATTAACGTCGCCTTCATTAGTTAGGGGGTGGGGGTTGAGTGAGACAGAGAATAACGGTTCGTGCCCAGTTCGATCGATTTATTTAGAACCTACCAAAGCCCATATTTGGTCATAAACCTGGTTAGATTCAGGGTGGGTAGCCATGTCACTATGTTACCTACATTCGGTTCCGTAAACTTTAAAAAAAATGAAAAAAGATAAACGAGTTTCCAGCATTTCCAGGATGAACAAACAATTAGAATGTCCACATCGAGGAAACGTAAAGTGTGAATACCTTTTTCAGTGCTTTTCACGTTGCTGTTGAATTTTAGCGATGTATTCATTGATTACAAGGTCACGTTTCGCTTATGTTCTCACAACATGGGGGTAATCCAACCGTCAAACTCCTCTTTTGTTTGTTTGACATATCCGGCTAGTAAGCCACATATCCCAGCTCCAGACAATACAATAATTTCTCGACGAGAATCGGTGACTTTTATTACATTTGGTGCGGCCCGATGGAAAATGTGAACCGTGAAGTCAGGCTGATCTCGAGCCACCATAGTTCCATTTCGCAAGTTATACTTTCGCAAAATACCGCAAGCCAGTTGATTGCAAAACATAGCGAGTCAAATTTCTGGTGTTGGTTTGTTTCAGTCCCCCCCGGGGATGGGGGGGGGGAGAGTACTCCCTATAATGGCCTATATGGGGAGGCTCCGTCCGAAAGGGGTAAGATAAGATAAGATAAGATAAGATAAGATAAGATAAGATAAGATAAGATAACTTTATTTTAACATGGTAAAATTCATCGGTAAAAAAATTTGGAAAATCCTATGCCTAATTACAACTTTGTCTAGGAATTAATTACTAAAAATAAACTGCTTTACATGAATGCCGTGTCTGAGAAAAGGGTACAAGAGCTATTCCACAGTACCGCACCGCTATAGCTTAAACTATTTTTAAGAAAATTAGTGCGGGGCAATGGAACAGTAAGTTTGTTCACAGAGTCTCTCAGAGAATAGCTTACATCATTTCGTAATGTAAATAGATTGCTTAGATAGGCGGGAGTGAGACCATGTTGAGACTTAAATACCGTTATGGCTTTCTCCATCTGCCTTTGAGAGCTAAGTTTTCGCCAGCCAAGTTTGACGAATAAATCATCCACATTAGAGTCAAAATTGGAAAAAGTTAACACACGAGCAGCGCGCTTTTGTAGTTTCTGCAATTTATTTGAGAGCGTTATATTACAGGAATCCTAAACAACACTGCAGTAATTGAAATGCGGCAAAACTAAGCTATTAAAGACAGAGTGCGGAGTCGCTGGTGGGACAAAAGAACGGATACGTTTTAGTGCCCAAATACAAGATGAAATTTTCTTAGATAGCTGGTCAATGTGAGTATTCCAAGAGAGGTTTTCATCAATATAAATGCCAAGAGCTTTTAAAGAGCTCACTTGATCAATTGGCACACCATCTAGGCAAAGGTAAGGCGCCCTTGGTAAAGTGCGCAATCTTTGCCTCGATCCTATAAGCATAAACTCCGTTTTGGTATATGAAAGGGTAGGGATTTCACTAGTCAAAGTATATGAAAGGGGAGGGAAATCTGTCATTGAGGTATTTAAAAAGGCCTTTCATTAAAATATTTCTAACACATATACGTTATGAATGTACTGTTTTAATTTATTGAACGCTACATGAAAAGGACAAGAAGACTTCCTGTTTTAGGTATACGAAAGAAGTACCACTTGTCAATGGAAGGTATACGAAAGGGATACCTTTTCTGTCAAAAATGGTATATAAAAGGGTAAGGGGTCGGACCTCGGGGCAAAGCCTCCCCGTATTTAAAATTTTTACTACTCCCCGGGAGAGGGGGGGGGGGAGGGGCTTTCAGTGCGTCTAATCTACTTATGTCGGAGTTAAGTGCGAGCCGGTAGTTTTATCTCTTGTTAATTTTCTACTCTCTTCGAGAATATGGATTCCCCCTCGAAATCATACGCTGATGTGATAAATGTGACCGATTTTGGCCGAAAAATTATTTTATTGTCTGGAGCTTGGATATGTCAAAACAACAAAAGAGGAATTTGACAGTTGCATGGATTACCCCCATCTTGTAAGAACATACATGAGGTCTTCCAAAGGGTAAAGTCTCAGCTAAACGATCAAACATTTTCATCCAACATCATTTTTTTTTTAAATTTGGGAAAAATTTCTACCCTCGACTAAAGGATAAACTCCTTTTAAACATTTTCGATTTTTGAATTTTTTAACCTTGTAATACCAGAATTTTTTTTAGCTGTTAGAACTACCTTTTTGTGACATTTCTCTGTCTTTTTCTTCGTTAAGGCGACAACTTCTACGATTTGGGAGTGAGAAACGTGGATGACCCTAGATTTCAGGAAACGTTTGAACAAGTTTTCACTGCCGAGTCACTCATGACACCCTGGTACTTTTGCGCGGGAAATCATGATCACCTTGGCAACGTGTCTGCCCAGATAGCTTACAGTTCCCGGTCAAATCGTTGGAACTTCCCAAGCCTCTATTACACCAAGACTTGGAATATCCCTGGTGGGTACAGAATTGGAAAAAAAAATATAAGGTCACCGTTAAAAAGATAAAAAATCTAAACTACATTTTTGAAGAGAAAAAGCATTTTCCTAGCAATATAGTGGGTGCAGAAATTGTCCAAGAAATCTTGTGAGATAATAAAGCAACAAATACTCTAAATATGTAAAAGTTATGACATTTTTATTCCAAATCGAAGCTTAATTATCCCTGAAAAATGCGTAGTTACCACAAATTTTCTTGTTGGATCCCAGTAGCCCTTACCAAGATCCCCAAACTTGCTTTGCCCTCATATTTATAAACCGCTAAAAGACTGCTTTGTGTAAGGGAGCACTCATCCTCTAGAAACCCTATTATCTCGGGTAATTCCGAGACGCGCAGAACGTACATATAAGCGCAGTAACAAAAGGAGGCACTGTCCTTAAGCATTCTCGACCCCAGAGCTCTTCTATTTGGCGCATGTCTAACGGGCGTGACGGTGGGAAAAGCTCTGGGCAACTCCACGCAAACCTCCAGCTATGCTCTGACATTGTTATCAGTTGAAGCAGTAAACTTACTTCTTATTGACCAACTCGGTAGACACGAAAAACTGAACTAACAGCGCGAGGGTTACTTTTGTGAAGCGAACAATAAGCATGAGTAAAATGCCCTTCCTTGAACAAACACTAGAACAGCTTCAATATTTGATTTCTGTCTTTACCACCTTTTTCTAAGGTATACTGCGAGGATTTTTAGAACAGCGACGCCATTTTGGTTTGAAACCTCAAGCATATGCTGTGAGACCTCAATAGCTGGATTTTAGCTACCCTTGCGCAGAGTTGCCCAGAAATCTTCCCGCCGTCACGCCCGTTAGACATGCGCAAAAGAGAAGAGCTCTGGGATCGAGAATGCGTCCTTAAGGTCATAGAACACTGTTAGTGGGCTTACGAGCGGCAAACAGTTTCTATCGACTTCAAAAGACGAGTGTATTATTGTATTATTGTGTATTTTTGAGTTGCCCAGATATATTCCCGTCGTCACGCTCGTTAGACATGCGCAAAAGGGAAGAGCTCTGGGATCGAGAATGCGTCCTTAAGGTCATAAAACACTGTTAGTGGGCTTACGAGCGGCAAAACAGTTTCTATCGACTTCAAAAGACGAGTGTATTATTGTCCAAGAGGACATGGAAACACCAGCTAATGATTGGTTTAGACAGCTGGTTTATTAAAATAGCATAAAAAAGCCAACATGTTGATATGTGTGGGATGGTTAGTGTGCGCGTGGAAATGAAATATAATATATAATTTCCGCTTGTGCGTTAGCACGCTCAGAATCAATGGCGAGTGCATATACAGCTATATTTCAACCATTTCAACCTAAGATAAATCACTGTAGGTCATGCAATAGAAAATACATCCAATGAGGAATCAGGAAAGCCGTTGTATACTCGTTGGTATTCTCCCCGGTCTTCCTGTCCTGCACTGGGGTCATGTCGTCTGCAGTATATGTATTTTCTATGGTACGCCATAAAATAAAAATAGATATGCAAAGCTTTCTCGAGGTGTACCGTGGAATATCCCACTCATTATTATTATTATTTTCCTGGTATACAATACCAGTGGGGTATTTCATGGTATATCACTCGAAAACATTGCATAACTAGTGTTTATCATTTACCATGGTAGTGCTATTAACTGTCACCATATGGTGTCGCTTTATGTCTAGCTATATGTTGTTTTATTTCTTACAGGATCCGACCGTAGTCTTCAGTTGGTTTTATTAGACACGGTATACCTTTGTGGTGACCCAGGATACGATTATTTACGCAACCAACCCCAAGGTAGCATAATGATTAAATGACGATTTCGCATTGGCTTCAATTTTCATATATTAATATTCTTAAGTGTGTTTTGTGAGTCACTGAAAATAGAGAGCGATTTACTCGCACACTAAGCAGCTTGCAATAGATTGTCAAGTGTAATTCACGTTTCTTTGGCCCTTTCTTCTCTTTGCTATAAGATTGGTTCGACAAAACGCAAGCTGTTTTTTCTACCAATGAAAAGCAAAACGAAAATCGCTGTCGAGTCTTTCCCGCGTTTGGCGTCAGTGACATGCTTTGGTTTCTCATTTTGATGGGTTCTTTGCAATGTTTGCGTATATTGTGATTGGCTACGATGGAGTAATCATGAATTCTTTGTCCATGGTTTTGCGACACTGTCTCGCGCTTGCCTCGTTTTTTCCTACATTTTCGTCGTTGATTGCTTTCTTTTTTTGCGTTCAACCTCGAAACCCAGGTTCTCTCTCTTTTCTTTCCTTGTCGTAGAGAGACCCTGGTTTGACCTGATCACGTGACCACTCAAAATCTGGGTGGTAAAACACATATGATGGCAGCGAGTGGTGGCCAAGTCAAGAAACTGTTCGCTTTGACTAAACGGCTTTAATGACCAGCCCTCCCTGTGGTATTGTTGTTTTTACTGGCCACTTGATCAGGTCCAACTATGGTCTCTCTCTCGACGACAAAGGAGGAGAGAGAGAGAGAGAGAGAGAGAGAGAGAGAGAGAGAGAGAGAGAGAGAGAGAGAGAGAGAGAGAGAGAGAGAGAGAGAGAGAGAGAGAGAGAGAGAGAGCCTGCGTTCGAGGTTCTTTTGCGTTGTTTACTTTTAACTGGTTGGAGTAATTGATAAGTTTAGTGTTGCGATACTCAACCGAAGTAACGATCTCTTTTGATATAGTTTATGTAAAATAGTGGAGTGGAAGTCGCAAGGAGAAAATATTTCCAATCAAATTAAGGCTTGCATTTTGGCGGATCAATCCAATCCTTCCTTTCCAATGTTAGACTACGGGTAGCCCCTTACATTTCCCAGGGGAAAGCAGAGCGAGTGAAACACGGCGAGTGCGATAATTGCCTCCTGCAAGGAGACACGACGCCTGAAAGGTAGTTATCACGCGCGCACTTGCGTGTTTTGCACGCTTGACTAACCCTGAGAAATATAAGGGACTCGTCGTAGTCTAAGCGAATGCTCGATCGTGGTCTGATTTTTCCTACGTTTCTATTTGGTTTCAGGACCCGATACAATTGAAGGTGCTGAGAAACAGTGGAAGTGGTTAGAGGAAACTTTACGTTCCTCTACAGCAGGGTATCTGATCGTGGGAGGCCATTATCCCGTGTGGTCCATTGCTGAACACGGTCCCACGCACTGTCTGGTAGACAGGCTGAAGCCGTTGCTGGAGAAGTACAACGTGACTGCTTATGTCAGTGGGCATGATCACAACCTTCAGGTAACATGGCATTTCTCGTTAGTCTCCACTTAGCATGGGTAGCTTTTTAATTTTGCTGGTGTTTTTTTTTTTCTGCTGGAAATATTTATTTTTGCGGATCAAGGACCTTTCGCAAAATCCGCAAAAATTAAACCCCGCAAGGTAAAAGTGCTACACGGTAATAGGAGACGTCTGCACGCAGGCTAGAGACGTTTTTGAAGTCGTTCAAAATACTCACAGCACATGTTTATCAAGTCTAAAAATTCTCGCGCTTCGCGCTCGAATTTTAAATTTCATGAAACACTGCTGTTCGTAACAATAATAACACCGCAGGAACAACGACCTCAACAACATCAAAATCAAATGAAGAATGATCCTCGCAGTTGTGAACGCAATTTATCCAATTGCGAAAAGAAGCCTGAAAAAAATTCAGGACTTCAACGGGGTTCGAACCCGTGACCTCGCGATTACCGGTGCGATGCTCTAACCAACTGAGCTATGAAGCCACTGACATTGGGAGCAGGTCAATTGTGGGTTCATATGTTACCGTGAAAACAATGAGTGTGAATGATATATGAAATGAGTCATATATGAACTGCGGAAATGAAATCAAATGAAGAATGATCCTCGCAGTTGTGAACGCAATTTATGCAATTGCGAAAAGAAGCCTGAAAAAATTCAGGACTTCAACGGGGTTCGAACCCGTGACCTCGCGATTACCGGTGCGATGCTCTAACCAACTGAGCTACGAAGCCACTGACGTTGGGAGCAGGTCAATTGTGGGTTCATATGTTCCCGTGATTTCATTCCCGCAGTTCATATATGATTCATTTCATATATCATTCACACTCATTTCTTTCACGGGAACATATGAACCCACAATTGACCTGCTCCCAACGTCAGTGGCTTCATAGCTCAGTTGGTTAGAGCATCGCACCGGTAATCGCGAGGTCACGGGTTCGAACCCCGTTGAAGTCCTGAATTTTTTTCAGGCTTCTTTTCGCAATTGCATAAATTGCGTTCACAACTGCGAGGATCATTCTTCATTTGATTTCATTTCCGCAGTTCATATATGATTCATTTCATATATCATTCACACTCATTTCTTTCACAGGAACATATGAACCCACAATTGACCTGCTTCCAACGTCAGTGGCTTCATAGCTCAGTTGGTTAGAGCATCGCACCGGTAATCGCGAGGTCACGGGTTCGAACCCCGTTGAAGTCCTGAAGTTTTTTCAGGCTTCTTTTCGCAATTGCATAAATTGCGTTCACAACTGCGAGGATCATTCTTCATTTGATTTCATTTCCGCAGTTCATATATGATTCATTTCATATATCATTCACACTCATTTCTTTCACAGAAACATATGAACCCACAATTGACCTGCTTCCAACGTCAGTGGCTTCATAGCTCAGTTGGTTAGAGCATCGCACCGGTAATCGCGAGGTCACGGGTTCGAACCCCGTTGAAGTCCTGAATTTTTTTCAGGCTTCTTTTCGCAATTGCATAAATTGCGTTCACAACTGCGAGGATCATTCTTCATTTGATTTCATTTCCGCAGTTCATATATGATTCATTTCATATATCATTCACACTCATTTCTTTCACAGGAACATATGAACCCACAATTGACCTGCTCCCAACGTCAGTGGCTTCATAGCTCAGTTGGTTAGAGCATCGCACCGGTAATCGCGAGGTCACGGGTTCGAACCCCGTTGAAGTCCTGAATTTTTTTCAGGCTTCTTTTCGCAATTGCATAAATTGCGTTCATAACTGCGAGGATCATTCTTCATTTGATTTCATTTCCGCAGTTCATATATGATTCATTTCATATATCATTCACAACATCAAAATCGTTACGTTTTCTTTGTTTAACCATATAAATTTTACAATCTTTAGTTATTAGTTGTACTTTTCCACTTCATCTATTTGTGTTTTTAACTCATAAATTTTCAATGGCGTTTCACAGCATTTGAAAGAATCCAACTCGTCAGTTGAATATTTTGTCATTGGATGTGCCGCTGTCATGGAGAACAGCAGACGCAACATGAATGCTGTACCCAAAGGCAGTTCGCTGTTCTTCTGGGCTGACTATAGCAAAGAGGGAGGATTTGCAGTGGTACGCACCGGGGTGTCTAACATGACGTTACAGTTCGTGGATGGCTATGGCTCTACTCTGTACACAAGAGAGCTCTATCCTCGAGATATTCAGATGTACTCTTAGGGAATTAAACAGGTTGACGTTTTGCTTTCGAAACGGTTTTCAATCGAGGTGTTATTACAACCAAATTCTTTGTATCGCGCTGCGTGTTTTGCAAACTACGAAGGAATTTTGGATTTTTCTGATTCGCCAATCATGGGATTGGGGGCAGGGTTATGCAAATAGCCCAATCAAAACGCATTTGGTTGTGATTTGCATAACCCACAATTTGGTGGAACAGAAAAATCCAATTCTTTATTTTCGAAAACTCGCAGCGCGATACAACGGATTTGGCTGTAAACTGAAAGAAGGGTTGATTACTTTAATCATTTATCACTATCAGGGGCAATGCCTGCAATATTGATGGCGTCAACCCACTTGACCGTGTGAGGATAAATCGAATGTTATCAGCCTTTCTGGGGAGGGTCACTTGAATTGCGGTTAGACTGAGTCTGTAACTTAGAAGGAGCTATGTCGTGGGTATTTTAAACCTTTTTCGCATAAATTTGGGTTGAATCAAGACTAAGAATTAACATTTTAACACACGAATTGGGCTTAGAACTCCAACAGTTAACGCTTAAAAGGAGAGCAAAGCTTAATCGGATTATAATGGGTTTTGGCCATTCCCGGCACTTATTCATAGTTTTACTACACTAGCAGAGTAGTTTTGAACAAATGGGAGAGTTATTGTGGGTCTTCGTCTGTAAAAGAAACTCTTTTAGCTTGCTAAGTTAATTTCAAAAGTTCGTGGCATCGCTCCTTTAATATCACCAACATGGATATATAATACATTTTTAAGCGCATCAATGCGTAATATGGAATAAGGGAGGCTTAATTTTTGTCTTGTCACGAGAGTGGGAGATGACAAGTGGTGACAAGTCGAATGTATCTTTTTCACTTAATTATTGTTCTTCCACGAAATTACACAATAACTAATTCCATAGCTGTTTGTTGGAGATTCTTGTAACCGTTTGGAACATTTTGAAACAGTAAGGCACCCATCCATCCTTTCATAACCTTAATTAAAGTGTCTGTGCGTTCTAGTGCCTAATGGTGTTACTTTCGGACACAGTTAAAAGTGACTAACTACTTAAGACATAAATGGAACACTAAAAAGGCAAGCAGAGAAAGAATAAATAAATAACTACATAAATATAGCTACACACAAGGTTCAGTAAACCCAAGCATCACCGGCATTCACCTCCACATCCTTCTACGGTCGATGTCACATCCTTTTCCCGTATCATCCTCTTAAAAGCTGCCAGGGTTCCTATATTTCTTTCCTCCTTGCTTAATTTCAACCACAACTGCGGTCTAAGAAATCTAAGTGGGTGTTTTCCATAGGTCACAGTATTAAAACGAGGTAAAATAAAATCTGCATTTCTTAAGTGATATCTTTTCGTATTTTCTCCATTAATATTAAATATATCCGCAATAGAGTTTGTTACTGGTTCGTTTTTTACTTTATACATAAGAATTAAAATGTCTTGAGACAAACGTATCCTGCGACAAAATGCGACAAACGTGTCCTGCTGTTTCTTTTTTAAGACGCTTTTTTATAATCATGTGCTCTCACCAAAAAATAAGTGATAAATAAATTAACAAGTATTAATAAAAAGAAAAACAAGAAGAGTGAGAAGACAAGAACAAAGGGAAAGAATTATGAAAAAGCAGTTCAGAATCCAAAATTTCTGCTCGTTCAGGACACTATAGAACGTTTTCTAAACTGACCATGCCATGTCCTTCGATTGTCAGTCCCAGTAGTGAGTGAAAAGTATATATTATGAACCCTGTCGAATGTCCTCGCTTCACTAATATAACTGAGGGCAAAGAGCCTAGATGCACATGCATTGCAGTCTCTCTGTGGGTAGTCTACAATTTCACGTCTGAAGAGTTTTCGGTCTCGGAATGTGTTTGATGTTTGTGTGTGTGTGTGTGTGTGTGTGTGTGTGTGTGTGTGTGTGTGTGTGTGTGTGTGTGTTTTTACGTAATTCGTTTCACATCGGTTGTTGGTAGGTTTTTGAGCAAAACAACCCGATGTATTTATTAATCTTGTAATTTTTTTAAACTCTTTCCCATTCCAATTCCAATCTTCTGTCCTCGATCCAGTCTCTCCGCGCCGTTGATGACTTGCGTTATCAACTATCCAGAAAGTGACTGCTAGCAGTCAAGAAGTAATCAGATTATGCGAGCATTCCAAATGTCCATTAGGTTGCTTCCTCTCCGAGATAGAATACAGCCAAACAAGTGTTTAATTATCCCGCAGGATAGAATATCTCGAGCGGTTATGTTTCTTTCGGTTTATCTTTTGCAGTTCTTAATGGAGTCGGGCGTCTTCTGCTGGCGCACTTGGAAACCAAAAATATTGAAGCCAACACGCCCGCCATTGCCATTACACTGAAAACCAATGATTCCGCTAGAACCATATCGATCCACAATCAGCTGAGCGGAATCAAGTGAACTGCAATTGAATATAGCACAACAATAATTACTTATTAACTTCAGTTATTACTGATACTCATAATTTTCAGAACCTCCCTGAAAACCAACATATGTAATGCGCGCATCTTGACTTCAAAGAGTAGTTTCACGGGAGATCCCGAGATGCACGAAATGGAGGTACCCTCCGGCATTTTGTACGTCTTTTTTTAAATTCCCGGGGGCTGGAGGTCAAACAGATTTCATTATCCCATATAAGGGGTTACCACGGAGATTTTGCTGGTCCACAAGACCAAAGGCTCTATCTTTCCTGTCACCCTTGTCACGCTAGCTGATACTTGTTTTTACGCGACATTCTGGCTAGTATTCGGTAGGTATTTGATTTTTATGTCTGTTTTCAGTTCGAGCCATTTGCCACTTCTGAAGGCCCCTGCTTGGCATCATAAAGCTGGGTTGGTGGGTAGAGGCAACCCTCTGAAAGAAAATAGAGATGAACAGCAATTTCACAGCAAGTGGGCCGCCGAAAGCGTTCGAGTAAGGCACTAGTGATGTTGTATCTAGCCGATCTGTGGATGGATCCCGGGACCTGGCATGGCAATTTTGGCGAGTTTTGACTTGTGAATAATGCAATCGGTGCAATATTTTGTCAGCAGGACTTGATGGCTCGACAATTATAAAATAGAATAAAAAATATTGTTTTCCTGCTCTGACATCATGATTGGCATTGTGCCCGGGCACCGGTACGAAACTGTGCGTTGTTCAGACTTAGGTGCCCAGTACCTTGCATCAACTTGCTCTTTCGTCCACCTTTGACCTTCCGCCATTTTGAAATTGAAGAGCAGGGATTTGTGGGTAAAATAACTGCTAGGAGAAGGGGTTTGTGGGTAAAGTTCTTGGGTACTCGCTAGAATCGTGTGCAGACTTGTTCCCGTGCCCGATTCTGCTTGTACCCGTGCCCGAGCACCGTGCCCTATTATTGGCACGGGCACTTACAAAACGTTGTGTTCACATTGGTGCCTGTCAGCCACCGTGCCCCGGTACATTGTCCAGGCACCAAGTGTGAACGACGCCATAGATGCTGGCTAATTCGAAGCCATTGTCTGTTCAAGGAGGGCATACGTAATCTTTTCTCAATTGCCTCCCTTATGCGGCGTTTGAAAGTGTTACTTTCCGTGACAAGAACTTTTGTTTTACTGGAATCCACCGAATGACCCGTGAAGTGGCAATGTTCACGAACAGCTGACGAGTTTGTAGAAAGATGTTCCTTTACTCGAGCTTCCAATAACCGAGAGTTTCCAATGACGAGCCGGACAAGAATGAGTTAATGAAGTTTAGTGATCATTCGGCGGTAGTTGGGTAGGCACGTTAAGTGAAATTGAGTGGCCTCTGGTAATGCCGAAGGTTAAAATATATTTCCTTTGGCAGCTACCACTAAGTGAGTATTTCTGTGACAACCAGCCAAGTCTAGAAATTCCTTCCCTTCGCTTTTCCGAAGTCGAAAGTAGAAAGCCTCGACAAGTCGGCACCAAAGCGTCACCTTTTTGACCGGCATGAATTTCTGGAAAATATACAGTTAAGTACGATATGGATTTTAAACATTTGACCGACATCCTTGCATTCGACTGAAAGGTACCTATATTCTCCCCCTTCAGACTGCTGAGGCAGGGCGTGAGAATCCGCGCGCGTTCCTCGTGGCGCTTGCTTTCGTGGCTTTACAATTCGTTTCGAGCTTTCCTTCTTCAAAGTGTCGAGATGACTATTTTTCGGTCTACATCAGCTGCGTCTATCGTTGTAGGAGCCAAGCCATTGGGAATAATGGCTAAGGGCCGGATAAAATCATTTGTGTAAAAGTCACTTGATTGTTTCTACACAACTGTGTTTTAATTTTGCTTCAGTGACTTGTCTCAATTGACAGGAGAGTAGCTATACTTGATCATAGGTCTTGGGAAATCAAAAGATTCTGCCCCTAGTCCATCCCGAAGGTAACTAGTTCGGGCCTCTGCTACCAAGATCCGTTCATTTCCTTCGGCAATTGTTAGCTGTAAGCTCCCGACGAAAACAAATTCACTTCCAATTTAATCGCCTTGCTGAATGATTTGGCTTGTAAAATAGACATCCTCCCGACGAGACATTCACCTGACAGACTGACCAAGGATATTTCGCGATCAAAACTGCCTCTGAAGTCTGAAGCGAACCCGTAACTGGTGTAATTCATTCGTCATAATCAAAGCCGACTATAGCTGCAATGATTGGAATTATTGCATAATCAAGGTGTCAGTGTTCATCGGATCGATAACCATCAAAGAACAGTCCCTTTTATATTTATGATATTACATACATTTATTTTTACTTACCCTAAATGTAAATAAATATTTACCCATTCAAAAGGTCTTATCTGCATAATTTCAAAAATCTTCTTCGATCACTTTGGCTCCCAAGTAACAAGTTGCCGTAATTATAGGTTTTAGTTAGATAGGGAAGCTTTTCGGTTCGGTAATTACACGAGAATGGTGTGTGATGTTACGGTCGTTATATCACAAGTGCACGAGACGAAATAAAAACGCAGTTTTTGATTGGGTCAACAATTTGTGAAGTAAACGTCCGTACATCGACATGGCTTACCTCATTGTTGCCTTTCCTCGACTGATATAGAGAGCTGTTCTAATGGCTGGTCGGAGTCATAATCAGAAAGTGTGGAGCGTTATGATCTAGTGAAAATCAAAGCGACGGAGTCGAAAGCAAAATACTGACTCGTTATGACTCCGTCGCTTATGATCTAGTGAAAAGTGGTTTGTCGGAGTCGCAAGCACTATTTTGGTATCAAACTGTAACCCGACAGCGTGAGAGCAAGCATTGCGATTGGTTGGATCATCCGCTGGTTCTGCTTCCGACTCCGACAATTTATTTTTCACTGGAACATAAGCGACGGAGTCATAAGCAGAATCGGAAGAAAATGGAAACGTTCTGGCTCTTGCGACCCCGATTCTGTGGAGTTTATTACTCCGCTTACGACTCCGATTTTTGATTTTCAATGGGTTATAAGCGCTCTTACGCCTTCCACGGCAACTCCGACTTTGACTCCGACTCCGTCGCTAGTCAAAACCAGCCTTAAGGATCAGAAATCTCTTTTGCCTTGCTATACTTACGTATCTCTCTGGTGTTCCGTACCGGCCGTCAATTACATTTACTTGCGCTCGTCACAGCTTCATGAATGTAGATGATGCTGGCGGAGGGGGGCATGGATTTTGAGGTAATTTACCCCACAGGGCACGTGACCTTATAGCTTGTACATAATTAGTACCCTTCCCAAGGTTTTATTCTTTTATTTACCCTAAGTTTTTCGTAAGATCATTTGTTAACAATCCTCTCTGAAGAGCAGTCATTCTTTGCGCGCAAGCTTTGAGATAGTATGCATTCCGTACATTGTAAAACAAAGGCCTATTGAGCTGACAACGCAAAGAGAGCGTCAAGGAAAGCCGCTTTCCCGACGCCGGCCTTCCAAGCCTTGCCTGCAAAAAACTTTGTCTTCAAGGGATTAACAATATTGCCAGATATATCCGCACTGATTCAAAATAAAAGCACAATAATAACTTTTAAAACTTCACATCAACTTGTATGTTACCTATTTACGAACACCAAACAAATACGAAAAAATTGAACAACAACCTCCTCGTTTCAGCAGCCAGAAACCCTCTGGTTTTCTTGTTCCAGTTTCGCCTGATAAAACCCAATACCCACTGTTGTCCAAAGTTCTTGAATCATATAAACTCTTGTTCTTAGGTCATCGTAGTTTGATCAAAAACATAATACAAACAGTGGTGATAAACATGATGAAACAACGCTTTTTAATACCAAACTTAACGCTTCCTATGATAAGGAACATATAAATTTTCAAAAGGAACCGTCACAGTTTCATTCCACCAGAGATTGCAACCAATGCTCGAGAGATGTATCTCCATGTAACGGTGCCTTGAAAAAATAAAAAAAATAAAACGAAAAGGGAACATGACTGAGTTTTAACATTAAACTCGAATCATAAATTTTGCTCTAGAACTATAAATAGCCTTTAAACAGGTCTGCTTGTACAGATTGCAAGTTCAGTTGTGCGCCAGCGAAGTCTGCCAGCGAAACACGCGAGCCCGTGAGCACGCGAAATTGCCTCTCGCGAGGATGGAGGCAAATTTTCCCACAGAGAAACAAGGGACTATTCGTAACCTAATGTAACAGCGGAATCTTGAACAGAAGAGTCTCTTCCCCGCGTTGTCTCCAAAATGTTACCACCGGCAAGCACGCAAATCCTGTCAGCTACACTAGTACTAATCAGAAAAAGTAGCTAAGTAAACCATAGTCAATTGAAGAAATTCTCAAGATCCCCATTCTGTAGTCAATGTATAATAGATTCTTTCTGAACAACGTCGCCGAATTCCCATGCCAGTAATTATAATTAAAAAAATGTGGCCATCCTGAATCGAGGAGAAAGAGCCATCGCTTTGCTATACATCTTTGGCCAATTCCTCTGTCTCTTCTTCTTTCATCTCGAGACTCCTATTCGGCGTGCCCTTGCAAGCGGTAAAAAGAACAATCAGAGTTGTTGTACACCCCGCCATGAGCGCAACAAGGATCACTGTTTCGACAACTGCCATGGTGTTCACGTCAAATCTGTAGCTTAATAGCGTGGAAGAACTCTGCAATGAAAGAGTGGAAGATAAGAGCCTCTTTTGTAATTTTGTTTGTTTTTAACACTCAGGCACTCATGCCGTAGAATTGATGCTTAGTTCCTTCGCTAATCCGTTTAATTGCGTTTCGGGTTGTCGCCACCAACGCACTTACAGTTACAGTTACTTACGCACTTACAGTTTTATTATTCAACACAACTAGTCCACTGTTCACATAACGTGCGGGAAGAATATGAATGAAGAATATGAATATGACATAATTATTTGTACGATTAAAATAGAATCAGGGTAAAACGGTTTCCTAGCTATTCATCTGGTCTCATTTTCTTTCACAGAAGTTTTGGTGCGTAATAGGCCTTTCCAGGGATTTTCACTGATCGTTTGATATCGGCCATGCATGTAACGAAGAACCGTCACCACTGATGAAAAGAGCGCCCCAAAATTAGTAAATTATACTCAAGCTTGAGAGTCGTACCTTTTAAAGCCGTGACGTTATAGCCTCGCAAAGTCGGAGAAATTTTACAGACGTTTATATGCTGGGCGGCAAGTTTGCGCGCACCCCTCCCCCCACCCCCCTCCCCCTCCCCCCCCCTCCAGCATACTAACGACCGTAGAAGTTCCCGACTTTGTACACCTATCTTCGCTATCAAATGAATAAAGGGGATTAGTTTCTAAAGAAACTGTGGTGCTGCGTCGGTGGGGGAGTGAAACACGAAAATTTGGTTTATCAACGGAGCTGATAATGTAAATTGACCACCGTACAGGGATTCGATTAGCTGACGTTTCGAGTGTTAGCCTTCGTCGGAGCGAATCCACGCTTCGACGAAGCGATCCCTTCGCTCCGACGAAGGGCTAACGCTCGAAACGTCAGCTAATCGAATCCCTGTACGGTGGTCAATTTACATTATCAACTCCATAAACCAAATTTTCGTAATCTTCGCTATCAGTTTGTATCAGTTAACAAGATGTTACTACCAAACTTGGCCGTTTTATTAAATTTTAGTTGTTCTTTCTGACGTTTCTAGCAATGCCGATTGATTTTTGCTTCCTGGTCAAAATCGAAAGTTAATAAGTTATACTTTAACTTGAGCCCGGAAAAATACAGAGCCGAAACCACAGCAACACATCTAAAACGACATGTTTCTCCATTTCTTGTGTAAATGTCCTGTGTGAACTCGGACCAAATCATTCTGAACAAATTGTGCCCTTAAACATTTCTAGTTGAGGGACTAATTCAGACCGATACTATCAAAAAAGTCAGGAAAAAACCTCTCCACAGGTTCGAACAAGTTGATCCGAAACACTGAATATCTAATATATATCTTGCGCTCCTAACCATGCTTTAATTTAATTTAAACATCTGAATTTAAGCAGGTTTAGGTACATCACTGTTGAACATAAATTGTACCTACCAAGGCTTTATTGTTCAGGCGCCAATTCACTGTCGCAGAAAGGCTTAAATCAATCAGCCAGTGAACGCACAACCAAAGGATAAAAATGCAAATGACCTACCCCCATTATCTCCAGCATCCAGAATATACAGAGAATTTATTCTATCATAAACCAGAAACAATCATTTTGTTTGCCGTGGGGCATGTAGTATGGTCCGATAGCACGAACTTGCCAAATTTTTGAGCCAAATAAAAAACACGCCTTTGGGGTTCGGTGTTGACATTCAGATCTCAAAACTACGTTGGCTTATTTCTTGGGGACGCTCCTCCTTAAACTCTGCCGACGTGACGTCTGCGACGTGCTGTAACAATGGCTTTCATAAGTGCCGAAGGGGTGATTTACATATTTTCTACATTTTCTATTTCTTTCTTTGTACCGTAAATAGTGTTAGCACTGACAATACGTAATCAAATGTGACGAGGTCTTCCGTTACTTACGAAACTACTTTGCTGGTCCAGAACTTCCAACTTCTTACTTACGAACAGTTACAAAACTGTGAGTTTGACCACGATAAATTACTGAAAATATACCTTGTCCGCCAAGAAAGATTGAATTCAAAATTGTTCGCTATTCAGAAGTGTCTCTAATTACCATAGCGACATTATGGCCTCGCAAGTATTATGATACCAAGTGCGTCAATTTGTGGGGGGTATTATGATAATTGTACTTCAGGAACCAAGGATATTTTTAATACTGAAATATTAAGTTCACATTTCTTTCTCAAATGAATTGCAAGCATAGAAGAGATCCATAGATAACGGGTACACTACGAATGTTGGGGATTGTAAAGTAAGCGAAACACGCGGGAAAGCGACAATTTCCTCACGTGCGTCATGTCTCCTCGCGGAAGGCAATGTAGGGGGGGGGGGGGGGGCACACCAGGCGACAAATCGCAGGGACACGTCCCCGGGACAAGTCGCAGCGACAAATTACCTTTGTGTGACATGCCTCCAAGTTTAAGTCGAAAAATGTTGTCGCAGTGACCAAATTATGTCCCCGTGACTTGATGCACGAATTCTCGCGGCTTGAATTCGTGCGACAAATCACGGGGAAAAAATAACACAAATTTCCAGCGCCGCCTCCTGCACACTGTCACTCGACCTTCTCCCACTTCAAAAGAAACAAAAAACGATGGAAACTGCTTATAGACAAGTCACCTAGTGTGTACTTGGTAGGCGTCTTGACGCAGCGACGTGTCTCCCAAGCAGTGCATGCACACAAGGCGGCTAGGACTTGTCCCCGCGGTTCATAGCCAAGTGCGTGTCCTAAGGGACTAGTCCTAGTCTATCTAACGGGAGCAATGACTCCTTCCAAAGGGATGCTGCTCTTTTTACCGTTTCTTTGCGGTGCTGTTTTTTTTTTTTCTTTAATGACAACGCACAACGAAATGTGGCGACAGCCTAATAAACTTTTTTTCTCTTGCTGTTATAGACACTTAACGTTTGCGCATGCATCACCGTATCGTATACAAACTAACCGTAACTGTGATCAAGCTTCACGACTGTCGATAAGCCCTAAAATTGACGGCTCCTGGTCACAATTACAAACCCGATTGTTTTTTCTGCTGCCTCCACAGTAACGAGCCCCAAACTAGCAGCCCTGCTAGCGGCACTGAAAGTGCCGAACCACCGAAAGTAACGAGTCCCTGCAATGCATCATTTTGCTAATGATCAGTTCTGGTGAATTGTGGGTGGATCCAGTCCTTTGCGGGGGCAAAAGGCCATTTAAGGAGGTAATTTGAAATTGTAATTTTGACCGTTTGCCCCCACAAAGGACTGGATCTACCCACAATTCACTAGGAACTGATCATTAGCAAATAATCTCAAACGCAACTTGCCTAGGCGTGTTTCTTGAAACTCGCGTAAACGTTTCGGGCCCATAGAGTATCACCGATCTACCGTAGTAGATTGGGCCGAAGCGCTGAATTTGGAATGGCCAACCCTTTCTATTGACTGTCTAAAATTGTAACTCAACGAGTGATAGTAGAGATTTACGGCAGGGTTTGGGACAAGGGCATGAATTCTATTATGTTTAAAAACTGAAAAGGTTAAGGGGAGAGATCGGTCGCAGGTTCGAGGCCTGTTCGGTGTCTCCTTAAAAAGAAAAAAAATGTCCGTTTCCCAGAATTCTGAGCGACCTGATAAGTAGTCAACATTTCCACCGTTAGAACGGGTTGGTGCGACGCATTCGTGTTGACCGGTATGGCCGCGAAGAACTGGGTAAAAACACAACTTCACACTGTCATAAAAATAAGAAACGGTTTTTGCGAGTCTGCGAGTTTACTAAATCATCACGAGAATCGGTTTACCGGAAGTCACGCATCCAAACAGAAAACAAAGAAGCAGCGCCGACGAGTCTCCACATAGTTCGCTTAAAAATTGACTTAAGACTTGTTTTAATAAATCAGAAAATGATTTGGTTCCAGTTACCATTATCAAAATTTCATTTCCTTTTCGTCTAGTGAAAAAAAATACTCTGTATATTTGAAGCTTGCATTGAGCCAAGAAAATACTCCTCTCTACTTTACAACTCCTTTTAAAGGAGTTCTAGCAACACAGAGATTTCCTGGAGATTTCTACAGTACAAGGGTGCGTTCGGCTGGTCGCATTCCGAAAAAAAAAAAGTAATTGGCCATTTCGGAACTGGAGCGAGTTTGAAATTTTAACCAATCAATAAATTGACACCATCACATGAAAGACGACGTTGAGAATGGCCATTTGCCCAAATTTGACGCTTTTAGGTTGAACAGAGATCAAGTTATGGACTTAAAATAGTTCAAAATCCACACAAACGCCTCTAATTGGAGGCTGTGTCCATCAAAACCATATAAACTCTTAAAAATATCTTTTTAGTTTTATGACAACCGTAAAATCCCGCTGTGCATCTACTATTTGGAAATAACTGAGGTGAAAATCACTTCGTTTGCCCATTTTTACAAATATCACAGAAACCGTGAACAAAAAGAGTTTATATGGTTTGGGGGCACCTAGCCACAAAATCAGACGTTTGTATGGATTTTGAACTATATTTTAAAGTCCATAAAAGCATTAAACTTAGTTAAATGGCCAATCTCTACGTTATCTTTGATGTGATGGTGTCAATTTATCGATTAGTTAAAATTTGAAACTCGCCCCAGCTCCTAGCACAATTTCGAACTGGCCTGTAAACAAATGATTACTAAAACTTTCTCAGAAGAGGTTTTTAGAGTATATATACAAACTGGTCCTGAATATTACGTGTAAGCTCAATTTGTCTAAGACAAGAAACCAGGAGGGTATTCTTATTCTCATTCCGGAATGGGATCAATCAAACGTGACATAAAGATTATTACGATCGGTCGAGAAGGCCACTTACACAACAGAGCGGATTTCAATTGAATGCAGTAAAACCAAAGCAATTACTCTGGTCGATTAGAGCGGTTTTCAATTGAGTGTCGAAAGTAATTCTCGTTTTGCTTTGATTTTGCATTGCTTCGCTCTGGGATTGGCCAAGAAAACTCGCGCCACTTTCTCAACCAATGAGAAGCAGAACCCAAACCAATCTTGACTTGCACGCGCGCATTTTCCCACGCTTTGCGCCGGCTGCATGTAATTGCTTCGTATTCTGATTGGCTCATTGCACTGCTTACTTCTGTTGTGATTGGTCAAAGTAATTGCTTTGGTTTTGGTTTTAAGACACTCAATTGAAAAGCGCTCTAAACTACTTAATTGGCCAATCAGAATTCGAAGCAACAACATGTAGCTGGCACCAAGCGCGGGGAAATTCGTGCAAGCAGGTCAGGTCAGGTGGTTTCGGTTTTGCTTCCCATTGGTTCAGAAAGATGGCGAGGGTTTGCCAACCAATCAAAGTGCGAGGTAAAGCAAAACAAAGGCAAACGAGACTTTCTTACGACACACAACTGAGAACCGCTCTACACTCTAGAAATAGCTAACTCATCAATGGCTTGCCCAGAGACATTACTTCCCCTTGAAATTCCACAGCAATTCCAACGTTTGCAAGTCGCACGTAAAGATGTTGCTTCTGTTTCGAAATTTGGCCTTGGAAATGTCTTCACAAGATTCTCCTGGCTCCATATTTCTCTTAAGCTTTGCGCTTAACGGAGATTTCTTCACTTTCGAGCAAGTACTCTCCGTCCCACTGGTGAGCTTGGGACTCTTCCCTAAAGCCTTCGATGTGTTTGGCACAGCGGCCTTTACAGGCGTACAATTATTCAACGGAGTTTTGGAGTTGTGATTCGATTTCCTGTTGGTACCTTGCGGAAGTGGACTTTCTCTCGCCCCATTGGCTGAGGCATGGCCTTCGCTTCCTCTTGCTTTGGCTTTCCGGGAGTCTTGCGCACGAGCTACTTCACGTGTCGTACACGTTTGGAGACAACTGCTATCACGTGCCACCTGACCTTTGTCATGTGTCAAGACAAGTGAGTCTTCTGTCCTGAGACTGTCGTTTGCTATCGAAATTGAACAACCCGCCCTTGTTGCTCCTTTGTCGCAAGTCAATTGCGTGCCAAGTGTGTTACTTCCACACGTAGGGTTATGCTCTTCTGTTACATTAACAACCTCTTTATAAGAACTGCTAACTCCGTTATCATTTGAAACATTCTCAAAACTTTCATCCTCAACAACGCCTCCCATCTCACCAGAAGATGTGCGTAGCGCACTGCATACGGGACTAAAATGATCGCTACCCTTACGTGTCTCTTCGACACTTAATCCTTTGACTGTGGAACTTGTCACGCGCTTGTCTGGGCTTATCACGTGATCCTCGCAGGTTGTAAACTGCTTTTCGCCAGCCCCTTCGTCAGTGCGCCTACATGAAGCCTCAACTAGATCTGAACTATTGGCACGAGCGCACCTTTCTCCCAATTTTAAGTCCTCATTTTCAAGGCTTGTTTCACACTGACTTCTTACAAGCTCTTCATTCTCATCCTCCATTATCACTTGGAGCACATCGTCCATGCCTGGAAAGTCATTACCCACGAACGTGTCCACTTCTTTGTCTGAACTGACTAGAACGCCAGGTCGCTTTATCAACACTCTTTCTACTGGTTTGGAACTGGAATCCTCATCACTACAAGCGCGCAAGTGTTTCGGTTTTCTCGCCTTCTTTTCACTGTTTAATTGGTTTCTCTCTCCGTTACCTTCAGTATTTTCCACTTTACTCGAGGCTCTTGGCAACGAAGACAAATTGTTACGCTGAGATAAATCCTCCCCATTACTACTTTCCAGTGAGTTTATCGCATTCAACAGTTCACACAACAACCCTTCGCTCACTAATACACGTGAACTGTCAGCTCCGCCCGCTGCTAACTGTTTATCTTTTGAGCAACCTTCATTCGTTGCACGACTTGTGGGCGAATCGCTCTGCGCATGTTCTGGCACTTCACTTTCCACTGCTTCCCAATCCATATTTTCTTCCTCTTCGTGTGATGAAGACCGCATAAGATCGTGAACAACTGATGTCGCATTCTTGTCACGAGATGTACTTGCCGAGGGACATGTGCTTGTGTTTGTAGCGGTTGTTGAAGACCTGCACCACCCTGAGTCAATGCTGCCCTGTGGTGGTGAGTCTGAAACCATTCCGATATGAATGCTATCAGAGGCGCTCATGTTTGCGGTGGCAACAGCAGAACGATTGAACGAAGACGTTACGTTCGCACAGGTAACAGAAGCAATGCTGACCGCCAATTCCTCAGACTCTTCCATTTCAGTGTCGGTAGACTCAACACAGAGTGGAACCTGAGTTTCCCCAGGTCCTTCTACGAATGCACTGCTCACCACTGGTCCTGCATTTGAAACCACAGCGTTTGACAAAGCAGTGGGAGTAACGGAAACCTCCGTGCAATCAGATTTTCCCAAGTCTGCAATATCCGTCGGGGAACGCTCATTTGAAGACATCACGTTCACAGATTCCGCGATAAGCCCGGTATTTGTCGTGTTATAATCGTCACTCTGTCGATTTTCACTCTCGTGAGTACTTCTCTCATTCACCGTCTTCATTGTGGTGGTTTCAGATGATCTCTGAGGCTGCCTTGGTACCCTTTTTCTCTTTGGTTTGGTCTCCCTGTGACTGTCTGAGCTCTCGGAAAGCGAGGAGCGATATCCACTTATCTGTTTGGCCAATGAAACAGGCTTCCTTTTCTTTTTTGTTTTTTTCTAAGAAAAACACACAAAAGAGAGTATCATACGTAAGGGTATACACGTACGAAATACAGTGGAACCCGATATAACGAAGTGCCGGGGGACTCGTAAATAGGGAGTTTAAGCAAATCGCTACGGCTGTCGTGGCCGAGGAGGTCTCGGCTGAGTACGTTGCCGTAGCCCTTCAAAGCTCAAGTTTAAGCAGCACGAAATCGAAGACAGTATGGCTGTGAAGTTTACGTTCCATTTAGTTTCTTACAGTGTTCACCAGTTAACTTTGGAGAATAAATTCCTTCAAAGGAGCAAGGAATTTCACTTTTGTTACGACGAGGATTTCTGCGGAGGCGTTGAAAAACTTCTCGCATTGATATTTTCAAATAGGATTGGAACTGATTTCGCAGTCTAGAACAGCAACACGAAAGAAGAAAATTAAAGGCTTAAAATTATAATTTTGATATTCACAACCCCTACTGGTTCAGTACTATATTAAACAGAGACCAAGACTCCCGGTATGATCTATGAGACCAATAATTACAAAATTACTGACAAATCGTGTGGAAGCGATTATTTATTTACATTCACTTGCGAGTGAAATGAATCAAGACACGTCAGTCACGTTGGAATATAGTGTAATTATTTTGAAGTAAAATACACATCGATTAACCGTCCGAACATCCTTGCAAATCTTACTACTTGCTAAGGGTGTCTGAAATTAGCATTTAAAATTCTGGAAATGGAGTAAAACACAGCTTTTGACATAAAAATACAACAACGAAGCTGTACTAACGAAATTCTCTCAAGTGTCATTTGCCGCCGCCATTTCACTGCATAAACAACTGCTGAAAATAAACGCAGATTTGTTGGGTTGAAAGAAGGAAGGTACTTAAATGTTCATTCTGAATGAATTAAGAAGGTTTTTCAGTACGATTAAACGGTTAAAAAATCAAAGAAGCCTGTTGAAAAGTAGAAAGAAGCGATTTAAAACTCACGTACCAGAGACTACGCGAAACCTCTTCTCACGAAGTAGTAGGATTTACCGCTACGGCTGAACGTGAATGCCTGCCATGCGCAGTAGTCCTTATTTTTACAAAATTACTTCCGGTTGCCGTACTGAAGCCCGCCGTACCGTTTTGCTTAAACTCCCTAATAGGTTCGTCTAGGCGTGCGCTATATCGGGGTTCCAGTGGACAGTCGGAAGTTACTCCAGTTGTTTAAAAAGAAGTCATTAAAGTGTGTATGACAAAATCTTTCATTTCAAATCTTTCATTTCATTCCATATTTTGTGATTTTACTTCACTATGTACCCACCTTGTGACGTCACAAGTCCTCTAATTTGCATAAATCAAAATCTTGAATAACTCGGCAACCAAGGGTGCTATCACAATAAAATAAACGCCGTTCTTCATCATTTTGAAAGCTCTTTCGAACAAGCTAATGAAAAATTTTGTGTCATATACACTTTAAGTGCCCAGACCAGTGATGTTCAAATAGAGCAGCCTTGTCATTAGGGGTGGAAATTTACATCAATGACACGATACGACAAGTATCACGATACATGACTAGGAAACGGTTCTTTCCGATACGATACATGAACATGCTCAGAACATACTGATTTTAAAATCAACTTATGTATTAAAACATGTATACTTTGAACATTTTTGGTTGGTACGGGAGCTCCGCTGATATCCCAGCCTATCTCCGTATATTACCTAGATTTAAATAATACTTGTCGTAGGTGAGAATAAAGATAACGAGATGACATTAACATCAACCAGTACATACCTTTTCTTTTAACGGCGGTTTTGGCTTTATTTTGCCCTGCGAATGATGAACTAGATGTTGTTTGAGGGACACCTGCGAAGCAAGATGTAAATAAAAGTGCAAATGAGCAAACAATTCTGTAAAAGCAGTTGATTAGTAGTTGTCATTTTTTTACAGGAAATAATTTGCTTTAGGCGTTAACAACCAATCAAAGTTCGATTCATGCAACACCTTGTTTACTCCAAAAAGCCAACAATAAAACAAATTTATATTTGTTTGATAGAAGTCAACAAAACGAGGAAAACAATCTGTTGCGTTCTGTATTTCCATAGCAATTACCGAGAAAATCTCTAACCGCCGACCGGTTAGCTCAGTGGTTGAGCACCGGACTACCGTGCGGGAGGTCGCGGGTTCAAACCCCGGCCCGGACCAACACTCAGGGTCTTTAAATAACTGAGGAGAAAGTGCTGCCTTTGTAATGATATCTGCAAATGGTTAGACTTTCTAGTCTTCTCGGATAAGGACGATAAACCGTAGGCCCCGTCTCAGAACTCTTCATAATTGATTCTGTGGGACGTTAAAGAACCCACGCACTGTTCGAAAAGAGTAGTCCCCGGTGTGGTGGTCTATCTCTACGGGGGAGGGATTTGCAGTTACGGGCCTACAGTAATTGGCGCACACTGTTGTAGTGTCCCTGCGAGGTCTCTGGCGAAGCTAATAAAATAAAATAAAATAAATAAAAAACAAAACCTGTCCAAGTGTGTATACGTTACAAAAACGATACATGTACTTTCCATGTCTTTAAATTGCACCTAACCCCAAAATATATTTTTCGCTGATAAATCTTTGCACCTGTTCCTAACGCGCTGCAACATTTTTTAAACCACTGAAATCTTGACTTTACAGCCTGTAAAAGTTACGAAATCTAGCCATCATCTGTCCCACGACCGAGCTAGTAAGGGACATGGGTCTATTCCTAATTTGACGGCACAAACTGATTTGCATCACGGTAAGTCTTTGCGAACATGCCTGCAAAGCAGTTTGTTGCGTCAAAGCAGAAATGGACCCACGCCCTTTTGGACTCGGCCGAATATCAAATGATGCTTACATGTACTTTACTGTTTAAAAAAGTCCAAAACTTGAAATAAAGTCAATTAAGTCTAAGTGTATTTAGAATAGGTGCAAAGTGTTACACCTACGGAAAAAATAATTTGGGGTTAGGTGCACTTTAAAAATGGCTAATTAACAAATATATTCCATTTGGCCGTGCGTGTGTAAGAACTAAAGCTCCGGCTAAACGATCAAATGTTTTCATCCAACATCGCGTTTGTCAAAGATAACGTTGGGTGGCTAAACGGACAAGCAATCGTTGACCAAAGACCAGACCAAGCGAATCCACAGAACGATTTTTGCGTATTATCGTTGAATTTTCGACGTTATGTGGTTCACTTGGTTGCTTTATACCGGCTGTACAGGCAAGATTCCAGATGAGGTTTTAAGGCAGGATGTCAACAAGGAATTCCAACGAGTCAAATTTCCAGTGCTTCCACCAAACCATTATAAAGTTTCTATTAATTTGTCGGGTCATGTAGCTGACCTTGTAGGGTTTTTGACCCGAGACCCCCTCTTATCTGGAACACTGTGTACAGGCTTTGCTGGTTAGTGTGGCTAAACGATCAAACATTTGCGCGTAACGCGAAATGTTGGATGAAAATGTTTGGTGTAGATCAAACCATTTCAATGCAATGTCGAGAGATGTGGCTAAATGGTCAAACATGCTCGTCCAACACGATGTTGGATGAAATGCTTGATCGTTTAGCCTGGGCTTAAGAAGCACGCTGCGCGCCGCGGGCGAGTAGCGTGACTGATGTTCTTGCCAGAAAAAGTTGTATCGTGTAACATCGATTAAAAATCGGCATTAAATATCGGCGTTACAAATCGGCTCGTGTAATGTTACACGAGCCGATTTGTAACGCCGATTTTTAATCCATGTTATACGAGGCCTCATCAGCCATGCCATGCTGATGAGGCCTAACAAGGCCGAAACAGCTGTCCATGGCTGCTAATGCTTGGGCTCAATCTTTGCTTTGGTAGATTTAAGGGGTAATGCCCGCTACCATGTGGCCTTAGTGCCTTTAGAGTAGCTTCAGCTTACCAAATCACATTAATTTGTGAGGTATATCCTTGTCACTCCAGCCACATCCCACAAGCTTTACGTTTTTACAACTTTTAACGCAACTTTGTTGTAGCAACGGTTGTCAACGGCATGTCACACGAGACGATTTTTAACGCAACATTGTTCGCTACTCGGGGACGATGTTGCGTTAAAAGTCGATGGCGGGAGTGTCACACGCACCAACTCCAACAAAATTCGGGCAACAATGTTGCAGGCTTTTGAATCGCAACATGTGCCGCAACAAAATGTTGCGTTAAAAGTCGTCCTGTGTGCCATGTTACACGATACAACTTTTAACGCAACACTGTTCCGTTAAAAATCGGCTTGTGTAACATCACCTTTATACATTGCTTTTTTACTTTCTTCACCTCATGACGTTATTCGTATATTTTAATCATCAACTCATTTAGACCAACCAAACATCGTCCACTGTAGAAAATACTATACAGTCATGTACCTTGTGAGCAAATCCCTTGCCACAACCCTCCACTGTGCAAACATAAGGCCTCTCACCATCATGGAAGGTTTTGATGTGTACCTTGAGGTTAAAGGCCTGAAAACAGACGAACAAAGATAGTTCAATGCCTGTTAACATGCACATCCCTCGTTTCAGGCTATGAAGAACAATTACTACACTAAAACATTTTTTATTCGAAATCTATCTTTTTGTACATTCCCTTCCGAATATAACAGCAACAACTTAAACAATGTGACTTTAACTTTGCTTCAGCGAGTCTTCCAAGTCTGAAGAAGTGCAAGTGACAGAGTTTGCATTCAAAACCGACACTTAATCCACGACTTTCAGCTCCCCGTTTATTCTGTCAATTAAAAGATGCTTCAGTCAGGTTTGTATCCTCAACTACAAATTACTGCTCATAATAATTTATTTACAGCCTACATGTACCTTGGTGTAAACTCTGCAGCATCCTTCTCTGGGACATTCGTACAATTTTCTGTTGGAACTGTGGATTTGGACATGTCTTTTCAACTGCCAAAGCAAAGACCCGAGAAAATGTCATTACAAGAAAAACTGACAGGGTAAGTATCACTGTTGGTATCACTGGTGGTTAAGATGGCTAACACAGGATTTTCCAGCATGTTCCAACACGTATACAGTACTTCGATGGATCATTACAACCACACCTGATAAATATGAAAATTGTTATAATATACATGTAGCTTGTTCACCATTCATTTGTTTGGTACCACTATCATGGTCATCATCATCATCACCTGCCCTTTCTGCGCCTAGTGTCGTATAGGGTGCGAACAAAAGTTCTCCATTCTGACCTGTATGTAGCAGGATATCAGCCCAACTTCTCCACCCAAATTCAATCCTCTCTTTTGCTGCTATCCTACACTGCTATGCCACGTATCCTTCGGTCTGCTTCTGTTCCTATTTCCTGGTGGAGACCAGTTTAGTGCGATTCCCTTGTTATGCGAAGGTTCTCTAAGTAAGACGTGTTCTATCCACTCCAATCTTTGAGCTCTAATCATGCTTGTCACTGATGGAATCCCTTCTTGTCTATGGAGTTCTAAATTTTACACACTATCATCATATCTACTGAAAAGTGTGATAGCATCGATCCACCAAAGGATACGTGCTGGAAACTGCTGGAAACCAGTGTCAGCCACCTTAAGGCTGCAAAGAGCGGCTTTGAAATAACTTTCTATGGAACTACAGGTGTAAGGGTAAAATTAACTTGGTTATAAAGAATTTGAAGTACTCCAATATTACATCTACAGCCAGATTGCATGGTTTGTATGCAACAGAATGACGTACACTGTACGTGTATTTCTATGTTTATGTTTATGTTTTATTTATTTATTTTTATGCATGTTTGGGAATTAAGAATCAGCATGAGCCAACGAACTTGGTTCTTGAAAAATACACGTAAGCTTTATGGTCAGCAAATAAACACAGTCTAAATAGCTTTCCAAAAGGCCTTGATAGCAGGAAACAGGTGAAAATTCTGAAGATTAACACAACACATAAATTTTTAACAAAATTATTTTGAAGACATGTTTTGACCATTACACCAGCCATCATCAATTATGGAACACGGTACAGTAAGTTACTAGTTACATGCACAATGTACAAGTTAGTGGACTACAGCAAGGCGACAATGCTAGCTGATATGAAGGCTTGAAGGGTTACATGTATTACAAACCATAGTATAATCTAAGAAATAAGAGTCCACAATTAGAATAGCAAGGAGCTTAAGCAATGATGAAAAGAAACAATAGGCTTGATGAGCTAAAACAATTGCTCTGCACGAGCATTTTACATTTTGGTACATTTCTTTGCCATCATCTGCAAAAAAAAAACAGCGATCTTCAGATCAGACTACGAGTACGAGATTGAGTACAAGTACGACTTTCAAATTTCAAAACGGCTTCGTTCTCAGAGGCCTTGCTTCTCAGTGTTGTTGAACAGAATAGAATGAGGCTCTAGGAACAAGAGTTGGTGTCATACATGATCATCTAAGCTTGCGACTGGGAATTGTACTCGTAGTCCAATCTGAAGGTCGCTAACAACGTGAAATGACCAAGTTTTGTTTTCTTGAATTGAGAACGTGAACCCATGACTGCAAATTTTCTTTCATTTTCCTGACTTTGACGCCGTTTGTAATGATTTAGCCCGTGGCAAATTTGCCAGTATTTTCCAAGTTAGACAAATTGGAATGAGTGCGAAAGCATTACAAAGCAACAAGTTAGATTTTGAAATGGCTTTTTTGTTGTCGTTGCCGTCGTTGTTGCTTAAGGTCCCTAATAAAATATTAGACAAGTGCTTATATTTCAAATTACATGTACACTGTACACCTACCTCCCAAACTACTGAGAAGGTCTTCTTGCACTTTTCGCACACATAACCTGCAATAAAAACCACACAGAATGCACCTACATGTAATCCACTAGAACCTTAAACAAACAACAGTGGCCAGCAATACACTACACAAAGTCATAACATTTCCTTATAGGAACACTGCTCTAGCTCTGGGCTAGGTAGTTAAAGATTATTGGCTAATGGTAGGAAGTGCTTGATTTTCATTGGCTGCTTACTGTCCGATTTGCCCTGCCAGACTACAAGTGTTTGTAATCAGACAGCTCAAATTGGACAGTTTGGACCTGAAACAGCCAATTAAGCCACAAATAAGGGCTGTTAAGAACCAATCACATTCGAGCGTTTTGTTATTGACACAATTAGTGTAATCGACAACAACAAATATTTAGTCAAATTCTCACAACTATCAACTGTCTGGTGCGAATATGTTCACTGTAGTTACTGCAGGAGCTTGTTGTACTGAAAGAATGGCTTCCCTAAAAGTGTTGACATTAAATCCAAGCACAGTGTTTCATTAATGAGTTTGTTCTTTTGTGAAAAGGAGCACAACACTGATAGGCTACCACTGAGGAAAACAAAACTTGCTGAGAATAACATACCATGACTCCTAACATGTACAGCCAGTTGAGAAAATTTGCTGAAGGCTTCAGAACAACCAGGTATGTTGCAAATATAACCTGGAAAAGAAGATTTTTGGGGGGTTAAATACTGTAAAGAGCCAGGTATGGTGTATTGTTGCTAGGGAAGCCTTTAGAAAAGTCAGGGGGAGGGGGTGGGGTGGGGGCATCAGAGGCAGTAACAAATGATATATTTCCTCAAAAACAGGTACATTTTGTATATAATACTCCCATGCAAAGACGACCTGAAAATTCTGAAATACATCTTTAATAATATATACTGAGTAATTGAGTGAGGGTAACAAGAAGTCTTCCAAAGAGTTCAAAGAAATTGTAAGACCAAACCAAACCAAACCGACTAAGTCTTTGTTTAACAAGAGTGACACTAAACAGTAATTTAACTGACGAACCTGTGGCCCTTGAAAGTCTGGATCGAATTGGAATTTGGAAATGTTGGTTTTTGAGGAGAGGGGAAAACCAGAGTACCCGGAGAAAAACCTCTCGGAGCAAGGACGACTACCAACAACTTAACCCACATACACGCCAAGTCCTGGAATCAAACCCGGGCCACATTGGTGGGAGGCAAGTGCTCTCAGCACCACACCAGTCATCCCTGCTCCAGAATCAGTACCAGAACCAAACATTCCTTCATGTTGGTGATGAAAGAGGAAACAAGAATTAATACAAAGTTCAGCATGGTATTGCTTTTTCCTTGTCCTGCTGACTCACCTTTGTTGTGGACCTTCATGTGCCGCAATAGTCTTTGTGAGGTGTCAAAACCACGTCCACATCCCTCAACTTGACATCTGGAATTCACGTGCACATTCTCAAATTTTATCCGATGAAACTTTGTTAATTGAAGAGCTTGCTCTCCTTTGACCTCAGATTGGTCATCATGTCAGAGAGATACAGTGTAGGTCTACTAACTAAGGTATCCAGGCCAAGCAATACATGTAACTATTTACAACTTTCAAAACACATACATGTAATCATCATACTGCTCAGACAAGTTCAATTAATTTTGATCCTCAGTCTAATGTTCATGAAATTTCTTTTGCTTTTCGCGTATGGCAATGTTTGACGAAAGTCCTATGATTCAGCAAAGGAAAACAAAAAATAAATAAATTAATTAATTAATTAATTAAGCTGGGGTTAAAATTGAACAACAACATACATGACTGTAAACATCATGGTCAGCTTAATCCAAAGATTACTGCTACATGTACTCTATAATTATATCCATTCTAACATACTTGAAAAGACTTTCATTTGTGTGGAGACAGGTATGTCTTCTAAGTTGACTACTTTTCTTGAAAGTCTGGCTGCATCCTTCATACTGACACTGAAAATAAAGGACAAAAATCACGCATAAATTTAATCAGAATAAAGCAATAATTACATTACTGTACGTCTGAATTGAGTTTCATTTTACTAAAGATGTAGCAGGTGATAACAAAAATAATTGCAAAGGGTATTATGGTACAATTAAGAGAATAAGAAGACAATAAGTGATGAACGCCTACAATATTTGAAGAAAAACTCATAATAATTGAAAAAAATCCATTTTAATTTTAGTTTTCGATATACAATGTACAATGACGATTTTGAATTTTACATACATGTTTTAGCAGAAACGTTTGGCAATTTTAATTACTATTTATACAAATGGGGATTATTTGAACCTTAATTTGATGACTTACAGGCTCTCAGATAATTGGGCCGAGCATGCGAGAAAGAGCACAGAAAATTTAGCAGGGAGGGAAAGAGGAAAGGGAGGTGAGATTTTGTTTAATGACCCCATTAAGCCCACTTCACTTAATGGGATTTCTACTGTCAGAATTTCAATCTGTCAATTAACGCAAATTGCTCTTGGATTTCTTGCATGAGTTATTTACATGTACAAGTACATAACCATGAATATATATGTGAAGATCCAGCAAGCCAAATATTCCAGAAAAGTCTCACATGTACCGTACATAGCTTATAATTATTATACCACCAATAAACTAGGGAAATTCTGAAATCTTGCTGGCGGTGTCAAAACTGACATGTTAATTTCAAAACTCCATTCAAATTTTAAAAGTACTAGAGGGAAATCATTAGTGACATAGATTGACTGTAACACTCATACTAACATCTTTGCTATGTACATACCTTGAAAGGGTGATTGTGAGATCTTTGTTCATGTCTTTTCAAATTGTGCTTCTGGGAAAACGTTTGAGTACAGCCAGGATAGGAGCATCTGGGAGAGAAGAAATGAATACAAAAAAATAATTAATGTTCACATGTAGACAATAACAGAAAACAGGAGAGAATCTCATCATCATCATCATCATCATCATCATCATCATCATCATCATCATCATCATCATCAATCACATCATAACAGTGACAAAAGGGTGTAATTGCTGATTTGGCAACATAATTCAATTTTCTTTATGCGGTCAACTCTCTCTTAAAGGAGCAGTGTCACCGGGATTTTTGCTATCGTGCAAAAAATGCTCTTACATGTACAGAATCAGCAAGATGAATTCCAATGAAATTTTAGCAGGAAGAGCTAACCATAATAATTTTTTTGGTGATTTTTCAATGCATAGCTTGAAATTTTGAAAAAACTTGCCAGTTTTTTCAAATTTCAATCCATTTCCATCCTCGTCATCTTAGATGGAATACAGGAGTTTATAGTGTCAACAAAACTAGACCATTATTTTAAGGTTTCCACTGACTCATTGGCAGTTTTAAGCTTTTTAAATGATGGTACAAAAGCGTGACACTGCCCCTTCAAGCGGACACCCTCGGGAATTGGAAAAAGTGTCTGTTAGTAGAGCTCTCCACTTACGAGAATTGTTCCAATAATCGGACACCAAACAAAAATAGGGTGAAAGTCTGCTTACAGGAATAAACAAAGGGAAAGCCATCATAACAGGTAAACGTGTCAACTGGGGAACTGGGTACGGACTGGAAATTCCTTGTAAATAATTTTCTTATGGTGATGTTGAAACAATCAAGTCATTGTTAATGTGGATCAAGTCCAAGCTTGATTATCTGGGATGCAATGTTTGGTACAGTCAGTGATTGAAAACAGAAACAAAAAGGAAAGTAAACCACAACGAACGTGGCCATAATGTAACACTACAAATGTTACCTCAGACTCTTGCTAATGTCAGATGAACGGACAGCTTACGTTCCCGTAGCCTCCTACGCAGACATTTTTGGGCTTGTCACCTATTCCTCTCCCACAAACTGGGGGTGTGGTGTTGGGGGGAGGGGGGGAGGTGGGTGGGGGTTGTGTATTAAGCCCAAAGAGCATCTGCGTAGGAGGCTAACTTTCCCATGGACAAATGGAGATTTGACAAAAGCGATCGACACTGTTCTGTTGCTCTGTCAAATGTCATGTTTTTGTTGATTTATTGCAAATTTAAAAAAAAATGACAAATTTCATTGAAAGAGTCAATTATTATACATGGGGTGTCTGCTTATGTCAGGGAGCATAAACAAAAGAAAAATCCACTTACGAGAAAATGTCCGCTTACAGGAATGTGTAAATACAGAGTTTGATTGGGAGGAAAAATGGGGAATCGAAAAAAGTGTCTGTAAGTAGAGCTGGCTGCTTATGAGAGTGTCCGTTAGCAGAGAGTTGACTGTATACGTGCTTTAATTACGTGGGATGAGAAGAGACCACCTTATAAATTTGGTGTTTTGTTTTCTCCACAGATTGACATTTGTTTTGTTTTACATTTTTAACCAATCAGAATCCACGAACTGCATACTTAGGGGGCTCTAGAGAGTCAGGTTTTGTTATCTACGAGGAAGTTTTATTATTTGATTTCAAAATGGCTTCCTCTGTTTATCATTTCATTTTATTTCAATTTATTGTTTTCTCTATTCAGATTATATTAAGAATTACAGACTGTACTTTAATAATATTTATTAACCGCTGCCTCGCTAAAATGGAAGGTGGGTGCCTGGGGTATCCAGGGGCTTCCACTGTGGCCAGCCAGCCCCTAGATAGAATAACGCCCCCATGGCTGGCAAATCCCCGCAACCCAGCCATGAGCCCCCATTCCAGGCACCCGTCAACACTGAATGAATCAGTGGAAGGGAAAAAAAAAAAAAGAAAGGGGGAAGGGAGTGGGGGGAGGGAAACGCTGAGAAACACCGCTTGGAGCTGCTGTCAGAAGGCGAAGAAAAACCGCTAAGAAGTGCCAAAAGATAAACGCTGCACGCTTGTAGAAGACCGCTAGAAAATCACAAGAACACGAGCTGAAGGAAAAAACGTAGCTGCAACGAACCATGTGAGCCTGCACTTGAACAGATTACCGCTGGCCAGAGGAGCCCGCTAAGCTCGTGGCGGTTAACTTTGTTAAATGACATTTAACTAAATTTAACCGCTGCCTCGCTAAAATGGAAGGTGGGTGCCTGGGGTATCCAGGGGCTTCCACTGTGGCCAGCCAGCCCCTAGATAGAATAACGCCCCCATGGCTGGCAAATCCCCGCAACCCAGCCATGAGCCCCCATTCCATGCCGAAGGGACTCTCCGACCAAGCCACAGGCTTGGGTCGGAGAGAAGGAAGGGCTCATGGCTGGGGGAAGCCATGGCCCTGAACTCGCCAAAGTCCCGAGGCACCCTAAGCCAGTGAGAGAAAAATAAAATAAAAAGGGGGGGGGGGGGGGGATAAACAGTTACCTTAGGTAAGTTGACTTGCCACGCCTAGGATAGTGCTGAGTGGTGTGCGAATATACAATTGGTATGCGTCACTTGACCATCGACCCAGGGTTTTGATGAGATGATCAGGAATACCATGAGCGGCTGCAGAGGTGGCGGCACCGATGCGAAAGCTGTGGCCTGTAAACTGACCTGGGACATCAGCAGAGGATAGAATGGATCTAACAGAAGAAGCCAACCACAGGCGGCTTAAGGGAGTGCCATCTGAGAGGAGAAAGAGCGGGCCAGGAGTGGAGCCACGGAGGTGCAAATAATGAACAAGGGCACGCACAGGGCAGAGGTCTTGCTTACCCGAGCCAATGAAGACGTAACAACCCTGGCGGAAGGGGTCTGTCTTTGAGCATTTGATGTAGATCCTGAAGCTGCAGGGGTTAACCAATGAGTCTGCCTGGATGTCGTTGACTGTGAGGTGAACGGTGGGATCAAAGGGAGAGTTGATCGTAAACTCGCCAGCTCGAAGGAACCCGAAAAACCCCAGACAACAAGCAGCCCAGAGCATTGTTTGGTCATGGATGGAGAGATCCAGCGAACGGTAAATAACTCGCATTAAGTCACTTGTGATGGGTTGGCGCTTCGGCTGGTTCGAACCTTGGTGGCGCTTGATGCCCCGCAGTACACGTTGCAGCTGAAGGCAACCAACTAGAGGGTCAGGCAGACCCTCTTCTATGTGGAGGGATCGAACAGCCGACAAGTAAACCTTGATGGATGAGTGGTGCAGGGTATCTGCAAGATGGGAGCAGAAACGTATTAGTGTTTCCTCACTGGCAGGAAGTGCTGAACCAGAAGGAGAGAGGCGATTATCCTGGATGCAAAAGGTTATGAAGCGCCGTTGTGCTGACGAATAGGACTTCCGTGTTGAGGGAGCAAGACCATGGGTTAAGTAGAAACGACATTTGTCTGTCAGAGAAGAGCCAGGTCCATGAGGAACTGCTGAGGAATCTGGGTCTGGTCGTGGTCTGCATGAGGAGCCAGTTGATGGAAGCGCTGAAACTGGAAGCGAGAGAGTGAGTCAGCAATGGGGTTGCACTTTCCACGAACTAAAGAGGCTGTGAAGGAAAAGGAGTGACGTGCCGCTAGCAGACACAGGTAACGAACCAGAACCATTATGACGGGGGCTCTCGAGGTACCTGACCGCAGGATTTCCACCACTGAACTATTGTCTGATAGGAAGTTGACCCTCTTCGATGTCCACAGAGGACCCCATACATAAGCTGCTACCACAATGGGAAAGAGCTCTTTGTACTCAATTGACTGGGAGACCTGAGGAGGGAGCCAAGAGCCAGAGAACCAGTGACATTGGAACATGGCACCATAGCCCAGAGTGCCAGAGGCATCCGATGAAACCTCAAAGTCCGGCAAGGGGGCCCATTGTGGGTATTGAAGAAAACTGCAGCCATTCCAAGAGTGAAAGAAATCTCGCCACCAGTGAAGGTCAAGAAAGAACTCCCGATTAAGGCGGATTGGATGATCATCACGGCGGAAGGCGCAAAGTAAGTTAATCATCCGTCGTAAGAAGGAGCGACCTTGGGGAACCACTTTGCAGGCATGATGAAGGTGACCAATCAGTGACTCCAGGTCCTTCCGATTACAGGAACGTTTGTGAGCCCATCCTTCTAATAAAGCAGAGGTCCTGTCAAACTTGTCTTTCGGTAGACGAGCCTGTAAACGTAGCGAATCAAGTTCTATCCCAAGGACCGTCAGGCAGGTCGATGGGCCTTCCAATTTGTCTGGGTGGAGAGGGATGCCAAGCTTCGAAAAACAGTTGATGGATTTTTCCAGATTGTGCTGACAAACCGAAGAGCCAGGAGGACCGAGAGTGTGGAAGTCATCTAAATAATGCATCAGAAAGGTGACATCGTAATTCCGTTTGGCAATCCACTCGACAAGGTCTGCAATGCAAGTGAAAATGTAAGGAGCTGACCTGACGCCAAAAGGAAGGAACATGTCCACATAAAAGGCTCCCTGCCATTTCATGCCCAGAAACTGACGATCCTCCGGATGAACTGGCACGATCCGATAAGCATTCTGAATGTCAAATTTTGCCATGAGGGTGCCCCGACCGAACTGCATGATGCCCGCGATTATGTCATCGACCTTCATATACTGCAAAGAGTAATCCTCCCTGGCAATACCGTCATTGACGCTGTGCCCAGCTGGGCTTGATAAGTCCAGGATAAGGCGCCATTTTCCCGGCTGGTTGCGTTTGGGAATGACGCCGAAACGACTCACGTGGAGATTGCGAAGAGGAGGCTGAAGAAAGGGACCCGCCACCCTGCCCAGTTGTACTTCAGAACGCAGGTAGTTGTTGACGACCTGAGGATTAGAAAGAGCTGAAGCCATGTTTCCTGATGCTGACTTTAGGGAAATGTGGTGATTGAAGCCGAGGTGAAAGCCCTGACGCAGACCCTGGAGGATGAAGGCGACTTTGTCTGGGTTTGGGTAGCCACGAAGTTCGTATTCAAGTACGTCCACAAGAATGGGGGTGAGGAGGGAGACCGGCCTCAAGGGACAAGCTGTAGGGGGAGTGGAAGAGATACCAAGAGACGATGATGAAATAAGTTGATGGGGACATTGGTGAGACGGACCTTTCCGCCGAGAAACTGAAACTGGAGGAAAACGCAACTGTAACGGATGAACATTAACTGAACCAACAGGAGAAAACAGACTATGTACAGAGGAGGTGGCTAAGCTCGTAGAGTTAGCGGTAGTGACGATCCCCTTTGGACTGTGCAGGGGAGCAGGAGCGAGAGCGAGCTCTGGGTAACAGACGGTTGGGGCAACGGTAGCGGGGATGGTCTCCATCACACTGTTCGCATGAGTGACGAAATCGGCACCGCCCAAACGGCCAGCGACAACGCCCATCATTCCACGAGTGGCAGTGTTGGCTAGAGTTGGGGTTGCCTGACGATACAAGTGGCTCAGTGGACGAAGAGGGTAGAGGTGTTGCCGAGCCTGATGTAAGGGACGAGGGGAGGGGGGATCTGGTATGGAAATTGTAGAGATCTGCATTCATGCGAGACCAATCAGTGGATCCGGTGGCAGCTGCTTCTTTTCTAAATGCGACATCATAGTTTAACCAAGACTTGTCGTGAAAACGCCTTGCAGTCTGGATGATAAGCAGCTTGTATTGAGTGAGATCTTTCCAACGGGAAGGAAAAGAACTGCAGAGCACCAAACAAAAAATTGAAAACGCTTCTATCCAGGTAACGATGTCAGTTATTTCGGTGACCCGCTTCTTGGTTCCCGACACTACTAGCTTCCCGTCCAGAAAGGCTTGGGGTTCTGCATCTTGGGCCCGTATGTTGTCTGATAATAAGTCGGCCAACTCGATAAACTGCCCTCCTGTTATTTTGGCCACCAGCTTGTAAGGGACTGGAGTGTAGCCTGGACCTAACACAAACGCTTTGTCAAGTGTAGGAGGCGAGGAGGAACTCGCTGAGGTCCCGCTTAAAGAGCCCCCGACCGCTAATGGCGGGTTCGTGTTAGATGTGGCGGGAAGGAGAGAGGAAACGACTGAAGGAGAACTTAAAGTGCTGTAAGTTGAAATAAACGATGGAACGACAAGAGTACCTGACGACAAGGAAGACTGGCTGGGATCGGAGGCAGGCAAGGAGAGCGGCAGCGGTGTAGAGATGGATGAAGCGACAGACCCCGAAGACGAGCCAGTACTTTCCCCCACGTGCTCTCGAAGAGACGACAACAGAGCAGGTAACGAGTCCGCAAGAGCCCGTGAGATCGCCTGAGAAAGAGCGTTGTTGTCCAGCAAAGGGGCAGTTTGGAGCGATGGCGAAGCCGAAGGGACGGTCTGACAAGAAGTCGTAGAGCTGCTGTGAAAGGGGGAAGGCGAAGAAACCGGCGAAGACATCGTAGACAAACTGTTGTTCGTCGTACGCATCCTGTCCGTGGATTCAAAAGCAGCCTGTGGGACACTGAAAAAACAACACCGCTTGAAAAAACGCTGAGAAACACCGCTTGGAGCTGCTGTCAGAAGGCGAAGAAAAACCGCTAAGAAGTGCCAAAAGATAAACGCTGCACGCTTGTAGAAGACCGCTAGAAAATCACAAGAACACGAGCTGAAGGAAAAAACGTAGCTGCAACGAACCATGTGAGCCTGCACTTGAACAGATTACCGCTGGCCAGAGGAGCCCGCTAAGCTCGTGGCGGTTAACTTTGTTAAATGACATTTAACTAAATTACAACGTAAATAAAAAAAAAAATGGAGAGGGGCACGATGTAGTAAGAACTAATTAGTGCCCTAAATAATATTTAATTATTAATATCTATAGTTAATTACAAAAAACAAATACGGTTTGTCAGCACACACACAGACACAGGCCCACAAAGATACATCATGGCACAAAACAAGGAGATTAGTACTGAGCAAAATAATGCAATATCATGCATGAATGTACAAGATAGTAGTTTGCCAGTCTCAGAATGAAAACACTGCTTTTTGAGACTGTACAGTAATAAGTTGTATGAAACACATGAAGACTGATCAGTCGGTGCAAATCATCGGATCCCAAGGAATGCGTGTACCTTAGTGCCAACCGTTTTCCTACGACATTGGAAAACAGAAGTCGAACTTCCATTTTTGTTTTCTGTTTTCCTTGGTTGCTGACATGCTGAAATTTGTGTTGCCATTTTAGAAGACGGGCTACTCTTTGAGGTTGTTACTGTAATAGTTATGAAAATAAAGCCAGATATTTTTGAGATATTTAAAACTTTTTCGACATATTTAGAAAAATATTTCGAGATATTTAGAAAAAGGCGATATTTACGTTACATTTATATCTAGGTCTAAACAGCCTATTGAAATTTTTTAACTTAATAGTGGGACCCAAAAAGCAATTTCATTCCGTCATTTGTAACTACATAATTATTTCATTTTCTTGTGCTCATCAACAGGAAGGGTCGACACTCTTCTGGTTTAGGTGAAATACAGAAATAACAAAACTACGGAGACGAAAAACGAAAATCGAAGTCCGAATTCCGCTTTTCAAGGTGTTAGGAAAACGAACAATGAAAATGGAAGTTTGAATTTCGTTTTCCCATACCGTAACAAAACAGAAAACAAAAACGGAAGTTTGAATTCTGTTTTCCCAAGTCGTAGAAAAACGAAAAACGAAAATGGAAGTTCGAATTCCGTTTTCCCATGTCGTAGGAAAACAGAAAACGAAAATGGAAGATCGAATTCCGTTTTCCTATGTCATAGGAAAACGGAAAACGAAAATGGAAGTTCAAATTCCATTTTCCAATGACATAGGAAAACGGTTGGCACTAAGGTACATGCATTCCAAGGGCTGTAGACTTTTTGTTTGAGAGCTTCTGGTGATCCACTTTGAATGTTACAGGTTGAAATCTGAATTTGTACCATGCTTTTATATTTTTCATTGTCGTTTTAATATTCCCAAACAACTTAAGCTTACTGGCGAAGCTACAATTCTAGTCTGTGAAAAACATCAGTTTGAGTCAATAAAATTAATTCTGCTCCAAAGTGTCTCACAATTTGCTTGCTTGGTGAAAATTGAGCGCTTTCACTTTTCAACCGTTAAGGGAGGCTTACCTGGATAAATTAACTTTCTCCAGAAAAACATGATGTGAAAATTATATTCTGCTGTTGTTTTGTGCATTGATCCATGACTCAAATTCATGTTTTTCATCTTTGAACAACAATTTCACCAATCAAATCAGTATGTTAACCTGTTACGTTTTATATCTACTGTCAGTAGTTGCTTGCATTTATTTGCTTTGGTACTGAGTGAGTGTCAGGGGTTTCGATAAGTTTTGAAATAGCCGTCTGAGCTAACTAAAGTAGGCGGCAACCTAATAAAACTAATTGAGTGACAATACGGACATAGTAGGTGGTGGTAAGAGGTAAATTCCAACAAAGTAGGCGGCGACTTTTGCCGGTTGCTGGCTTCTAATGAAACCCCTTGAGTGTGCTTTCACAAATCAAATCTGTGAGTGTGTTCACTGTAATAACGTTTTGCATCTTCCTTACCCTTTGATTGACAGCAAAATGATTCTGTTGTGTGTTATCGTTTGTCCTTTGTGCTTATGACAGACCAGGGCAGTTTGTAATACTCTACTGTGAGTTTACATGTACATTAGCATTTTGTAATATTTGTATGTTTAAACAAATTCTGAACATCACATCCCACATAAACATTTCCAAGCATCTTGTTGGGATAATAGACTGTCTGAAATGTAGTTATACACTTATTTTGTGGTTTGGCAAAGTCTGAAATAGCTGAATAGTGAAAGGATGCATTTACATGTAGCAGCTTCTATCCTATCCTAATGATTTCATTGGATGCAGACAAAACAAATTAAAGGTCAACAACTTACCCCACAAAACGCATTATCGATTTCCTTAGTTTAAATACTGTAGTTTATAACTTTTTCTAATGAGTCCAGTCAGAGACTAAAAGAACATTGTGTGCCTTCTGGTGGCAATCTTGATTTAAATATAATTACACATATAATTGACCTTAACTACTTTCTAAGCAAATTAATGCCCCAAGTAAAGGCCACCAAGAGCCCAAAAGTTAACATGTAGCTTACTTGAATGATGCAGGCTGTCTGGTGTGGGAGAGTACATGACGTTTCAGATGGAATGGTCTAATGTATGATTTATCACAACCTTCAAACGTACACTTGTACGGTCTCTGCAAGAAAAAATGCAAAAGCAACATGTCTTAAAAAGTGGGGTAATGGAAAACATTTAACTTGTCCAGTTGTTCCTTTTACTGACAACAGTTGATTTATTCTTTTTGTGTATAAGAAACACCTTATTCCGTATTATTTTTTTAACTGCACTGCGGTATGCAGCCTCAGGAAATGCCAATTTGACATTTTCAGTGTAGCCATTTCAATTCCCACAGTGGTAGCACTGTAAGCCTTCTTGATGAGCGTGAATGGGAAGGGAACAGAAAATGCAAAGGTCCATCATAGAGCTCTAAGAATTATAATTTTCATAGTTGATCATAGTCGTTATTGTCATTCTGGCTTTTAAGGCAGTTAACATGAATTGTGTTAAGATAAACTGACACGCTTTTCCAGTCTTTTATATACACAGTTAAGAATCGGAAATTTAATGTCAACGTTTAATTGGTTATCGCAAAACAAGACACACCACAACAGAACCCTGAGTTTATTTCCAGAGTGTGATATTACTGTAAATCTACCACCACCTTTTCATTGGCTAACTCAAAACAATACAAGTCACTGCCATAACACCTTATTCATATTATAATTAGGTCGTGTCTGATCAGACTTCAACTGAGACAACAGAGACAATACCAAATTTTAAGCGACAGCCAATGTTTTTAGTTTTTGGGTAATTTTCTTGTTTGCAAGTCAATTGTCAAAACATGAAGAAACACACACACACACACACACACACACATACATTCATAACAATAATAATAATAATGTGAATATTTATACAGGATAACCTATCAGTTCTAATAGAAAGAACTGTTATCAAAAGGGTCCTGTACTTACATGTATCTCATATGTAAATAACTAAAAAATAAAATAACACTAAGAAATCTAAGATTGAAAGATCAAAATCTGTAAAAGATATTGTATCATGAGAAACACTTTATTCTGTATTATTTTGACACATCTAACAAGACTTTAACTAAAACTAGTAACACATGGTTCAACATGATGCCACATTTGTTGAACAACTCAACGTGTGTTACAAATGTTACAGTATTATTATTGAAGACTTATACATTAAGCACATGATGGTCAATGGTATGCGATCAGGTGCAATGGCAGGCAGTAGTGACTGCAGTAAGTAATGATTGTAGGACAAAACTAATCTGAATTGGCTTGGGGGTGAGCTAGATTTCTTGTGGGGTGAACTCAGGGGGTCGAGGGGGGGCAAACCTACTATGGGGCAAACTCACTAAGCTCCCTGAGAAACAGTTCAAATTAACCCATGACTGTTCTGATTATAATTTTTGTGTGGGATACATATAGTATCCCACACTATTGCCATCGGCTCTGTAAACGTTAGCTAACTAGCTATCATGCAACATTCGACCAACTATTACCCGAAGCTGTTCGCTAGAGAACGATGACATTTGACTGGCTACACCTATACTGACCATTACCTGAAACTCTTCGACTGAGAACGAAATTTAATTGCTTCAAAAGTGGTCAGACAATTTGACAACTTTAAATGTCAATGCCAGATCTAAAGAGAGATAAGAGAGATTTTCATGATACTTTTCGCTGCTTCTGATGAAAGGCTTTCACAGAATTTAAAGAAATTTATTTTCATTGAAAGTCAAATACAATTCTTGTTGAGTACTTCAACAGAGGCCTTGATTAGAAGCTCACAGAAAGCGATAGAAAATATTTTATCTTTGGAAGATTTATGTCACGTGCTAGGCAACCAGAGTTACCCTATTTCATTTGGTGAATGTGATCACGCAATTGACAGATTTCAGGGCAACGTTTCAAAATTTCTTTGCTAGCTTGGAAGAAAAATTTGTTTTACCTTTTTGCTACAATGTTAACATTAACTAACAGCGTTTATTCTAAGGTGAGCAAGAAAGTAGTTTTCAGTTGAGCTTATTTCAGATTGTCATGCAGGACCATGCAGTAGAAGGCCGAACAGCAATTTGCACATCCATGTTTATCCAAGCTTTGTGATAAAATTTGTAAAGTAGATGTATTTGGTAACAAAAACAAACAGCAAGGCAATGTGAGCGAAATTCAAAACAAGTAATTCTCAGGATGAAAATGGCAACTGGTTGTGGTAACTGTTCGCAATTACTGTATGCGGTTTGTAATTTTTTTAATATAAATGAACTGGCGGAAGTTGAAAAAGCAACAAGTGAAACTCGTGTTTCACGATGTTTGCTGTATCCGTGCAAATATTTAATTGAATTGCGCTAGTTTCAACAAAAGGTTAGAGTTGCTTGTGGTAAAGTGATTCTACTGACTTTTCCACTCAATGGTTCAAATAATGACCTCAACAGACGTTCATTTTCCCTTGCTGTCAATACCCTGAAGCAAATTTATGTGTACATTGTATATGTTTGAATGGACTTTTCAGTCTTATTTATTCATTATAGCCAGTGATCTAGCTACTCAATCAGTTGTTATTGTTGTTTTTTCATATATAATTATAGTACTGTGGTATTCCACACATGTAGCCCTTATGCTACCTATTTTTTAGCATTCCTATTATTCTTTATTTGCTTTCAATAATCCATCACAATTGTTTTTTTATTTTTGTTTTTGTTTTTTTACCATAAAAGCTCTATTAACCAGGGGCTTATTTAATATCAGGTGTCATTAACAGGGGGTTTATTAGAGAGGGGGGCTTACATCACACACGTAATAGAGAGGGGGGCTTATTTCAAATCTGAAACATGCCGTTTTTGTCTTAAAACAGTTTTTGTGCAAAAGTCAAACAACTGCAGTGAAAATTTGTTATTTGATATAGAGCAGCAAACAGTATTATGTGTTTGAGTGTTTATTTGATTAAAAACAAGCCAATTGGGCCAAATGAAGTGTATTATCGCAACAGGGAACAGGAGGGACTAATAATTCAAAATTAATCTCTTTTCAGTGGTTTTCCTCTTATTTAACAATTCGTACTCAAACAACTGAGATTAACTCTTACATTTCGGATAAAGAAGTGGTTACTTGTGGTGTACTCAAGGATCCGTTTTAGGGCCGCTCCTCTTTTTGTTATATGTTAACGATATTCAACATTGCTCCAGAAAACTTATTAAATTTTTCCTTTTTGCAGATGATACTGATATCCTTTATCCATTCCTTTTTATTTTTCACCCACACCAAAAAAAACTTAATTACTGACCCCAGATTAATATTTTTAACAATGAAGAAAATAAGAATGTACCTCTTGAACATAAGAACTGTATTAAATTTCTTGGGTTATTAATTGATGAAAATTTAAGTTGGAAAAACCATATTCATGCCCTCACAACAAAAATAAGCAAAACTGTTGGTTTAATTGCAAAATTAAGACATAATTATTGTTCCTAACCGAACCCTTCTTGATATTTATAAGACTCTCATTGCTCCTTATATAATGTATGGACTAACTTCTTGGGGAAATGCATTAAGACCTTGTTAAATAAAGTCCCTGTCCTTCAAAAATGTGCACTCCGTCTTATTCACTTTGCTCAACCAAGGGAGCATGCAATACCCCTCTTCTTGAAAGGAAAACTTCTACCGCTCCAATTTCTATATTATGAGAAAATTGCTAATTTAATGTACAATATTAGTACTAATTCTGCACCGACTAATATTTCAAATTTATTCTCTAAAATTGCCAGTATTCATTCTTACAGCACACGCTCATCAACATCTGAGCATTTTTTTACTAAACAATCCGCACTTAATGTTCAAATTAAGGCCTTTTCACGTGTTGGTGTTAAAATCTGGAATGGGATACTAACTAGACTAAAAAACTTATCCAAAAACTCTTTTAAAAACACTATAAGAACTATAAGAACAAAACAGCACACGCTCATCAACATCTGAACATTTTTTTACTAAACAATCTGCACTTAATGTTCAAATTAAGGCCTTTTCACGTGTTGGTGTTAAAATCTGGAATGGGATACCAACTAGACTAAAAAACTTATCCAAAAACTCTTTTAAAAAAACTATAAGAACAAAACTAATTGAAATACTAGAGTCTGAAAACTCATATGTCGAGATAGATACCTTAATTAACATGATGAAAAATTAAATTTCCGACTGGAGTCAAGTTTTAGTCTCTAGCTTTCCCCTTCTTCCACAGTAATCGCTGGGTCGTTGTAATAGATTCCAAAATACCTCAAACGCCTGTCTAGCGAACGAATGCTCCAAGCATACAGTGGAAAGTCTCGTTTTAAGAAGTCCAGGGTTTCTTCCCTTTTATACCCCTCTCTTACATATCTTTCCATATCTTCTCTTAGACGCATATCCTGCTCCCATGCGGAGTCCGCCATGTTGAAAGCTTGTTGACTTACACTCGTCTTGCATTCTGGGATGGCATGGCAGCTCTCGGCCATGTGGCAGCGCTCGGCTACGAAGAATTTTTTTAAATTTGATTTCATTTTCATTTTGATTTATTATTATTTTTTTGACTCACTGCTCATTTCATTTTCATTGTGATTTAATTTTTTTTTTTCTGAAGAAGTCTGAAATTTCTGAATTGAATTGTTTTAATTTTCTTTTAATACATTCTTTCGATAAAATAACATAATAAATGCAAAATCTTCATTGGCAGCTCTCGGCCACCATACATGTTGTTAAGCAATTTTTGATTCTGTTTAATGTAATCGTAAGACAAATCAATAATAATATTAATATTTATAATAGTAATATTTAAGGACTGGTCTGCCTCGATTAGCTGTAAAGCTATTTGCGGCCCAGTCCACCAATAATTATCCACTTGTAAAAGAGTTGAAATAAACTTGAAACTTGAACTTGAACTTTTCCCAAAAGGAGGAGGCTTATTGCAAAAACCGACTTCCAAATAGGGGGATTACTAGAGACAGGAGGCTTACGGTAGACATCATACATCAGATAGGGCAGGAGACCTAGCAAGCTCCGCTGTGCTTTTTAAATTAGATCCCACTTAATTACGGACATTAACAATAAAAGTAGTGGCCAAAGGAAGATAAAAATGTCACATATATGGATCAGAGATTTGTTTTTGGTTTCACCTTCATCATCTTAAAATGCTTACATGCTTCTATTTCTTAAATCAATTATGTAAAATTTTTTGAACATGTAAGCTTCATTAATTTTATATTATTTATTTATTTATTTATTTATTTATAGATTCGTACAATGTACAGGGGAGAGAACAATAGGACACGTAGTCCCCTACTTGGTTCACCCTCCTAATCCAACCCCATAAAATGTAGAAAAACCAACCCCTTACCCCCAAAAACTAGAATTAAATATTTATAATATACTATAGATATCAACCTAAGAAGTAGAAAGAAAACATGGAAAAGGTAATAAATCTGCTTTCAGGACAGTTACTAGTAAGCACAGTAAAACAAAAATACAAACATATCAAAACTTGTTATGTTTCCAAATGCTTCAAACTTGTTCTAAACAGCACATGTTTTTCAGATAAACGCAGCACTCTCGTGCCCACGCGAAAACATGCACGGTGACGAACCCGAACGTTACTTACCCAACACGTGAAATCAAAAGCTCCCACTCTGTACCGCTTTAAAAAGCAAATAAAAATGCACAATAAACGTTTAAACTAATTACCTCGCCGGTATGAGACCGTCTGTGTTCTTCAAGTCTCCAGTTCTTGCTGTAACTCTTGCCACATTCTTCACAAGTATAACTCTCCTCTTCATCCGCCATGTTTTTTTCCTTTCACGGGGAGGTCCCGGGCTCTAATGATATATTTATGCCTAGTCTTTCTCGGTCAAAATGGCGGTGTTACCACCAATCTCGTTCCCAGAGCCCACGTGTCTTTTGGCCAGCGCCAAGACACCGTCTTAGTGCTGGCCAAAAGACACGTGGGCTCTGGGAACGAGATTGTGGTACCACCCGATTCGCTCGAAATCTTCCGCCCAGCGAATCTAATTAGCATCAATGCGGTCAAAGTAGGGCCTATTTTGTGATGTACAAGGTATAAATAGTACTATCAAATTGCTAACCAATTTATAGCGCCATTGCTTTTTCGTTTGGTGTTGTGCACGTTTTTCTGCTTCCTCATCTGCGTTCTCTTCTGCGCCTTTTTTGATTTGAATCAAATTAAAAATACACCGATTCAGCCTAAGACCGGAAGTTGCATGGAAGCGAGGCCTAAGGGCAACTCAAAAATCATGGAGGAAAACGCTGAGGCATGTACAAGCGAGGCTTTATGACCTTTATTACAGGTAAATCTCTCACCAGAAGATATCCCATGCTCATCCGTTAGAGCTGGAGAGGATATAAGTAAGTGGACAATTCCACAATTGAAATTTTGGTTGAAGTGCCGAAGACTGAAGAAAGATCTCGTCGCAAAGTTTCGTGATTAAACACAACTAGAAAGCTCATGTATCAAGACTTATAAAAAACGTTTAGCAACAGTAACAAAAGATGGTTTTCATTAAAGCTTCATTTCTTTGGCTCTCATTTAAGATTTTTTCTTTTCTGGGAAGGGTTAAAGCATTCAACTCGATTCCTTACTACAGAGATAAAGTTTACGACCCTGACCCTGAGCGGTGCCCCAAAAGCAAAGCTTGAAAAGCTCGAAGACAAATAATACCGCGATTGGAACCGTCCAAAGTCACTCACTCAGAGTTGAGCGAACAAGCAAGTTCGTATAGTTCGGTTTTAGACACCTTCCCACCAGACGAGAGTACACAATTTTCAGAGGACTTTTCTGTTTTGCCTTCATTTGTACCTATGGATGCTTTCGAGCAAGTAAAAAATTCTGGTAAATCAATGAAGAAGTTTGCAAATGCGGATGTTGTTATAAACTCGAACGACAGAGGACTTAGTGAGATGAACTTTGTTCACGATTTACTGACAAGTATACAATAACTAGGAAAATAAGATCATATACCTCCGTGCTTGTTGCTCGGCTTCCCACAGGAGGAATGTTAAATACAAGGTAAAAGTGGTGTGTAAACAAAGGGGAACTCCAAAGATTCTAGCCGCAGTGTGATATACACTGTGAGGCTTCCAACAGTGGATGTTGTTGTCATGTCATGGCTGTCATTTGGAAACTTGAGGACATGACAAGAAAGCCCGAGCAGAAAAATCTCACTCCTGACAGCAGAAGCTGGATTAGGATCTCTGGTTATAACTTTGCGAGGAAGGATCGTACTTCCTGTGGAGGTGGCGTTCTGATTTACTTTAAAGAAGACCTTACGGTTTCAGTACCCAGTTAATATCTGGGACGGGTCAGTTCTAGAAGCAACATGGCTTAATGTCACTATAAGATCTCAAACCTTCTTAGTTGGCTGCATCTACCGTCCACCAAACGACTTCTCCTTCTTTGATCATTTTAGAGGGTTGATTGCTGACATTTGGATGAAGAGAAAAAATATAATCCTTATTGGTGATTTTAATTGTGACATGATGCGGAACTCAGATAACAGTGAATCCGATAATGGAAAACGCCTATTGAGGATCATAAACAGTTGTGGCCTAAAGAACATCATAAATACTCCAACCCGTATTACTGCCAACTCTAAATCTCTCATCGACCTTGTGATTACAAGCCAACCCTCCAAAACCGATATCTCTGGATCCATTGACTTGGGTATTTCTGATCATCACCTGACATTCGCCATCTTTAAAGCAGCCAGGAGCAAAGCCTTACCTAAGATTATCTCCGCAAAAAACTATAAATTATTGGATGTAAACCAACTCAAGAGTGACTTCGATCAAGCACCCTGGTATGTGTCTGAGATATTTGACGATATCGATGACTGTGTGGCTTTTTGGCAATGCCTGTATGATGATATTTTACACCACCACCTTCCTTCAAGAGATGCCAAGATTAGAGATAAATCTCTTCCTTGGATCAACACCTCCATCAGAAAGGAAATGAATAAGAGATATAAACTCCTGAAGGATGCAAAATTATCTGGTGACCCCGAGAAATGGAGATTGTATAAAGAGAAGAGAAACGCAATTAAAAAAGAACTTAAGAGAGCTGAAACTGCTTACTGGCAAACATCATTCGAGGAAGCATCCAACCCACGTGAATTTTGGAGACTGACCAATCAAGTCTTGAGAAAGCACAAGACCAAGAGCATAGGTCCTATCTCTGGCCCCAATGAAGTGATATTAACCCATAGCTTAGCTAAAGCTGAGTACTTCAATGACTTTTTTGTTAATATCAGTGAAGACTTGACTAAGCAGCTTGATCCTCTGGACATTCCATCTCTAAACTCCTTCATTACCAGAATCACCCCAATTAAGGACACTGTCGATTTTTCCTGGAAACTCGTAAGGGATAAACTCATAAAAGCTGCCAACCCCATGAAGGCTACCGGCCCTGATAACGTTTCACCGAGAGTCCTATCCCTGGTTGGCGACTCTGTTATTCACAGTCTCTTACCGGTTTTTAACAGGAGCCTGAGTGATTCATCTTTCCCTTCGAAATGGAAACTGTCACGGGTTAACCCCATCTTTAAGAAGGGCCCACCAACCGATGTTAACAACTACATACCTATATCCCTCCTCAGCGTTCCAGGAAAGGTTCTGGAAGACGTTGTCTGTGACACCTTAAGTAACCACCTGGAGTTGCATGGCTTATTAAGTCAAAGGCAATGGGGATTTCGAAAGAACTACTCTACAGAGAGTCTATTGCTCCACCTAACAGAAACATGGAAAACTGCCCTGGACAATAGTCTAAAAGTGGGTGTCCTTTTCATAGATTTCAGAAAAGCCTTTGACACTGTCAACCACACCATTTTATTGGAAAAATTAAAAGCAACTGGCATTTCTGGTGATCTGTTCTCATGGCTTACCGACTACTTGTCTAGGCGTCAGCAGTTCGTCCAAATTTCAGGGAATAAGTCTGAACTAAAAAAAGTCAGGTTTGGGGTACCTCAAGGTTCAATTTTGGGGCCTAAATTATTCTCGATATTTGTTAATGATCTTGCAGAATCAATAACACACGGGGAATTGTATCTATTTGCGGACGATACGACGATCTACACCCTTGGCGAGAACATTGATGACGTTATTCAGACACTGCAATCTATACTGGACCAAGTCCACACTTGGTGTCTGTCAAACAGACTTGTAATTCATGAATTTAAATCTGAAGCTATGATAATTTCTAATCAGGCCTTCATTGGCCCCCTGCCTTGTTTGAGATACGGCAATAGTTTAATTGAATACAAGGTATCAAGTAAATGCCTTGGGCTTACTATTGATAATAGGCTTTCATGGCAACAGCATACCAAGAATGTTTGTGCCTCCTTTAGCAAGAAAGTTGCGGTCTTGAAACGTATCAAGTTTTTACCAAAGCCTGTTTTGCAAACAATTTATTATCGAACTATTCTTCCAAGTGTCTTATATGGTATTGTAGTCTGGGGCTCTTGTTCTCCATCATTGCTGGAGGATATCGACCGCATTCATTTAAGCGCAACTAAAATTATTTATAGTTTGCCCAGAGATATCCACAGCACTGATGTTAGGAATTTACCACTCTGGACCCCTATTATTCAGTTTTATATTAAGAGACTATTAACTATCAGTTTTAATATCTACAATGACACTTGTATAGACCCTCTTAGAGATTTAATTGTAAGATCCACGTCTAACTATAATCTTAGGAAGTTTGCCAATTTAGAAGTTCCTAGTCCTAGAACTGAAATTGGCCGGTCATCCTTCAAGCACAGAGCAGCCTTGTGCTGGAACCTCCTCCCCAATTCATGTAAACGCTCTTCCAGTCTTGGTTATTTCAAGAAATTTTTAAAAGAAAATAAGAACTTTCTTAATTCTATAAGTTTCGATAAAGCTTCTTGTATTGTTTCATTTAAGTCTCCAGATTTCAAATATTTTTAGATCATTTTTACCGATGTTAATTAATTATATTTTATTCAATGTAATTCTTAGGTAGATAGTGCAGGTCCACATCAGGACCCTTGTCTTGCCAATACTTCCAACCTGCTTTAAATAAACTATGTATGTATGTATGTATGTAAGCTGTACATATATCAGCTGTACAGCTGTACATATATCAGCTGTACAAGGGAATGGGGAAAAGGAAGTAAACGAGAAGTAGAGTTCTTTCCGGTGATGGCTTCAAAACTTACAAAACCAAGACATGCATCTGACTTACCTGGAAGGAAGAGAAGGGGTATTGAGTCTCAATTTTATGATCCCAGACCAGCTAAGTCTCAGAAACTTGATGTTGATGGAATTGTAAAACTTAGACAAGATCTTCAGGAAATAAATGCCAGAATACCCTTTGCTGTTATGTTTCCAGAGGATAAGACAATTCCAACAATAATGTCTGTAGTTGGTACTGTTGCTAAAGGTTCAACAATTCACAAGCAACTTCAGGATTACACCCGCCCCAAATTTCACTAGCACTGTATTCTAGTAGTAACTCCCCTGCTGATAAAGAAAATATGAATCCTGTCTTCAGTACAACCCACTCTATCACAGCAATGGACACCCATGTGCAAGCAACTGAAGCCAATTTTTAGTTGGTAATCATGAATTGTCTGCCCATTCACTCTCCTCTGTGTAGAATGAATTAGATGTAATACCCTTGGTATTCCCCCTCTAGCTGCTGATAAGCTACAGCTACAGCAGATGTTTGATTCTCACGTTAATAACCAACAGCAAGAACAGAATAATTCAACTTTCACTGCAAGCACATCTTCACAACAACCCTCTGAAGTAAAACTGTTGACAACACAAAAACATTGTTTATTGAAACTCTTACCGACAAGCAAAAGCAAATTGAAATGGCTACAAGGGAGCAATCAGCAAAAAAAAGCAAAACCAAATAACTGCCATTATCTGTACAGATGTTTTTGCTCATATGCAAAACAAAGGGTCAAAAATGCCACAAAAACTAATTAAAAAATTGCAACAAAAGGAGCGCCCCACAAACTTGTCAGCTATTCACAAGCTAAACAGCTTAACTGCAAAAGTTAAGGATTAATTTCTGGCATTGAAAATGAACCTGCGGCAGCTGAACTGTATAACAATTTATTTCTATCATCTTTGCCAGACATCAAGGAGGTATCAGCCCGAAGCGGGCTGCACACCCCCACCCAATTTTTCTGGGAGTACCCCCCCCCCCCCCCCCCCAAGCTAAACAGCTTAACTGCAAAAGTTAAGGATTAATTTCTGGCATTGAAAATGAACCTGCGGCAGCTGAACTGTATAACAATTTATTTCTATCATCTTTGCCAGACATCAAGGAGGTATCAGCCCGAAGCGGGCTGCACACCCCCACCCAATTTTTCTGGGAGTACCCCCCCCCCCCCCCCAGGGGTATCAGTTTAAGAGATTGGTCTAATTGTAGACAAAGAAAATGATATTCTTGCAGCAAGCCCTGACAGAATTGCACCAGCAGTGTATACCAATGGTGACATTGAGCACAGAAATGTGGAAATAAAATGTCTTGAATCTAAGCTGGATATGTCACCAGAGTCTGCAATTGAAGATCATCAAAAGGAAAGCAGCTTCCCATTTATGGAAAGAAATTCTTTCTTTGAAGTAAAAGAAAAGCATAAATATTGGTTTCAACCCCAGATGCAAATGGGGTTAGTGGAATACCACTGACTGACTTTGTCATATTCACCAATATGGCATTTCCAGTTTTGGTTCTCAAGGTTACATCATCATCAAGATGGAAGGATGAAATTCAGCCTAGCTTAATTGCTTGTCTCCTAATAAAACAGTTTATGTCTGAAAAGAGGACAGGGGACTATCATGCTTCCAACATGTACTGAAGTATACAGTTTGCAAGTGATAGAAAGTAAAAGGAATATTGTTAGCAATGAGAAAATGAAAGTAGTTATCTTCATATATTATCCTTGAAGATTTTGACTCATTATTTCTAAGGACTTGCATTTCAAGCAAGGGTTAGGGTGAGATTTAACCTCAATTCTAACCCTAACCTCATGTTTATTATTATTATTATTATTATTATTATTATTATTATTATTATTATTATTATTATTAAGCTATAAGCTAGAAAGAGACAGAACGTGATTAAAAATGTACCAAGCCCAGATGACCAGTGCTTCAGATAAATGATTTGTTTTCACCTGCCTTGCTATCTGATGGACCCGCTGAAAAGTGATTCCTTCGACTTAATTTCGCGACTTTTCACCCTTTTTGACCTTTCAGAGACATCGTTATCCGGAACTGACCATGGCAAAATAGAAGGAACAGCATTTGTTACAAGATCATGTCGTTTACCACCAAGACTTTTCCTTTAGTCTTTTTTACTGAAATGCTCGGAGCAGCAAAATAGCGAGGAGTTAGAAGCAAATTTTTTGTCGCCACGCTTCATTTTCTCGATCCCAGATTTTTCTTAGGTTTTCATCCAAGGGAAAATTATGAAAAATTAAATCTGGTCGATTATCTGACCGATCATTACACAGTGCAGCAGCACAGCATTTGTGACTCCAATTCTTCGGGTTCTTTGAAGACGCCATATTTTGAACGATGGCCCTTAGGCCTCGCTTCCATGCAACTTCCGGTCTTAGGCTGAATCGGTGTATGGAAAAAACCTCTCGAATAGTTTTTTCGGAAGAACAAAAGGAAATCTTTTTGAGGTTTTACAACGAAGGAATGACATCAATGAAGACAGCTATGGGGGACAAAATTCGCGAATGTGCCGTGAAGGTCGCCATTTCTGAAGAACAAGTGAAGGTATGAAGCTTAAGCTTAATAGCTGTCTAAATAGTAGTAGCCAATGATGAGGCCAAATATGGGATTCAAGACAGCCTTTATTAAAAAAACCAATACATGAAATGATTGATATATATTATTCCTACTTAATAAAATTTCTCTTCAATACAATATTTAAAACAATATACTCCAAACCCAATGGTGTTGAAAGAAAGGGAAGGTATATATTAAGTACATAATTTATAGGATATATAGATATCGGTATATATATATATATATATATATATATATATATATATATATATATATATATATATATATATATATATATATATATATGTGTATCTTTATAGATAAGGATAAATAAGGATTATTATAGACTGGTGAGAATCGATTTGGCCATAACATTGGCGGATTCTAATCTAATTGCAAGAGGAACTGTAAGGTACAAAAGCACAGCATCAGAATGCCAATCACCCAACATCTTTATAAGCTCCACTGGGAGGCCAGCCCGAAAAGCAAAGGAAGCCCCACCCCTACGAAAAGAGTGACACGCAAAGTCGTTGGCTGGCAGGCCAAGGGCTGAGAGGATGGCACGCAAGCGCTTGAGAAACTGGGAATAGGTAAAAATGTTGTACTGTAGCGAGTTAGCATCTTGCCACATGAATGCTTGGGTGTCCTGGGAGAGGTGAGCAGTAAATGAAAATGCCCTTTGAATGGCGGTAAAAGGACAGAGGGGGAGGCAGGGATAAGGGGCAAGGGGATCTGCAATACCCGTTCACGAAACCGTAGGGTCTTACTCCAACGCAAAGTCAACAGGGTCCCCCAGGGAAAAAGCAATATATCAGATCGGAGTAGCTGCTGAGAGGGATTAAATGAGTGGGCGGAAGTGGCTAGAATGTGACTTTTCCGTAACATGGCAAAAAAGGATACTAGGCATATGGCCCAAAAAGAGGCATCAAAACTGGTCTGCAAATTTAGTTGCGAAAAGATGAGGAAAAGGTGATGACGAGTGATAGGATGTTTCTGAAAGGGAGGCTGCCCCAGGACCCGTTTAATACCTGTAAGGAGGGATTGTAAAGGCCAATTATCAGTTAAGGGATTGGGTAAGTTAAATTCCTTATGGAGTATGCCAATAATATTGAGGTAACTAGGAATTGAAGTGGATTTAAGTGTCCTGGCTAAGAAGGCAGCATACTGGCAAATGTGGTCTGTTTGGGCAGGGACAGGAGGATATCCCATGTGGTGGCAGAAACGAAGATAGCTGGTGCGGTGAGAGCGATAGGTGGTCTTGGTGTTGACAGAAAATGTGTGGGATCTGTAGAAAAAGATCTCCTCCTCCAGTTGCTTGGCTAAGGCACTGTCAAGGGAACCTGCAACAAAGGAAGGCTGCACTAGTACCAGACATATGGTGGATCAGCGGCAGGGCATTGGCTTGTGACGGAGGCATCAACTCACATAGGTGGTTATAAAAGGAGAGACAGTGGTTGGGTTGGTGGAGGCGAGAAACTGCATCGGCGAGGATGTTGAGCTTTCCTTGAATATGAAGACGCAGTGAACCTGAAATTATATATTGCAGACAGCCAAAACAATTGTCGAAGGGCATGCATAATAACAGGGTTTGCTGTAGAGCCTTTGTTAATAATTTGTACAGCTGCAGTGTTATCAGAATGAATGATAACATGTTGATTTTGCCAGTAAGGGGCCCAGCGAAATGTTGCGAAAATTGGGGCCAAAATTTCTTTGTAATTAATGTGAAGCCCAGCTAATTCGGGGGAGTCTAGGGTGAAGTTATGGTAAAGCCAATCCCCTTGAAAGTAGGCCCCAGCTGCAACCGGACAGGCATCAGTCTGTACATCAGTGATAGGCTGCTGACTAAGGAAAGGGCAACGGCCGTTGAAGTGATGTAAGAAAGAGCACCACCAGTTTATGTCTGCATGGAAATCATCGGAGAGCCTATGCTTGGCCGATGGTGAAGTCAGGGAATTCAGCATATCAAGGATACGCCGTAGAAAGGTGTGTCCACCATAAACCACTCGACAAGCCCAGTTAAGCTTCCCTGCAAGACGCTGCAACGGCTTCTTGCTTGCACGCCGTTTAGTGCGGAAGGAGGAGACCACGTGATGTAATTCCTCCAGCTTGCTTGGGGGCAAGGCCATCTCACATTGTAGAGTGTTTAGCTTGACCCCAAGGAAAACAAGCTTCTGCGTGGGGCATACCACTTTATGCCAACTGATGAGAAACCCAAGGTCTTGAAGCAACTGCAACAGGATATCAAAAGCTAGTTGGCAGGCATCTTTAGTTTTGCCAATGACCAGGAAGTCATCCAGATAGGTTACCACAGTAGGGAAACCACGCCTTGCCATCATCCGTCTGATACACTGTGTCAAGCGATGAAAAATCTCTGGCGAACTCTTAGCACCGAAGGGTAGCCGGGAATCATAAAAATAGGTAAAGTGACTGTCCCCCGAATTGCCATTTTAAGCCAGTTGCTGGAAAATTTGAGGGGTGAATGGGGACAGAGCGATAAGCATGCCTAAGGTCAATTTTTGCCATGTAATAGTTAGGCCCAAGCATTTTAATAGCATCATCTAAGGTTTGAAACTTGAACGACTGGGGATGAATATACTCATTAAGGCCCTCCCCAAGGAGGCGGGAACAATCATGAATTAAACGCACTTCAGTACAATCAGGTTTGGGAATAGCTCCCAATGCACTAATGATAACTGGCTTATTACTAGTGATAACATAATTACCCTCAGCAATTTCACTGTGGATAGCCTGTTCCACAGCAAATTTGGATTTAGCATTAGTGGCAGACTTGTAATTGTCCTGTTCTGCAGGGAAAAACTGGGAATTTGGGGGTGCCAACTGAAAGCCATTGCAAATGCCATCTGTGAGGAATGCTGCATCCTCATCACCAATTAATTCTGCCAGCCAAAGAGGAGTGTTTAGGGGAGAGGAAAGAGTGGGTCAAATGGAAGCATGTCCCTGACCCTGCGTGGGGAAAATGCCCCTAGCACCCTGCTGTTGGAGATGGGATGGGTGTGATTGCCCACATGCCTTGCCGTTGACCTTACGGTTACATACATGGACAAAATTACAATCGTAAAGAGTGCAACCTTTTATCCTGTTGAAGTTTCTACAGATAACTCGACCATCCTGACTAAAATTAGCGTAAGTGGAGGCCAGGGAGGCTTTAGTAGGAACCGGTTTTGACCCTAACGGCTCTAACAATACGGTGTGGAGATGGTGTGAGTCGTAACTCCAAGGATAATATTTATTGTACACAGCTTGTACGTGATGAAATTCGTCATCGTATTTTAGGACTGAACCCCATGTGAATTTGGTGCTTAAATCCATAATCTTAACCGTGTAAGCTAAATAATGCTGCACGTCCTGAGGGGAAGGCAGCTTACTAGAACTTAGCAGAGTGTGAAAAATTCGTGTGTTAGGCCCGTTTCAAACGTCGTGCTACTGCCGTGTCGAACTCATTTAATCGAATTAAATTCGACTCAGGCACGACGTTTGAAACCAAGTCGTGCTACTGCCGTGTAGCACGGCAAGCCTTGCCGTGCTACACGGCAGTAGCACGACTTGGTTTCAAACGTCGTGCTACTGCCGTGTCGAACTCAATTCATAAATTAACAATTTGGATTTGCTTCGTACAATGGCTGCTCAGTGTTTTGATTACGGCACCCGACGACTCTGAGTAAGAGATTGGGCAACAGCTTTTTATCCGACAGAATTAAATTCGACGTCTAAAACGAAGTCGTGCTGGAGTCGTGCGACAGCCGAGCCAGCTTAGCACGGCAGTAGCACGACGTTTGAAACAGGCCTTAGCTACAACCCACTGAGCCATAGTAACAGATTCGAGTTTGGGCTTTTTTGGCCCATACGAGACAACGAGCTTTGTAGAGCCCAGATCAGAAAGCGTTCGGTCCTCAATGGACGAAACAATCTTATCCACAAAGTCAATTATGCGATAAATAGTCTCACCCTTGGCCAGCTGAGCGGGGCGGAGGAACATCCTTGACTCTTGTTCTGCTTGCGGCGACGACAGTCGACCGTCCGGGTTGTTGACTCGCTGAGCGGCCGCGCCTGAGGTGTAATCCGCAAGAAGAGTGTCCAGCGGTGTTCGCACCGAACAAGATGGCGTCGTTCCCGCCATTCGCCCAAGGGGATCTGATGTGGATGACGAATCCACGCTTTGAGTGACACCGAATGCAAATATGGCGGACCACTGGGTCGGCGCCTGGGACGAGTCGCATGAAAGCGAGGCTAGTCAGGCTTCGTTGTTTTGTTTTGACATCTCCCGAACGTCTGGCTTCGTCGTCGATTTGGTTCGTTTTGTTTCACCATCCCCACGCGTTCTTGTGTTCCTGAATGCCACCAGAAGGGAGTGAAATCTTCTACAGGAGAGAAAGTGTTTCTTTTTTCAGTTTCCCCTTTCGCCTCTGAGGGGAAAACAGACCAAGGAAAGGAGTTCACAATCGCCGAAGGAACTGTTTAAGTTCAGCCTGGTAGATCTTACAAAATGTGTAAGCGATCGCATTTACCTACGAGTCGTTGTTATTTGGCTCAATGCTTTTACTGGTTTCAAAGACGGGGCAGTTGAAGTTCATTCGCTTGGTTATTACACCGTAGTATTTGTTTCCTGCGATTCCGTACGAGTGGACGCGGACGGGTTTAACGAAAACTTTTTCTATTGGGACAGAGGATGTCTTTCGAGAGGAGCCTTTCTTTACCTTGGGAAGGTACTGGCCATGCAAATAGCGTTGGAACACCACCAGACACCACATAAGCTCGTCATTTAACCGATTTTTCTAAGATCTTCTATCCTGAAATGATGATGTAGCGAACAAACTTTAGTTCCCGCGCGCGGCAATCGTGAACTCCTTTGCTTCGTCTCAACGAATTGCATTAATCCACTATTTTCCCTTAGAGGTGAACGGTGGAAGATTTTTATCCTTTCTCGAGGCATTCAGAAACACAGCGACTCGTAGGTACAGCGAAATAAAACACGAGATCTGCAACGAACCAAGACTTTTCTGCAAAACAAAACATCAATGCCTGACTAGCCTCGATTTCATGTAGCTCGTTCCGGGCGCCGACCGAGTGGTCCGCCATATTTGCATTCGGTGTCATTGGATTTGCCGTGCTTGACAACATGGAAATTGACGGCGAGGTTTGTGCTACACTCGCTTGAGTTGTCGATAGGCCAACTGGAGAGGAGTTGAGTTCCGCAAGCGTTTGCTTCTTTGACGCGATGGCCCGCTTCAAGTCGCGAATGCGTTTGTCCTTCGCCAAGCGTTCCTCCTCAATTTTCAGTGTCTTAAGCTTTTCAATGAGGGATTGCTCCTCGTCATCGATCTCGTCCAAATTCCCGTTCTCCTCTTTGGCGTCAGGCGGAGTGACAGCTATGGGGGACAAAATTCGCGAATGTGCCGCGAAGGTCGCCATTTCTGAAGAACAAGTGAAGGTATGAAGCTTAAGCTTAATAGCTGTTAAAGCTCTCCAAGCCTAAAAGATATGATTAATTCGTTTTAGCGTCTGTAATGTTAAGCTTATAATTACTTTCCTGCACTATGATTCATGGATGTTGTAAAGGATTCTTTCCGTTTTTATAAGCTTTTAAGCCTAAATTATTTTTTAATCGGTTAGGATAATGCTCCTAGGAGTTGTGACTCCCTGACAGTTTGCTTGCAAACCCATGACATCTTTGTCATTCTGGTGGAGTGTCTGTGAAGAAAAACTTGTAAAATGTGTAACGTGGTAGACCAGGCTATGTTTCCCGGTGTTCAAATATGACAGTAAGCTAATACACGCATACGAATTACATCAAAACTCTGTTAATCGAAAAGGAAATTGTTCAGGAAACTGTCAGTGTTTTGAATAAACGTGCTTAGGTTATATGAAAATAGGCATTTCATAACTTTCAATTTTTCTACAAGCATTCAACTGAAAATCAAAACAGTGAATGAGGAGCTGTATAATTAATAATTTGAAATAGCTGTCTGTTGAATGATGCAACTGAAATTGGTCGAAACTTTGCACAGTACATGTACATTGTACAGTTTGCTACAGGATTTCTGATCTGTGAGGCTTGTAGATTCCATTTGGCTGTGCAATGTACTCTGATTAAACAAAACATCAAAACATGCCAGTAACAAAGAATTATGCACATGTCATCAGCTTCCCCGTGGGGTCAACCCCCAGGCTGACCAGGGGGTTTGTAAAATCAGTCAAGCAAATTTGAGGAATTCCCCCAGGGAATCAGGGAATCTCTCAACACAAAGTCCCCTAGGTGAGGTGTCTCTTGAAAATCCCCATGACATCGTTCAAACTTGAGCCCCCTAATCTTTGATCGTAAAACAATGTCAAGATTTTCCCCTACCCTCGGGCAAAGAAACCCACCCATCTCCTTGTATTACCCCACATATCTCCTTGGTAGGCCTGGGGGTCAAACCCACGGGTAAGCCGATGACATGTGCATTATGCCATGAGCTTTTTGCCAGTGGCATTTTGGTGTTCTGTGCACATGAACTGCTGAGTAGAATTTATTCATTTTTGTGTACATGGCTTTTTGACTTTCTTTGTCTCATGATGTCATTTAATGTTCTGCATCTGTTCTTTTATCACAAACTCGACTTGACACCAATCTAAATGCATGATTGACACTATCCATTAGTGTGACAAGAGGGTTGTTTGAAATATTCTTAACTACCCTTTAGATAGTATAGCAGTGAATGATATATAACAATAATAAAAAGTTTGTTTGAAATACTCTCAACTACTGTTTAAAGAGAGAGATTGTGAATTGCAATAGAAACATGCTAGTAGATTTAACGGAATTGATCAAAAGAAACCCTTAGAAATGCTACAGCGCTTGACCATTATTTAAATCCTAAAATATGTTAGTTGGGACACACATGAAATTAATGCAATTATAGCTTGAAACATGTTAACAGAATTATACTCACATGATTTGACAAAAAATACTTTAAGGTATGCTTCAACTGTACTGCTTAATTGTACATAGCACAAAAATATCTTTTGCTAAAATAAATCTTAGCACCAGTCCCAATAACATTTCACCTTTATTTCCAGTTTCTGACATTGTCTTGGCTTCAAAATGTATAAAAAATAAAGGATCATTGGGTAGATGACGAAGTCAGAAGGGACATGGGTCTAGTCTCGATTTCACGTCACAAAGTGCTTTGCATGCATGTTTACAAAGACTTAATGCAATGTGAATCAGTTTGTGATGTTGACTTGAGAATAGACCCAAGTCCATCACCTAGGCTCAGTCAGGGAACAGTCATGATGGCCAGATTTTGTAACTTTCACAGGCTATGAAGTCACGATTACTAGTCAACATTAAGTAAAAAAATTAAGGCCCAATGTGGTGTTTCAAACAGGTGCAAAGATTTATTTTTGCAAAGAAAATGATTTTGGTGCACTTTAAGTTGACGCTTAAAAGTTAAAATGGTTTCAATTAAGTCAAAAAGAAGATCTTATTCATGCAGACATGACACTTTTATTTTCCAGTTACAAAAAGTTTAATAATATACCGTAGTATTGTTTGAATTGTGGAGGCACTTAAATTATATAAATTCACTGCAACTTGACAGGTCTAAATACACTGTACAGGAAGATTTTTTTGCTCATACAAGTTAGGGTTGAATAGAATGGTTTAGTCGGTAGGATACAAGTTGTGTCTCCAAGAAATGGCTTAAAACCATTATAATATTAAAATTACTGTTACATAAGTTTGCATGATCAGCCACCATGAACTATCCACACAGGGTTCTGTTAGCATTTAATACCTATAATAAATAACTAATTGACTTCAACTCAACTCAAACTAATGGCCCAGATTTAGAAATAATTTGTCCCTACATTGTGTTTAAATCCAGCAGAATTCAAAATTCAATGCAAATCTTATGTATATTTAGAGTAGCTATTAAAATTAATATCATGTAAAGAAATTTGACTTGTTACTTTAGTCACTTGATTGCATTTGCAGAACGCAGTTCTAATCCAGACTGAATCGAGATTTATGGACAATGGTTGGGTCTTGACAAGAGCTGCCCCTGCAATCTGCAAGCAATCTGCGGGGGCGAACAAGAATGACATCATCGCCAAGCCAACTCAAAAGCTTTCAAAATGGCGGCCGTCGGCGAGGAAGACGAAAGTGATGTCTAAATGTCTTAAATGAGCTGCTACATCCTGGAAATGGCGAAAGTAAAAATACCGGTGATACAACTACAATGAGTGGACAATTCATCAAGTAAAAGCGGAATTGAATCGACGAAATGTTTCGAAGACAAGACCTTTTTGATTGAGTTGTTGAACACGATGAAATTGGGGTTCTGCCAGAGACCTCTGCTAGCAGGGAAGGTTCTTTGTGGCGAGGATTGGCGATTGAAGTGGATGATCTGCCACCTTACCTCTCAAGAAACGACCTCGACTGAAATTTGTTATATCAGGATAAACAAATGTCTGAGAAATATTTTGTACACCTTTTTACACCACGGATCGGTCATTTCGATTTCGTCACTGAAACAAACAAATATGCCATGCGAAGGAACATACCATGTTAGGTCGGAACAAGTCCTGAGGAGCTGAAGGAATGTCTGGGATTACTGTCTGGATAAAGCTCAAACAATTGCCGATTTCTACAATAATTTGTTCGTTGCTGCTACAACTATTTTCAGAAACTATGTTTTAATATTGTGTTAGTCAAAGTTGATATTTTTGAGGCTTTCCAAGTGTTCAAAGATCATCATGGACCACATGGCCCTCCATATGGTGGTTTTAGGGTTAACATACCAAACCTACCAACACTCGAACGCACTTTCTAATCTACGATTACTACTAGTTTATTATATTAATTGGCTGATGGAATCCTCACTTGCAGCCTTGCAGCTCTATGGTTACCTGAAACGATGGCACATGTATTGTGGCTGGTTTACATCCTAATAATGGACCAATGCATAAATACATGCACTAGCTGTGGCTGTGCTCACGTGGCTCAAAACTTGGAGAAGGACAAAGAACTGAGGGTGAGGGGCTAGAAAATCTGGGAAGACACACCATCTGCTGAGGCCAATATACTCACATCAGATGAGACATGTCTTCAGTAGCTATGAGCCATGAATGATTACCAGATGTTTATAATTGAAGGGCTGGGGGCATAAACTGCCTATGTGGAATTTTCGGCCGTTTTTTTAGTTCGCTTGGATTTGTCCAAATTTTTGCATGTGAACTGCATTTTGATTCAAAAACATTGTCCCGTATTTTTTTTCACCGATTTCTTTTTCGTTTTCGAGAAATAACGTATGCAAAAAAAACATCTAAAACTCTACATAGGCAGTTTATGCCCCCAGCCCTTCATATGGTGGAGTATGCTAATTAACAATGCCCAAGGGTATTCTTTGAGTGAAAGACTAAGCGCCAAATGCTCGTAACCGATTTAAGAGAACACAGAACGTTTCTATTCAGTTAGGCGTAATGCGCAATGTGTCATTTTTGCTTAATCATAACACTCGACAAGCTTGCTTGGCACGAAAACAGTGCATAATATTCGTGGTTGACTTAAAAAAAAAACAGCACACAGTAGCCTTAATTGGTTAACCTCAGGTCAGCGTGCAAAGATTTTGTCCGACCGGAAAACAACACTCACTCCGAAGAGATTCAGGGTTATTGTTGGGTTTAGGTTGGACTTAACATTAGGGTTAGAGCGTCGGCTAGGGCTAGGGATAGGGTTAGGGACATGGTTAGGGTTAGTGTTAATGTTAACGTCAACGCTAGCGTTAAAGCGCGGTTGTTTGAGTCCGAATCAGCTTAACTGAAGGGTTCGTCCGAGTCGAAAACAGCGCCTAGTTGCCTTGGTTGACTCTAAGTTCTTTCGGAAAGGCTTTGGCCGATATAACACAGCGCTAAAGTCGGTTGTTTGTCTTAAATACAGCGTACATCTTAAATCCAACGTACAAAAACCTCAGTTGATTCTAAATCAGTGCGCAAAAAGCTTGCTGATGGCTGAAAAATCACAAAATATTAAAGACGGCTGTTTTGACTTGAAGAAACTTTTTGGCAAGACAACTCCTATTGGTGACCTACACCAATTTGAGTTAATCAGATGTTCTAGGGCAAAAATTAAGAGTCGTAGGAGTACGCTGTTTTCCGTCGTGTTTCGTTTACTCAGAACGTTGTGTTGCGTAATAAATTAAAACTTGCGCGTGGTTTCGGCAGTTGAAACGTTTTTGATGGATTCATTTTCATCGTCAAGTGGAAAACAATGGAATGAAAATCTTATAAAAATTAACGTAAATGACGACAGTAAAAGAATTTGACAGAAATACTTAACTCTTTTCTGAAATTAACTTGGCTCCAAAACGTAAAAAAATTTGCATGAAATTCAATCCCTTTATCACGCGTGATGGATTGTCTCATCACAATGACTGTAGTTGCGCACAAATGTTTATCTCGCGTGATAATACTTTTTACGGTAGTTTATTAGCCTCCATAGAAGCAAAACACCGAGGCGATCAACGCAAAAGTGATTTATATGTTAAAATTCAGCAGCGTGTTTACCAAATATTCATTCTCACTTGTTCATCAGTCACGGATATGTTACGAACCAACAAGCGCAGATGTTACAGCAATTCCCCGGTTTAGCAGAGGTTGTGGGTTCGAATCCCGTACAAGCGATTTTTTTTTTTTTCGTTTTGTTTTGTTTTGTTTTGTTTTGTTTTTTTTGGTTTCACTACTGTTAAGTTGTGTTCATAACTGCGGCGATCGTTCACGTTATCATCTTTTGTTTACGTACATCTGATTCACACAGACGAATCGCGAGGAGTACCGCTTAATATTGCTTTGAATGTTTGCCGTGCGCGCCAATGCAACTTTTCCATGGATTGTGTTCAAGATACTCATCGAAAACGGGCAGACTTCACTTAGTGCGGAATGAATTCTCGGTAGCGTTTCCGAATTCTTAGGATTGGTTTCGACCAACTATTTCACGGTTAACAGTAAAAGTAAGCTGGGATTTCATGTCATGAGTGGTTTCAAAAAATGCGTTCTTCAAACTTAATGAACAATGGAAACCTCGGTGCAGCAGCTAGACAGTTTTCAAAGTCATTTTATAAGGTAGAGTTTTTCCTGAAAACAAGTAATAATCTGCCCCAACCCACCGCCCCCCACGAGAGTTTTTGACTTCAGAAAGCGCCCTCTTTGACCGCAATGAATTCTGGGATCATTGTCTGCTCCAAGCGCGAACAACAAGACTCTTCAAACATACACTTTTCGCCTAAAAGTCCAAAAACCACTCTCGTTTTCCAAGCTTTCAGCACGGCAGCCTTTGAGAAATGGACCAAGACTAGCAACGACGCGCCGCTTTTTGAGACGAGTTGTTTTCAGACTTTTTCCGCCTGGCTTCTACTCTGTACTCCAAAACGCTTATATCTCATTGTGATTTGGTAAGCACAGAGAAAATGCTAACTGGATTCTTTCAGAAGCGTGAAAAACTTGTGGATCTCCGGACTTTTCATGAAGTCTTTCGATCACCAGGCGGGAAGGCAAACCGATAATGCAGTTAATACGTAGCGATCCACAGCTCCAGCACTCACGTAAGTTTCCTATCCGATGAGCTTAATCGATGTTTTAACCGCCAAATTTATAGTCTACGTCACACTATCAAACAATCCTTTCTACCCGTCAATCATTTCACGTCCAGTTATAGTTTCACTCTTCACAAATGTTCACATAATTCACGTATGAATATTAATACGGTACGCATACAAATGAGCTTAACTTCATGAAGGGCTGGGGCATAAACTACCTATGTGGAATTTTCGGCCGTTTTTTTAGTGCGCTTGGATTTGTCCAAATTTTTGCATGTGAACTGCATTTTGATTCAAAAACATTGTCCCGTATTTTTTTTAACCGATTTCTTTCTTGTTTTCGAGAAATAACGTATGCAAAAAAAACACCTAAAACTCTACATAGGCAGTTTATGCCCCCAGCCCTTCAATTTATAATATGAAAAGCATTTTTGGGTACACATTTTTAGTTACTCATGTTATAAGTTGTTTTGGTCAACCCCATTAGGGGCCACCTTACATCAGTTTTGCAATATTTACACTATTACAATTCTCCACTATGCAGTGTTCCAGATAAGAGGGGGTCTCAGGTCAAAAAAACCCTGCAGGGTTAGCTTTATGACCCAACAAATTTGTAGAAAGTTTATAATGGTTTAGTGGAAGCAGTGGGAATTTGACCCGATAGAATATTTCCTAGTTGACACCCTGCCTTACAAACTTATCTGGAACCCTGACTATGCACTGCAAAAAACCTTTGTATGTGTGCATTAAACCTGATAACCAGAGGGCCATATTTGGGTGGTTAATTCTATTTATATTTTGTGTGATAGCTGATGAGGGTGCAGCGATTGAGAGTGAATAATCTATTTTTTTAGTATAAATCTACTACTCATTCAATACTGATTAAATAAATTATCTAAATCCTCCTAGCAGACACTTCGAAAACATGAAGAATCCACCATTTTGTTGACAACCACTAACCCACTATCTATCACAGAATAGATAGTGTAGCCAATCAGAGAATGGCATTCATGATAGAAAGCTAGTAGATTTTATACTAAATATATGTGTGTGTGCTTTTTAGGAGTTTGTCAGCAGGATTTGTTGGGTGACTGTACAATATTATTTGCCCCTTAATTTTTAATGTCCAAGTAATTGAATATTTTTTATTTGTTTTGTTTTACATTGAACGTTTTTTATTCTTTTTTCTTGTCAGCACTGGATAAACAACCACAATGCCAAAACAAAGAGTGGTTTCAGAGGGCATGATGTACGCAGAAGTACGGATAAGAAGCCAGTGAGAAAACAAAGTGGGTTCAATGCCTTCACAAGAGAGTTTCTCCAGAAAGGTAAATATGGTGTTTTTAATTAGACAGTGCACTAGTTTAACTGTTTATTAATTCCTACTCTCTTAATTTACTTTGGATTAAAGTAATTATAATTATGTACAGCCGTATCTCCAGTAAAAGAAAAGATGTGTTATTTCCTTTAATTCCACAGAGCAGACTGGTGGAGGTGCAGAGGTTTTTCGCATCATTGGGGAGACACCTACAGAAAGAAGGCAGCAGATTTAGGCAGAGCTGTATCATCACCCTCACCAGATAAACGAGCCCAAAAGATAATTGGCAACATCATGAAACAAGTCAGTTGTTACAATAACAACAATAACAATTACAATAATAATAATAATAATAATAATAATAATAATAATAGTAATAATAATAGTAATAATAACAGGAATGATAATATGTTGATGATTGTTGTGCACTTTAATGATGATATAAATTCAAATTGATTAACTACCATATATGTTTACAATGACTATAAATCCAAAAGTCAAGCACAACACTATCTGTCAAGCGCACATGCTGTGGTCTGTGTTAGATGCTTTGAGAGGGCACGCTTTTGTCAGAATCATGAGACATAGATTCTGGTGCCTTTTGTTGAACCTCAATGACAACTAAGATGTTTTACTGCCCCTATGTAGTCAAGAGTCCTGAGGGTAAATACCATATCCTCATTGCTGAGGTTTCTGTATAGTCCTTCAGTGTAGAATGGTAACAGGGTTTGTAACAGGAACTCCCTTGATGTAGAACATGTATGATGGGCAGACACTTTCATTAATTGTGATTTTCACAGCAAGTTGCTGACCAGATGGGGTGTCTCTAAAGAGTACTGAGCAAAGAACTGTAAAATGGTCTATTGCCAGTTAAATGAGAAACTTTAATATATATATTTAGCCAAGCCTAAAAGCGGAGCTCCCAAAGCATTCTTTTTCTACTGGCATTTACATATAGTCTGCTTGTCATATCACCCATCTGACCTCACTCAAGCTACAGACCCAATGCTGTAGAAAATAGTATGGAAAGGTGATCTGAGCCAGTGGCACAGTGGATTTGGACCCCACGTGGATTTGCACCCTCCAGTCCAGATCTGCTTGTGGATCAGATTTGGACCCCCTAGTCCAGAACTGCTAGCAGATATGAATCCCCTTTTACGAATTTGGACCCCCACCCCTCCTAAAAACAAGCGTTCTATTGAGTAAGGTAATAAAATTCCTTTCCAAACTGAGTTTGGAGATGTTAAAAAAGCAAAATAAAAATATTGAGGTAGGTTTTTTTTAAAATAATCTTTAATACCTTGTGTCAAAAAGAACCTGCAAAGCTACTTTTCATCTATAAATTTTTAAAACAAAACATTTCTTAACATCTTAGAGCAATACCTAAGGACAGGTCTGTTTCCCCGTTCAACTGTAGGCAACTTAGTTACATACTTAGCTACTTAGGTATGGTTTAGAGCCACTAGAAACTGGTGGAGAAGCCTGGTGATTGCTCCTTGGAATCAGTATCACATCAGATATATAGTGATTCAGATCATCACTTCATAATGAATGCAATTTCAATTATCCACAGCCTCCCATGAGACAGTCAGAAATCGGAAATTGTGTATCCTCTGGATATATGTATGCCTCACAAAAATTATGAAAGAAAGATACATGGAAATCAATAAAAATATTTAGATGCCATGAATTAAGACCAAGATATTTATTTTGATCAATTACTTCTTGACCTTACTATCACAAAAAAAAAACTGCTTGCTAACATTAAGCTCATCACTCAATGCACCTACAGTGTTTTCAAAAAGAAATCCAGCTGCTCTTCTGGCCAGTTAAGTGCAAGACCAAACAACTTGATAATAATATATTGGGCATTTGGTTGATACCACTATCAAGGTGATTCATCAAAGCAAAAGTGCTGGAAATCCGTTAGCCATCTTACCTTGATCTTAACATACTTCATCAAACATCAGAGATTCCATTAAACATTAATGCCAAATGTCATCCAAACATCCCACAAGATTGGTGTGACCAGCTACTAATAAAATTAATTGAAAGACTGTATGCAGGAGGAGGAAGTCCAAAGGATGTGTACATTGATGAGAAAGAGCTTACTTTAAGTTTAATTTTAAGTTTTAAGTTTAATAATACTTTGTCATGTGAATACAACTAAGTTGATACAAAACAAAAAAGTGCATGACTGGAGAATAATTGGGAGAAACTAAATTCCCATACAAAGAATATTATCTAATATTACACGTTCTAAAAACTAAGAGGTGAAATTTAAACGTGGCCCAAAGCTAACCTAATCAAATTAAATCAAATACTTGTCTCTTACAAGTCACCCCTGATTTGAGATTGAGACAAAATCATGAAGTAATCCAAAGCAAACCTAATTAAATTACATACTTGTCACTCACAAGCTACATCTGATTTAAAATTGACACTAATAATGTAATAGATAGGACTTAAAACTGCTTAAAGAAGGTGCATGCATGATGTTCGATGGAACACCATTCCAGTCTGTTATGTAGCGATTAAAAAAAGAAAAGCTGAAGGCCATATATATATTTAGCCATGCGAAGCCTAGAATCGGAGCTGCACACTCTCACCGAGCAACTTCGCAAGAGTTTATTTGGGCCAGTTTAATTTGTGTCCAAAACAATTGAGCAGCAGCAGGGAAAACGAAGAGTTTTCGATAGTAAACGTTTGCAAAAAAGAAAAAAAAAAGACGGACATTCTTGAGTCTAACTACTTTGAGATGAAAGCGTAAAGGGATTCAAAGCGGATCAAAAAAAAACAAAACAAAACAAAAAACACTGCAAGCGAACAAAGTACGATGCCGGCGAGTGTTTGCTCGAAGAAGGAGAAGGTGGAGAAATTAAACAAGACTAGCTAGTAATTAAAATAGCTTGTAATGATAAAGCTAGGAAAATCGGTATTTATTTTGACATAAATGCCCCCAGAAAAAAAAATAAAGGGTACAAACTCTTCGTTTACAGCAGTCAACAGGAATTGACCGCGGTTCAGAAACAATATAACAACAAACATAAGACTTATTACAAGAAAACAAAGCACATTATGAATAATATTTCTTCGAAGATTCTTGGAGAAGGTGCAGAAATTGGACAGGTAACAAAACTATCTTGTATGAAGCTAGAAAATTTCCTTAGCAGATTTGACATAAATGTCCGTAGAAAAGACAAAAAAGAGGTCCGTACCTGATCGTTTAGAGCAGTCAACAGGAATCACTGAGACAGCAATCACTCGGAATGCGACAGAGCTGAATAATAGAGCCATTTCCCACAAAATCTTTCCTTGGCTTACACAAAACACTTAAGTGCTTTGATGGTTTTACTGTTACTTCCCATGTCTTCCGAAGAACCTTCTTCAATTAATGATTCTCAGTGGCAAAACATCATCCAGATAACGAAGAAAGCGCTTGCCAAACCAAACGAGCATTTCTCTCGCAGACCCGTCCACTTTAAAATTTATCAAAACCAGCCAGCCAGTCAACCCATTTCGCTGTTTTTAACATCCAAACGCTGATTCTTACCGGTTCAAACAAACGACATGTTTAAAGACGGCGAAACTTAATTGTTGTTTACAGGCTGCTTTCGACGAAGATCTCTTAAAGACTTGACGAAGTGAAGCGCGCTGGGTTTTGACTGTTTTGGCAGCATTTTGACAACTTAATGTCAGATTTTGAGAAGTGCACATGCACATGCATTTGATCGGATTTTTTATTTTTACTCGAGCTCGAGTCTCCCCCTTTAATGCTTAATTTTACGAGGACTCATTGCGATTACGTGTTGATAAGATAACGGCAAAAGTTTCTTAACGCTACTGTGAGGAACCAAGGTCGAAAAACAGTCAGCCAAGCCGAGTAAAAACACTCGTTCGCTTGCAAAGAAAACAACGTAACAAAACAAACAAACAATTCAACTACTTCTTTGCGTCCAAAACGAGTACAGATGATTGTTATTTATATCCATTCGAGAGAAAAATACAAGTTTCATTCCTGAACAAAAGTAACAACGATTAAACCAAATGTTAAGCTTCTATTTATTTAATTTACCTCACTGTCCTGTGTTGTAGAGGTTTCTACCACTTGAAAATGCGTAAGCTTCAGTAAAGTAAAAACAAGCATCCGCAAAAATAGCGAACTGTTTGTCCAAAGAAAGAGCTTCTTCCAGAGAGTTTGAGCTACTCATTCCTCCCATTAATACCGGTGAACTGTTAAGTGACTTTTCTTGGTGAGATGCAAGATGCCGCGGTGAAGTGAAAGCCCTTGAAGCGTTGAATTATACTGTTTTCAACCGCACAATCTTTGAAGCTTTTCCTGAGAAAAATCTTCCGTCCTTCCTTTCATCACTTGAAAATTCACCTTCCGGAGTATCTTTTGACAAGTTCTTGATCTTTATGCTTTTTACGCGAAAGACAAACTTCGATCGAAGAAGATGAAGTTGTTTTGCTCAAAATAAAGAAACCAACTGAATGTGAAATTACCAGCCGCAGAAAGCGCGCGAAAAATTTTAACGGCCTCGATTTGATTTGGGTGTCCAACACTTGGCTTGAGCCTGCGATCCAATCGAAAGCAAGTACCTGGTCAGCGGTCAACTTCAAAAAAACAGCTGACCTCGATGAGGTCTTAACTTGAGCCCGCGATATGGTCACGTTACACTGGTCAGCGGATACCTTGTTTTGACAGGTGTCAATTGGCTATAAGATGGATGTCCAGTATCAAAGATGTACGCTGTAAAGTAGCTGGTCAGCTGGGCCAGGTGGAGTATGGCCGCCATGTTGGATTATTATGATTATTATTAGGATATTATTAATTATTGGGCGACTCCGTCGTCGTCGTGGTCGTCGTCGTCGTCGTGCGTACGCGCCCACGAGCAATACCGCTAGCCATTTTTACCATGAGAAAAGCAGTTGACGGGTTTCTATAGGTATGGTGCTCCGCTTGACGGCCCTTCGGGCCGTCGGAGCTCCGCTATTATTAATATGATGAACATTGTTTTTCCCCATTTCCTTCATAGTGACCGAGTTGATCCACATCCCTGACATTATCACTTATGAGTTTGCTCACAGTTTAACATGCAGTGTTTTCAGTGTTTATGGTTAAATAAGGTTTTGATTTGATTTGATTTGATTTGATTTGATTTATTCACAATTGCTATCAATCTTTTCCATAGGTTGATGAGCTGGAAGCATTAGGCGGCCATGCAGTGGTGTTATGTGCCTATGATGGCGATATTTATCAAGGGTCTGCAAGAATAGGAGACAGTCTTTTAAAAACAAATTTAGTGAACACTTTTGCTAGCAACTTGCGCTGTGAGTGCTGACTGAATGAGGACTTCAGAACTGCCATAATGGCACCACTTTGTTCCATTGATATCGTTAACAGCTCATTGTAATTAACTTTGCAGTGCTGCTGGGCTAATTTAAACAAAAATAGAATTATTCTATTTCTGTATTCATATGGCCATACTAAAAAAATAAAGAAAAATAAATTTAAGTCTAACCATGAAGGGGCCCCAGACTAACAGTGACCTTGTTTTGATGCAACCATGCTTTCTTATGAAAATTGTAACTAAGCCATAGTTGCATGAGAAGGACAGGGAGGTTTTTGTCAAAACAAGGTCATCTTCAGTTCTCGCTTCCATTTAAAGTTCAGGTCACTGAACACAAAATTCAGTTTATTATAATATTTTGATCGCACAGTTTGCGAACAATTAGTATAGAATTCCTAAAACGTTACTCAAGTATGGCAAGCCAAATGTAGCAATATTCAACTCATCTAATTTTATATTCAGTTATGTATTTTGTTTTCAACTATTGGTTTAATATTCAACTTTTATTCAACCTTCAACACATCATTCAACATTCAACTATTTATTCAACATTCAACCAGTCATTCAACATTCAACACATCATTCAACATTCAACTATTCATTCAACATTCAACGCATCATTCAACATTCAACTATTGATTTAACATTCAACTATTGATTTAATATTCAACTATTCATTCAACATTCAACGCATCATTCAACATTCAACTATTCATTCAACATTCAACACATCATTCAACATTCAACGAGTCATTCAACCGGTCAGTATAAAAGATAGACTGCGGACTGTGGACCCGGACTGCGGACTGGGTATAAAACGTGGACTGAGTATAAAATGAGGACTGAAGGCTGCAGACTAGGTACAAAACAAATATTATGTGCAAAAGGCGGGTGTAGTCATGGCCCACCCTATGGCCTCGCGGCGGTCGTTTTTTTTTTTTTTTTTTTTTTTTTTTTTTTTTTTTTTTTTAACTCAGTTCATCCTGTGTAAACTGAACGTTTTCCATCAACCCTCCCTGTCATACCAACGACTCTCTTGGTGGCGGTTCGCTCAAAATTTTCAGTGTTAAACAGACTCGTGGTAGATTGGAATCAGGAAAACCAGAATGCCGTATAAATACAACTTTTGGGCAGCTATCAAGAGGCTATGGTCCTATTCCGTGCAGATCATCCAGCGAACTGGGTCCCAGTTTCTGTCGCTTGCTTGAACCGGCGATGACTGAAGAATCCAAACCAGCTTGAATAGTGTAGCATCCAAGTATGTCATACACCTGCCTGTAGCCTTTACGATATGAAAAGTAATTATTTTAATACTGAAGGCCTCATGTTTTCCCGTCGTTGGAACCGTCGACAGTGTAAAGTTTATGCACATGTCATTGGCTTCCCAGTGGGGTCGACTCCCGGGCCTATCAGGGAGACATGTGGGGGACAATAAGGAGATGGATGTGATTCTTTGCCCGAGGGTAGGGGAAAATCTTGACATTGTTTTACATCACAGATTAGGGGTGGGGAAATTCACAAGTTTGAAAACGACGTCACGGGGTTTTTCAGCTGAGAGGCACCTCACCCAGTGGGCTTTGTCTTGAGTGATTCCCCAACCCCCGGGGGAAATTCCTAAAGTTTGCTTGACTGATTTTACAATCCCCCTGGTTAGCCCGGGGGTCGATCCCACGGGGAAGCCGATGACATATGCATTATATTACATTGCGTTACGCCTGGTGTCAGAGCACACATAGATCAGGTGTTTATTCTTATATACTTTTGAAACAAAAATTGAAAGTAAGTTCAGCTCCGAGGTTTTTTTTTTTTCTCTCCTCAATCTTTTTCTTCAAAGAACATTTTGGAAATCGGACAGGAAACATAATTTGGGACAGCATCAACAGAATCAAATGCACGTGCATTACCGTGGGAACGGTGAACAGTGATTGGTTGAAGTTTTCCCAAAATTTACATACCTCAGGAGACGTGATTGTCTTGGAATTTTGGAGAACATTTAAAAGTTAAAAAGAACTAAAGGTCTAAAATATTCCGAATTCAGTTCTACCACGAGTCTGCTTAGCAAATTTAAGCGAAACGCCGCCGCGAGAACAGTAGAGAGTCGTAGGTATGACAGATTGACGGAGAAGGTTGTTTACACAGGTTTCCAGCAATGCTGAACCAAGTGTTTTGCACTTTGTTGACAGCTGTATTAAGTTCAGTTTTCTTAGCAAGAAGACCCGTCACGCGAGATTCCCGCCATTTTTATCATATTAAGCCAATCATATTATACCTCCCTCGTGGAGTAGCATGATCAAAAAATCGAACGATCATACTTTAACAAGGACCACCGTTGCAAAATAGAAGAGCCGGATCCTGTAATAGATCTAACCAGCTATAAAATTGTAAACTGGAAAACAGTAAAAAACAAGCAAGGCTGGTTACACGGCTAGGAATATATATTCCTAGCCGTGTAACCAGTCTTGCTTGTTTTTTTACCGTTTTCTAGAAGAGGAAGGACCCTGTTATTGAAAACAGTATGTTCGTGTTTTTTGCACTGAAAAGGAAAATAATTTTACTAGAAAACATTGCAAAAATATTGAAAAACTTAAAACCATCTCGGTTAAAATTTTAAAATAGCCTGCTTTAAACGGGATTACGCCTCACAGAATTGAAAGTATATCAACAATACGATAGAGAAAGTTTGTTGTTGAAGTCTCATTTTCGATTATATCTGATTTCAAATCCAGTAGCACGCTATAAACCCGCGGTGCGAAACACCGAGTTTTAAAAAATTGACCACCAGTAGGCCATAGGGTGGACCATAGCCTATACCATGGCCTACGCCACGGTTTGGCCATATCCGCCTTTTGCACAGTGGTTTGCACTCAGTACGCTTTTGGTTCCTAGGCCTCGTTTTACGGCCCAGTCCGCAGTCCGGGTCCACAGTCCACAGTCCATATTTTATACTGACCGGTTGAATGACTCGTTGAATGTTGAATGAATAGTTGAATGTTGAATGATGCATTGAATGTTGAATGAATAGTTGCACAGGGAATTTTTTTCAATTCCCAACCTGGGTTAAAAATGGTAAATTCTTGGGTTATATTTGTGATTTCAGTGGGAATTTCCCAAACTGGGAAAGTTATACCAAAACCAATCTTGGGTTTAATAAAACCCAACTTAACCCCAAGAATGGGATTATAGTGACCCAATATAATCCCAAGAATGTGATTATACTGGCCCAATATAACCCCAAGAATGTGATTATACTGACCCAACATTATCACAAGGATGGGATTATCCTGACCCAATTTAACCCCAAGAATGGGATTATACTGGCCCAACATTATCACAAGGGTGGGATTATACTGACCCAATATAACCCCAAGGATGGGATTATACTTGCCCAACATTATCCCAAGGATGGGATTATGTTGACCCAACACAATCCCAACAATGGGATCATAGTGGCCCAACATAACTCCAAGAATGGGATCATACTGACCCCATATAATCCCAAGAATAGGATGATATTCATCCCCAATAAGGGGCTAATGTATCCCCAGTAATACCCTCAAGAAAGGTACAAAAATGACCTACCAACCTATTTAACTCCAAACATTTAACCCATGCTAGTAACTCATCAAGCTAGAATGACAAATGACCCACAAAAAATACTAACAGTAACATGATGTTTAATTAACTGCACTTGGATTTTAGATTAACTACTATCCATACAATACTACAAACATCAAATTCTTCTCAAAATGTCAAACAATAATAATTACAAAATACATCACAGAATCTTGTAATAGTATCGATCCTACAAGTAAGTTACATATAGCAACAGAATTAGTACCCATGGCATTAATTAATTTTGTAATTTATCCTTGTCTGAACCATTTGCAGCTTTGATAAATAAGCTTTAACTTAAGCTAAATCAATGAACTTCATAAATAATAAAAATAGACTATTCACACCTGTTTTCTTCCTTTGCTCATTTCAGCAAGTGGGGTTGACATTATTACTGCATAGCTGAGAAGGACTACATTAAATTTTTACTTTGTAATAAATTCCAAGAGTTAAAATAGGCAGTTACTGCAGAGTTTCTCTTCATTGATTAGTCCTTCCAAGCAGTTACCATAAACAAAAGAAGAAGTACCATCTAAGAATTAAAAAAATTATTTCCAAATACAAAACAAGTACTGAATTCAAAGCTTTAAAAAAATGGAAAATAAGTACCCTGGACACCTGCATTTCAATGGGGCTACAACTATTTGTTTTAAGATGACATTCTTAACCAAACACAAGATTTGAGCTCAGTTGGAATCAGATTTACTAGATTACCAATGACTTTCCCTAATTTACTACAAAACATTAACTTCAGAATATATGTAATAAAATTGTTCCCCTCTCTTGTCAACAGAAAATAAACAGTTTTTTAAATGGCAATTTCTTTATGAACAGTAACATCACCCGGAGTGTTTACATTTTCCTTAAGACTCACATACTTGTGCCTAACAAGTTTCCAAACCAAAACTGACATCACTTGACTAGGGGTCAGATTTGTCAAGTTACTCTTTTTGACATCAAACTTTGATTTTAAAATGTCAACAGATTTCTCCCTTGTCAAGAGTTTCCCAAAAACTGCTTTAATCACTACTTGTGACGAGGGTAATGTGGAAGGAACTTTAATTTCTGATGGACTGCTGGCTCCAGTAGGGTTCATTGAGGATTCACTGTCACTACTGTCATAAGGAGAGAGATTTGATAACTATTCCCCACTGTCTGTTAAATTTTGGGCAGCATTATCCTAAGCAAGACAAATGAAAACAAGTTGTTGGTGTACTCAATCATGTTAACAACAGTTACTGTCAAGCAGTGACATCAATACACGAATTTGGTGATCGTGGCAACTGTTTTAGCTAAGCCACTTTTAAAACTTAAACAAGTGATACAGAAGAAGGGTGATCAGAGTTCTCAGTAGAGTCTGCCACCTTTTTTTAAAAGCTATTACCGGTGAGTAAATGTATGCTCTACAGGACCTTGATGTTACAGGTGATCTGGACTCAGTTATACACTGTAGGCTCAATTTTTCTCACTGAACAACAACTCTGCTATGGGTGTGTTTTTAGTGCAACATGTGACTCAAATATTAATGAGGGTTAAAACAAAATAATGTGGACAAACACTAACCTGTTCTGGTGGTGTTTTATCCAAAGTACATGTAGCTCTAAATTTTTTCCCACAGCTTTGTGAAATTGCAGATGTCTTTCTTTTCACATGTTCACGTACTGGCTACAATAAATGTTATAAAAATGTTACACCTTGTTTATTGCCAGCATGATCAAGCTAGCTCTGACAGAACTCCCAAGAGAGGAAAGTCTAAAATGTATGAATAAATTTCTTATAGGTTGTTACAGGCAACCAGATTGGTACCTAAATAGCACAACCTTTTTTTATGAAAAGGGATATACATATCTCTGAGCAATTGCTTGGGAGGTAGACCTAAACAGGATTCACACTTGGAACTGAGAAAAAAAATTTAATGGCTTTTAATTCTGCAAAACTAAGTTATGAATCGTAACAAAAACTAAAACGTACTATACGAGGCGAAAGAAGGCACAGATCGAGCGGGTCAGAAGTATGTGGGTATCCAGAAGTGACTTAAATCTTTAAGCATTTTTTGAAAAGGGCCGCTTAAACCACTTAAACTTTCTGGGAGTTTCTTTATAAGCTTACCTTGAAACTTCTGGGCAACATCATTACCGAAGAGCTTTGTAATGCGGTCGATGATAAAATCTTTCTCCTGTAACTCCTGTACTTCCGAAGACTCTGACATCCTCAACAACTTTTAAAATTGAATTTTCCGTCAATGAATGTATAAACAACAGCTCAAAAGGTAACCGTCAGGACTTACTTAGACAGCCACCACCAAAAAGGAATAAATGTTTCGGTTGTTTCCCGCCTTTTTGGTGCAATTTCATAGAATGCGATGCGCTATTGGTAGGTAACAGTGATACGTCATGATAAGAAATATACTGGCTTCCCTGATTGGCTAACGGATTGGCTTGAGGAGAATGGGTCGAATGCTTAGTAGCCGTGTCTGCGACACAAAATGGCGGACTCTTCGAGCGTGAAAGCTTGGTCGAGGGAAGACATATCTGCTTGTGATTGCAGTGCAAGAACATTCAGGCATGTTCACTGCCCTTGTTTTCGGTGTCAGGGAAGTGCGACTGATAGAACTACCGAGTTACGGCACTGGAGAGAAAACTGCCTGCTTGCTACTGTGGTTGGAAGTGACAGCACTTCGGACAGCTTGGCAGACATTGATAGTGATCATGAATCAATTGCAAGGCCGAGCTCATCAGCAAGTCCTTCAACTCCAGGAACAGATGAATTTGATGACAGTCTTAGCGAAGGATCAGACGAAAACAGTGCTAATCCCATCTGTCCAGAGCTTGAAGCCGTTGAACCTGCGGAACGTCAAGGTACGGAACCTCTCGACCCTCTCAAAAAAGTTATTCTAACAGCAGTTCTTGACGCTCTGAAAATTATGGATGAGAGTGGATCATCTGTTACAACCTTTGATGACATTCTGAGCTATGGAAAAACAATGTTGTACACTTTAATTGATGACAATGTTGACCTTGATGTTTTGAGTACAATGTGGCCCAAGAATTGGAATGATGTTCAACTTTTATTGAAGGAAGAAGGTTTTGATGATGCTAAGGAATATATCATATGTTTCTGCCGTACCGAAAAGGTAATTACAAGAAATGGTAAAACACATGGAGTGGCCCTGGCATGTGGACACGGGATTCTTGAAATAATGTGTGGTCCTGTTACTGTAAAACTGTAGTTGCAAAACAAACTGTTTTGTAAAGTTATCCTCAGGAAACTGATGGTACTGAATTACCCTGAAGTAAAATGAATGAGTACATATGTACACTGTAATGAGCAAACTGTGCAGTTAATAAGGTTATTTGAAACTTGAAAATCATGAAATTTTAAAGCAAGTAACATGTTGTAAAGGATACATGTGTAGATGTCAACTAGGTGATATTTTTTTAGACTTACCATGCAAAACTAGAATACACCAGTGAGTGTTTTGAGGCAAAGGCTGGGAATCATTAATTTGGGGTTATAAATCCATTCCAATTTTTGGAGTAACATGGGCTACATCTCTTCATATTGTCTACAAGTTATTCTCAATTTTTGGGGGAATTTTTCTATTATTAACAATTTTTGGAAGAACTTGGGCAAATGTTCACTTTTTATTGATAATTTTGGGTATCATATCATTACTTGGAGCAATTTTCCCGAAATATTCCCTTTTTCACAATATTAATTGGCAATAACTTGTTGGGAAAGTATTCCCATTTTATTCTCAAGTTTGAGAATAACTTGGGGAAATGTTCTCTTTGTATTCTCAAGTCTGGGAATAATTTGGGAAAATATTACTATGTTGTGCTTAATCTGGGAATAACTTCGGGAATTGTTCCCAGTTTATTCTCAAGTCTGGGAATAACTTGGGGACATTTTCCCATTTTATTCTCAAGACTGGGAATAACATGGGCAAATATTCCTTTTGTGTTCTCGCGTCTGGGAAAAAACTTGGGGAACTGTTCCCAATTTATTCTCAAAGCTGGGAATAGCTGGGGGAAATGTTCCCATTTTATTCTCAAGTCTGGAAATAACTTGGGAAATGTTTCCAATTTATTCTCAAGTCTGGGAATAGGTTGGGAAAATGTTCCCATTTTATTCTCACGTATGGGAATAGGCTGGGAAAATGTTCCCATTTTATTCTCAAGTCTGGGAATAACTTGGGGAAATGTTCCCTTTTTCTTCCCAATTTTGGGAATAACATGGGTAAACATTCACAGTATTTTCCCAAAATTGGGATACAAGAGAAAGCATAGTGTATTTTCCAATAAAAACCCATTTATAGGATGCTGGGAGACAGCTACTTCCCAAAATTAACCCAAAAAAGGAATTTCTTGTCCCAGGTTTTCCCCAATAATGGGAAAATTTCCCATGTAATTCCCAACTGGGAATCTTGAAAAGTTTCCTGTGTTGAATATTAAATCAATAGTTGAATGTTAAATCAATAGTTGAATGTTGAATGATGCGTTGAATGTTGAATGAATAGTTGAATGTTGAATGATGTGTTGAATGTTGAATGACTAGTTGAATGTTGAATAAATAGTTGAATGTTGAATGATGTGTTGAAGGTTGAATAAAAGTTGAATATTAAACCAATAGTTGAAAATAAAATACATAACTGAATATAAAATTAGATGAGTTGAATATTGCTACATTTGGCTTGCCATACTCAAGCAGTTTAAGGCCTGGGTTTAAAAAGAAGTTCTGAATATTATGGTGGATCGCCATCTTTCTCCAGATTGCCTATAACCAGGTGAAACGTTCCCTAAATATCAATCTTGTTCTCCTCATTTGCATTAACATATAATTTTGATCACGTGACCAGTCACGTAATCACAATATAAAATATTCTTAAATCAGCGATAGGGTGGCAGATTTTATTGTTACAGATAAATAAATCAACATTTCCAATGTAAATCCAGCATATCTAACTTTCTATGCTTGGAATGATTGTTCTAAGTTTTTAGTTTTAAACTTATATCAACAGCCAAAGGTTGCATTCCAGGCTGAAAAATGACCTTTCTCCTTGTGATATTTTGGTTGAGAATGATATAAATAGGTCATTCCAAATGTGAGGTACTGGAAATAATTAATATGCATAAAAAAGTAGTTTTATTCAATGCTATATCCTATGACCAGCACCTTACTAATCAAAGCAATGGTCATACGAGATGTCATGTGATCTAAGTTAATGACTATTGTACTTAAAGAAATGTTCAGGACGATGGGATATTTCCTTCTGCCAAATTTCGTTTCAATGTCATTCTTTTGGGCTGTTACATTACAAAAGACCTTGGCCCAGGCCTTAAACGGCTTAAGTTAGGTTTAGGTAAGCTTGACTTCATTGTATTGCTTCTGTTATTTTATAGGTTCCCAGGAGAAAAAGCATAATGTTTCTGTTAAGAGTCTCCAGGAATTGTTCAATGCCAAATACAGTATGCCATGTTTTTTTAACATTTATCCACTTCTATTTTAAGCACCATTTTAATAAATAGTATCTATTTACATGCGCCCCCTAGTGTACATTTTTTTTGTGCCAATCTTTGTAAAAATTAGCAAGTTTGGGGTCTCATATTTTTCCAAGTTTGCAACGGATTCTTATGAAACCTCACATATTTACTAAATTTGTCATGATGAATCGATCTATGGAGGTTGTTTTCTGTTTGTATGAGAAATATGATTATCAGCTTCACTAATACAATTTTTGCTGTTACTTTTGTAGGTGAACTTATTCAGGGGAGAGGAAGTAAAATGCCTTATTCCAAAGTACAACAAATGGGTATAATTTTCAAGGACCTCCCCTTGGATATATGGACAGAAATTGGTGTTTGTCCAAGAAAACCATCTCTGACAGTATGGTAGTGGTCAACGGCGAAAGTTGTGGATGGCCCGCCATGAGTGGAGTTTTGCTCTGTCTTTGTCCTTATCATCTGCACCACCATTTTCTGATTCTCAAATCCCACAGTCCACTCCAACCCATACAGCTATTATTCACACATCAACTTTCCAGACACCCACTTCTTCCTATGTTTATTCTTTCACTTCCCTCACCACTGATCCATCCCATAGCTCATCAACTGCCCCTGTCAGCTGTCTTTCATCCATTTCCAGCACTGTAAAGCCATCCATGTGCCTTGTCAATGCCCCTGCTAGTGTTCACCCATCCACTTCCCACACACTCACTGTTCCCACTAGTGTCCACCAAGCCACCTCCCACACACTCACTGTTCCCTCCAGTGTCCACCAAGCCACACACTCACTGTTCCTACTAGTGTTCACCAATCCACTTCCCACACACTCACTGTTCCCACTATTGTCCATCATTCCACTTCTCATGCACTCACTGTTCCCACTAGTGACCACCACTCCACTTCCCATGCACTCACTGTTCCCACTAGTGTCCACCAAGCCACTTCCCACACACTCACAGTTCCCACTATTGTCCATCATTCCACTTCTCATGCACTCACTGTTCCCACTAGTGACCACCACTCCACTTCCCATGCACTCACTGTTCCCACTAGTGTCCACCATTCCACTTCCCACACACTCACTGTTCCCACTATTGTCCATCATTCCACTTCTCATGCACTCACTGTTCCCACTAGTGACCACCACTCCACTTCCCATGCACTCACTGTTCCCACTAGTGTCCACCATTCCACTTCCCACACACTCACTGTTCCCACTAGTGTTCGCCCATCCACTTCCCACACACTTACTGTTCCCTCTAGTGTTCGTCCATCCATTTCCCACACACTTGGTAGTCACATATCCACCTTGCCTCAACACAGCACTTCATCTGCTGCTGGTTTTATCATCTCCAAAGGTAAGCATGTGTGAAGTCTCTTGTGGGAATCATATTCATTGGCTAATGTCTTTCACTAAAATTGTAAAGGTTCATGTCCATTGAGGTTTGCCACTCACGATGCATTGCATATTTGGACAAACACAGGTTTAAAAAATGTTTGAGAGACAGAAAGTGAGAAAACTGAAATTGAAACCTTTTTTTTCTGTTCTAACTAGTTATCGTTGATATGATTTATATTTGTAATTCTCTACATGCAGATACTGAGTTTGGAATGCTGTCGCCAAACTTGCCTGAAAAAGTCCATGCAGTTTGCGTTCTTTCACCACGAACACAAATTCATGGCCGCAAAGTGACCCCAGGAAATATTGTGGTGGAAGTACGCAAGGTCCTCACACCAGGTTTGCGCCCCTTGTGTCATGGTGCATTTGATGAGGAGGAATCCATTTGTGTTGGCGGACTCTATGAATGGCCTTTGAAACAACCCCTTTTTTTTTCGAGATAAGTTAACTTAACTGTTGTGTGCAACTTTTTTTCTTGTGCTGCTCGCGCCTTCAAAAAAGAAATCGTACACAACACTCTTCATTCAGCATTGCCCACACCTACAGCATTTTATGTGTCGAGCTCGACAAGTTTCAGCCTGGGGTTTCATTGACAACCCATAATCTGTATCGTAGGCTTTTCGTAAGCTTGTTGCATACGTACCGTCTAAAATTGTCCGTTCGGGTGTTTATTATAGAATGCGTGTTTATTATTGCCGCTAACTTGTCCGTTACACTGAAATATCGTAATTCTAACTATTTTGACGCACAACCCTGAATGGGGTCTGTCAGTTTAGTCCATGGCCGGTTTGAACTCTGGAATACATGAAAAAGGATCGATCTTTTTCGTGATGATAAATAGCAAAATATTATCTGCAAAAAGGTGAAATTAACAAAGAAATTTCAGTGCCCATTCAATGCAATAAGGCCGCAGCTTTTATGTGGCGGTACATGTATAATGAGAAAATTCCCCTTCTTCGTTTTATGACCCCAATTCTTGGGGAGGTGGGGCTGGTGGGCAGTTGTAGCAAATTTCTAGAATGAGCACGCACACCCTTCCTTCATTGTTATTATATTCCGTCAATAAACGATATTATGAAAATGTCTGAAAATTAAGGAATCTCGTGCAAGTGACGACGGAAGTTTCTTTCCTAATATGCTTGCTTAGGCGTTACCTTAAGTCATAACTTTACCTAATGACACTTATATTATTTCCTTAAGGCCGGTTACAGACGAGCAAGTTTTCCTTGACAAGTGTCATTGACAATTTTTATTTGCTCATGTTTATGAACGACAAGTTTTCTTTGGCAAGTTTTGCATCGATTACTATCCACGTAATGTAATCTAAGCCGGTTACAGACGAGCAAGTTTTCTTTGGCAAGTTTTGCCTTCACAAGTTTTATTTGCTGGTGTGAACGAATTAACAAATTTTCTTTGACAAATATTCACTGTAGCCAGCAATTCAATTACACAGCGGACGGCAATTTTTTTGACAAGTTTTCCTTGTTGACCCGTACAGACGAGCAAGTTCTGCGATGTGTCAAGTGTTTCCTTGAAAAGTCTACTTGTTCAAAAACTAGCATGCTAGTTTTTGAACAAGTGCACTTGTCAAGGAAAAACTTGACAAGTTTTGCTTTACACACCAGCAAGTAAAGTTTGTCAAGTGAAAACTTGTAAAGGAAAACTTGCTCGTCTGTAACCGGCTTAGATTACATTACGTTGATAGTAATCGATGCGATAATAGATTTTTTTGTTAACATTTGACAACTTTAAGTGAACTACAAGTAAGCATTTAATTGTAGCAGGAGTAAAATTAGATTAATATTCCAGATTAGTATAAATATCACGAATGCCGTTCTCTGATTGGCTACGCTACTCGCTATCTATTCTGTGATAGATAGTGAGTAGCGGTTGTCAACAAAATGGCGCCCACTTCTTCGCGTTTTCGAAGTGTCTGTGAGGAGAATTTGGATAATTTACTTGTTTAGTTTAGAACGACTAGTAGATTTATACTAAAACAATTAGATTATTCGCTCTCGATTTCTATACGTGATAGCTGATGAGGGCGCAGCCCGAATCAGCTATTACGGCTATCCTTTATGGTTGTAACATGTAATTGTTGTAAATATGCCTGAGAAAAATGAAACGAGGTCAGACATGTTTGTCTTCTTTTCTTGCAATGCTATGTTAAATGGATACAATTTCATAACAGTTAATTAATATGAAAGATGAATTTATTGGTTTTGTTGCCCACATAGTTCTCTGAGCACTCCGTATTTACACGAGGAAAGTATGCGTCGCAATTATTATCCCTATATTTTTATATGCCGATTTTGTTTGATGCGATAAAAGTAACTAACTTCTAATAGGTTATATTCGAGTCCTAAACAAAGCAGCCAAACTGATTTGGATCGAACAACCGCAGCTTTATTTGATCTGAACTAGGGGGATTTCAGACTAGCACAAGACAGTTGCAACACTCTGTCTATATCTATCTGTATCGATCTCTTTATGTACAATCTAATGTATGATAATGACAGAAAGAAACAGTATGAGGCCTAGGCCTTGACAACTACAACACTCGCATGAGATGTTTCATAACCGTAGATAACAACACTAGGTCTTTTCACAATTTAATCGATGAAGAAAACACATATTGGTGTCTTTTGGGTTTGATCGGTTTCACTGCGTTTGCAATTTAGAGGTTTTCAATTCCGAAATCGAATTTTGTTTGGATTTCATTAGGGAAGAGGTGTGTTTTCGCTTGTCGTTTAAATTGTGCCTTTGTCTAGCTTGAGGCTAACGCTTCATGCTTCATTTGCATAGTACTGGAAAACGTTAAAAACTGCGCGTTTAACCTGCCTCTAACGCAGTTCAGGCTTCGAACTTTAAAATGTCTAATAAAATTCTTGACGATTTCGCAGATTTATTTTTAGCAGCGGTAGAACGAGAAATTTTAAAACTTGGTGATGAGCAGTAGTTTGATTTTCACTGACTGTTAAAGTCGTCGATGCAAATTCGCGCGCAGTAAACGGAGTTTGCCCTTCCTAAATTGATTGATCCTCAAATAAACCAATACCCCCCGGCTCTTGGTGACATACCATTGCTACTTATGTCGAGAGACATTGAGTCAATTAATTAAACGAAATTTAACTTAGGCCGCGGCTTCAGATGATCAGTGGGGCTCAAAAAGTGTTTTATAAGTGGTTAATTTAAGTAGATAAATGCTTTTCTTGTCTGAGGTGCAAACCATCTTGTTACAGCTAGCAGCATACAATGTTTAGATGTGATTGTTGGCAAAATGGTTTAGAATGTGGTTTTGTTAAATATCGTCTAACCTGCATTTTAATAATCGACCCACTGTCAACATTTTGGCTTACTTAGTGCCTAGAAAAACTGAAAGAACTAACGAAGCTGGATATAACCACCATCACAATTAAGAGGCGCCCATATTTTCATTATCACTACTAAAATACAGTCAAACCTCTATTAAGCGGTCACCCTCTATTAAAAGGACACTTCTCAAATTTCCAAAAAGCGGTCCGGGGAGGGGGGGGGGTTCCCCTATAATGGCCTATACGGGGAGGCTCCGCCCAAAAGGGGTACCCTTTTCACGCTTCAGCTATATGAAAGGGTAGGGATTTCACGGGTTGAAGTATATGAAACTGCAGGGAAATATGTCATTTAGGTATTTAAAAAGGCCTTTCATTAAAATGTTTCGAACACATACCTTACGACTGTACTATTTTAATTTATTGAACGCTACATGAAAATGACAGGAAGACTTCCTGTTTTAGGTATACGAAAGGGGTACCATTTGGCAATGTAAGGTATACGAAGTGGGTACCTTTTCTGTCAAGAATGGTAGGTATATAAAAGGGTAAGGGGTCGGACCTCGGGGCGGAGCCTCCTCGTACTAATATTTTTTAGTCCCCCGCCCCCCTGTAAATTTAACCTCTATTAAGTGGTCACCTTTCAGAATTTCCATTTCGCTTATTTGATTGCATTTCACCTCTGTAAGCGGGCACGTTGGCAATTATCATACGATATTTTTACACCACGATACGCCAACGATGTCCAATTTCTTTAAACAGCTCATCAAACAACATAGTATAAACGTACATATAATCGGCGTATAATGGTTCATGTTGAATGGCAAAACTCGACAGTTTACAACGAAGACGATTGCATACCTTACAAACAACGTTTAACATTGACAGTGCAATAACTTGATGTTTTTCTCATATTTTGTCTACTGTTAACTGATACATAAAACTGTATACACGCCAAAGTTCCATTTTACCATGTTATATACTACCTTCTTGAAAACCCCTTTTAAGCGGTCAACCTAAGTTGGCAAATTCCCGAGGGTGACCGCTTAATAGAGGTTTGACTGTACTGTTCACCGCGCCAGTAAGACCAACCTTTAGATACCAAATCGAAGAACCGTCACAGGCATTGCCATCGCTATCGTTGTTCTTGTTAATATCTAATGTTCAAATGAATTGCAGCCAGTAATATCCATGTTCTGCGATAAGTATTATAGTTTAGTGTCAAATATTCTCATGACGACGTCCTTGTGTCTCATTCAACGTTAGAATTTAGACCCGTTTTGACAATTTTCGCCAATTTGGGAACCACCCAATGATTCATATGTTGGACCTCTATTGCCCCGAAGTTAGAGCAGTATTGGTAATATTTTCCAAATTTTGGTAACTTTCGCAAAATTCATCCTGTGGACGCTACCTATTGACTTGAATTTAGACCGACCCGTTTTGGCTCTTCCTCAATTTGGTCAACTTTCAGATTATTTATCTGGTAGACCGCCATGGACTCGAATTTAAACCCATTTCGGCAATTTTTGACAATTTGGATCACTTTCGTATTTAGACCCATTTTCGCCATATTCGACAACTTGGGTAATTTTCGCATGATTCATCTGGAGGACCATTTAGACCCGCTTTGGCGATATTCGACAATTTGAGTAACTTCCCTATGATACATCTGGTGGACCACTATTGACTATAATTTAGACTCGTTTTGGCAATTTTCTACACTTCAGGCAACTTTCGTACAATTCATCTGGACCCACTTGTTCAAAGAGGGGATAACTTTATTCAGCGGATAAGTCGCTACCCAGCGGATAAAATGTATCACAACTGATACATTTTATGAGCTGGATAGCCACGTATCCGCTGGATAGAGTTATCCGCTCTGTGAACGAGTGGGGCTTGGTGGACAATTTAGAACCGTTTTGACAATATTCGACTAATTTGGGTAACTTTCATCTGGTGGACCATCAAGCGCCGTTTTGGGAATTATTTGACAATTTGGGTAACTTTCTCATGGTATATATCGTGCACCGCTAATGTCGTGAATTTTAGACCCGTTTTGGAAATTTTCGACAATTTGGGCAACTTTCGAAGAATTCTCCAGGCGGACCATTTAGACCCATTTTGGGAACTGTTTGACAATTTGGGTAACTTTCCCAAGATATATCTGGTGGACCACTATTGACTCGAATTTTAGACCCGTTTTGGAAATTTGCGCGAAAAGAACAACTTTCGTATAATTCATCTGGTGGACCATTATGACCCATTTTGGCAATATTCGACAATTTGGGTGACTTTGATTCGCATGTCTGGTGCACCACTATAGAATCTAGGTATCTAGGAACCTAGAATCTAGACCCATTTGGCCATTTTCGACAATTTGGGTAACTCGTTTAATTCATCTGGTTGACCATTTAGACCCGTTCTGGTAATATTCGACAATTTGGGTGACTTTCACATGATATTTCTCGTGGACCAATAAAGAATCTCGGAATCTTGAATCTAGACCCGTTTTGGCAATTTCGACAAGTTGAGTAACTTTCGCATGATTCATCTGGTGGATCATTCTGACCCGTTGTGAGAGTATTTGACAATTTGACTCGAATTTAGACCCGTTTTGGTAATTTTCCCATGATTCATCTGGAGGACCATTTAGATCCATTTTGGCAAGATTCGACAATTTGAGTAACTTTCCCATGAAATATCTGGTGTTGACAGCTTTTGACTCGAATTTAAACCCGTTTTGGTGAGCAACTTTCGTATAATTAATCTGGTGGACAATGTATAGACCCGTTTTGACAATATTGGACTAATTTGGGTAACTTTCACATGGCTCATACGGTGGACCATTATAATGACTCGAATTTCGACCAATTTTGGCTATTTTCTACACGTTTGATTATTTTCGCATGATTTCTCTGGTGAACCATTAAGATCCGTTTTGGGACTTGTTTGAAAATTTTGGGTAACTTTCCCATGATATATCTGGTCAAAGGACCGCTATATATTGACTCGAATTTCAATTTAGACCCGTTTTAGAAATTTACGACCATTTGGACAACTTTCGTATAATTCATCTGGTGGACCATTTAGACCCATTTTGGCAATAATCGATAATCTGGGCGAATTTCACATGATTTATCTGGTGGACCGCTTTAGAATCTAAGAATTTATAGTCTAGGCCCATTTTGGTAATTTTCAACAATTTTGGTAACTTTCGTATAATTCACCTGGTGGATCATTTAGACCCGTTCTGGAAATATTCGACTAATTTGGGTAACTTTCGCATGATTCATCTCTTGGACCGCTCTTTTCTTAAATTTAGATCCATTTCGCCAATTTCTGACAAACTAGTTAACTTTCGTATAATTCATCTACTGGACCATTTAGACCCGTTTGTGCAATTTTCTACACTTTATTTGGTAAAGTTTGTGGACCATTTAGACAATGATAGGTGGAGTTAATCTTTTGTCTCACGATTGAGTCACAAAGATGTGGATCTTTTGATGTGCGATCCACATCTTTGTGACTCAATCGTGATACAAAAGATTAACTCAGCTATTATTTAAAACTACGATGACGAACACCTTTCATAACATTTAGACAATATTCGACAATTTTGGTAACTTTCGCATGCTTCATCTGGTGGACCGTTAATTGTACTTATACCCATTTTGTCAGTTTTCAACAATGAGTCTTTTAGACCATTTAGACCTGTTTTGGGCACCTTTTGCATGCTTCGTCTGGCGGATTATTATTCTCATCCTTCATGACGGTCTTGCAATATCGAATGTAGACTCGTTTTGGTGAACTCCCGAAGCTCACTATTGGGCTACTTATGTTTGGCTAACCACCCTAAAGATCTCTGAAAATTTGCCATTTAGTGGTCATTTGAGTCCTATCCAATATCTTTCAGTCCTTCCAAGAGGTACGAGAGTTCACACCGGAAGCTTCGTTCCAACCTTCTACTTCTATGCAGTGTACTAAAGGATGTCATGAATATATAACAAAAACTGCAACACATAGATTTGGAACAAGTCAAAGGCTTTATGGCAGAAGGTATCGAGCGAGTTGGTACGGATCTGGTCCATTATTATACCTCTATCATGGCGACATAAGTCTAGATATTTATGAAGAATGAAAGCAGTAAATTAGAAATACAATATGTGGATAAGACAGCGCAGATACGTTTTGCTTGATCGCTGAGCAAGGGCGCTTTCTTGTTGTTGTTTTTTTTTTTACATCAAGGGATACTTCGCGTCAGAGGAAGACAGGTTTACTTCGTACAAGTTCATCGCAGGTATATTCGAAACTGTAGCATTTACTCCAGATTCCGATTCCTTAACTATAACCTTAAGGCTAGTCCCGTTTTTTCTACGTTTTTCTTTTAGTAAGTGTTGAAGTTGAGTGTATATCTGCGACAATCTTCTATAAAAGTTAATCTATCTTTCTACGTCCTAATATATCGGTTACTATATAGTCGCTCTTAAAAAAGAAACATTTTTCCAACTATTTGAACACCCGGGAGACTCTCCTGTCATGTCACATGTAATCGCTTACTTGCAAGTGTTAAACTTGACGTTGACCTTACTTTCACGTTTTTACGTCTTATACTAATGTACATAAGCTTACATACTTCGAACCCCCTTTTACTTTTCGTCCTCACTGAACCTCACAACAGCTAGTTATCTCTTTGTTATCGGAAGCACCAGCTATATTGTATGGATTTACTGATTTTTTTCAAACTTTTGTTCCATTTTTTCCTGTTTCATTGGAATCATATTTTAGCGTCGCTTTATTGTGTTCAATAAAGCTGCTGTTACGGTGAATAAAATATAATAAAAGGGCTACTTAGGAGCCACTCGTGGTCCAGACTTTTTGGATGTAGATGAAAAGTTTCTAGGATTTTTCGACAAATGCTGTTTGGGACCTTGCCAGCACTTTATTTTGGGGGCCTTTTTCGAAAGCAATTTAAACAAGACTTCAAAGGCAGCCTTGTTAGGTAACCCAAGGACGGTTTTCACTTTATTGTCAGTATTTAACACTTTTGCACTAAATGCGGGTGCTTCTTTTTTTTTTTTTTTTACAAATTTCTTCCTCCATAATGCAGCTTCTCTTCTTTCTTTTTCTACCAGCTTCCTTAGACGTTCTATTTCCTTGTCTTTTGCAGATACAATATTTTGGCATTCTTCATCCTTACAAAGGACACTCTCAGATTCCACCCAACTCCCCACAGGATCAATGCTACTGATATGATTACCGGTACTGATTGTACAAGAGCTACATGTACCGTTAGTTTCACTAGCATTATGCACGTCAGTGTTTGCTGAATTGTCCTCCCCCTTTTGAGGAAGTGGACCTGCCAATGGTTCCGTACAACGGACTCAGAATTACTGCGTTCAAGGCAAATCTTCCTAGCAACAGGATGTTTTCCCTCTCTCACTGATGGTCGCTTTCTCGGAACTTTAGTGGTTGAAATGGCTTTGTAACCCAAATTTATTGTTGGATTTGGGTTTGACTTGTAGGTCGTCAATCTGGGAAATGATTACTACACACTCTTGAATCATTTTTAGGTCGCCAGTTTTTGCCCTTTTCATCTTTTCTGTTGATCAGTTTTATCCACTGTTGTCTTCTTTCACCATTTTGTAAATCAGTTGGGAAGGGAAACAATGAAAAAGGTGGAGTGCAGTCACAAATGCTTCTACCTTGATTGCACTCATGGACTGGACAGAGATTGTTCATCCACTTTTTAAGCCTTGCCCCACTGTTGCCACAGCCGAACACTGCACAATTCCTGTGTCCAGACATAAAGGAGTTCTGTGCACATTTCAAAGAACAAAGCAACAATTAAACCGGCGTCCTTGACAAAAACTTCAACTTAAGCTTAAGCTTATATTTGGCTACTGATCGAGAAGAATCTATTAACTTGAAGTTGCCCAACTTTAGACCTTTTAGACCACGCCAACTTGCATACCACTATAATCTTTGAAAGTAAAATAGAACAACGAATTGACGAACGTAAACTTATGCTTTCATGAGACGAGCCGACATTTTGGAAAAAAAAATAGCGATTAATTGTGCCCACAGATTTCACAAAATGACCTAAATCCAACCTCAGGGTAACAAATTACATTTTTCTTACCTCGGAAGGATCCCAGAATGAAAATCTTGTGAAATAACACAGAAGAAAAGCTGATATCGTTCACTGGACACAAACAATTCTGAAGGCCACACGAACGTTTATGCCCGATTGTACTTTGTACTCTCCAACAATGCCGCGCGTCACTGCGATTCGCGATTCATGTATAAAATTGAGGGTGTTGTCCTCAACAGGGTATGTTTTTTAGGATGTTTTTTGTCCTTAACAGGGTCAGCGTTTCAAACCCTCAGCGGCTCACTGATCACCCCGATCACTTATACGAAATATTGGTCAAATGTTGGTCGAACGTGTCTGTAAGTCTGCTAGTCTGCAGGTCTGCAAGTCTGCGGTCTGCAGTCTGCAGTCTGCAAGTCTGCAGTCTGTGTTTGTCGCACACCGACTTTGCGGTCGCACAATAATTTTGGCCGTCTATAGTTGTGAAATCATCACATATTTTTCGTATTGTAATATTATAATAATCTTTACAAACCCCTTGGTTCTTTTAATAATTATATACTATAACCACTGTGACCAAAAATATGCTCGTTGATAAATTATTTTATATGGAAAGCGACAAGTATTTTTTTCAGCGGGGCGAATTCGCATGATCGCCGACCAGAACGGCGTCAGACGGGTCGAGGACGTGCGTTGTCATTACGGTCTGGAGGCTTTTGTCTGGGATGTTTGAATGACGGTCGACCAGATTTTAGACCTTAAGACATTTTTTCGAAAACTTAAGACCATAAATCGAATGCTATTCTACACACTGAGAAAACTCTTTTTAAGAAAATGCCTAGCCCTCCCGGGTTTCCTAAAAGCTCCACTGGCGAATTCGCACCGCTGAAAAATACTTGTTGCTTTCCATATAAAATAATTTATCAACGAGCATATTTTTGGTCACAGTGGTTATAGTATATAATTATTAAAGGAGCCAAGGGGTTTGTAAAGATTATTATAATATTACAATACGAAAATACGTGGTGATTTCACAACTAGACGGCCAAAATTACTGTGCGATCTCCAGCTGTTCATCACTGAGTTCCATATACCCGTGGGATTTAAGTCGTTTGGCGTGTAATAATTGCGATTTAGGTTAAGAGGAGCTGAGCGAGTTCATAGAAGAAGCCAACAAGGATTTAACTAAATAAATCGCTCGCGTACACTACACTTTAATCGTCACATCTAAAAAACGTTATTCCCCACCTCGTTTTTCGTCTCTTCTCTTGCCCTTGCTAAAATAATATCAAATATAGAAAAAGTAAATAAACACGTGAGATGATATTTAAAAAGAAACGAGAATCACTTCGTGAATTTTACCGGGGCCACTTTTGCCTTGGCAACCCACGTTTACACTAGCATGCATAAGGGTCGTTTACATCAAGAAGTTATCGCGGGACATGAAAATCTATTTTATCGCAAATATTCTTTGGAGAAAAAAACGTCTAATTACTAATGTGAAAAGAGAAAATGATATTTGCCTGTGTACTCATTTCGATAATAGAATTACGCCTCGGCTTTCATAAAAATCTTCCCTGCTAGCAGAGGTCTCTTCTGCCAGCAGGGCCGGAAATAAAAATCACACCGGCCAAGGGCGCCTATGCTTTGTCGCATAAAAATTTGCATAAAATCTACATTAAATCAAACGGCTGATTCTTAACGATATCCAAAAAAGTAAATTTAATTTAGTCATAGTTTACAATTTTTGAAAACGCGGTCACCCTATGCACTTAAAATAAAAAGGAAAAACATAAATCGATGTTTAGGTAGCCTCAGAATGGAAGATCAAGGTGAACGGAGCCCTCAAACTTTTCTTGTGAATAATTTTTCCTTCCCTCAACCGCGACGAAAACAAGGCGATCGGTGCGCTTTCAAGAGAGTTTTGAATACAGATAGCGGATTTAAAGCAGCTGCCTGGACTTTAGAAAACAAAAATGGCAATGTACATATTAGTTGGAAGTTGAATTCAGCTTTTAGCACGATAGGCAAAGCCACAGCCGATAAAATAACTGCAAAATTTGTGGGAAAAACTCACGCTTTCGCTTTTGCGTGAATAATTAATTCGAACACGCGTTCACGCAGCGAATCGCGTCTGTGAAATTTCGAACATTTTTTGTGCTTTTAGATAAGTTTTTTTTGCCTCATCTTGAATGAAAATTTATTGTTATTGAACTTCCTGTCGCGTTTCTTTCATTTGGTTGCCTTCATTTGAGAGTTTTAGTGCACGCTGGATTTGGATTTCTGTACATTTACGGCGACCCCCGTGATTTGTTTGTTTAGTATATTCGCTTCCCTCAAATATATTTTTATTGAGTCTTGTTCAGCTTCTACGGAACTACTGGGGATAGAGCTAAGTTGGTACTAAATTTACACAGTTGAAAAACGATTTATTTCAAAATAATTGCCTTGTTTTTGTCGTCTTTTTGATGTACAACTTTCCTCTTTCTCTCGCTGCGCTGTAAAATTTCGTCGGGCGGCGAAAAAATTATCCCATTTCTTCTTTTTGAATTCGTTTTACGTGTGTTTTTCGCCGAGGACTTCGGTATAAGAATCGAAGGAATCCTTTTAAAGAGAAACTTTTTTAACATGCTATTCTTGTTCTTGAGACGTCTTATAAAACGCAGTGAATAAACTTACGTTTTACAAGAGATTGATGTAAAGATAGTTTTGAAATATGTTCGCTTTGATTCTCGATAAAAGGTTCACTCTCAAGTGGAGTGGTCGCTCATAAATACGTCTCTCAAAAAATCCACTCTTAAGTTTTCGCACATGAAGTAGTCACTCGTAAAGGTTGTAGAAGTTTTCGTTCCCCCAAAAGTTATAATCTTTGTCTGGAATGCCTTCGATTGCCTCGATAAAGTTACTATGTGCACTTCGAGAAATTTGTCACAGCGGAAAGCGGGGCCCTGGAAACGAGACTTTGAAAAAACGAAAGGAACAAACAGCATTTTATGACCGGTTCCAGCCTTCGGCTGGCCCCGGTAATTATAACTGAATGATAAAATAATGCGTACCTTCCGCTTGCTTTCGTCCATGCATGGCGACAGCCGTGAAGGTGACTACATGTCAGGAAATTACTTTCCATGGCGGGAAATCACTTTCAGTAGGGCCTGAGCTCCAACATGTCACGCAATATGTCACAGTATGTCAGCATTTCTCCAATGTTCATTGTAATAATTGTAATATACTTTTTGTTTGTTACTTTTTTCCGATCCGTGATCCGATCCGATCCGTGATCCGATCCGTGATCCGATCCGTGATCCGATCCGATCCGATCCGATCCTGGTTTTGTCGACGCCACTTTGCAATGAAAAAATATTTCGACTGAACACCTTCAAAACCCCTCAAAAGACTCCTTTAATTAAATATTTGTGAGCCTCGAAATATTTAGTCCCTCATGCTACGATAAGCCTTAATTTTCAATAGGAAGCCTACATCAAATTTCGCTTGATTTGATAAAATAAGTTATCATTAATTAATGTGTATAAATCTGATAATTTTGTATGATTTTGTTGATAATGTTGATGCCGCCCTAACAATAAAATGTCGAATTAAATATAAAAGGCGATCGAATAATTTTATCGAGTTGAGACGAATAGGCCTTTCCCGATTGCGCTGAGCACCTTTTGAGCACTTTTTTGAGTTTGGAGCATTATTTTGCATTTTGAGCACTCTAAGCACTTTTTCGCACTTTGGGCAACATTTGAGCAATATTTCACATTTCGAGCAACATATGTCTTCTAAAAAGTAAAAACTGTGTGTCGCTCGCAACGAGAATCGTGTTCCAGGTCATAAATTATGGAGTTCATATTGCATAATAAATACGTTGTCAAGAATAAAAGACCGTTGTCATGGAAAGGCACGTGGACTTATCCTTACTGAGCGTGAGAACAGATTGGCTGATGTATGATGTGTGTGTCATCTCAAATTTCTAAATCATCTGGGGTGCTTACCATTTGTCAGAAAAATCCGGAAATTTCGGTTTCAAGTCAAATGGGGCGCTTTCCATTGAGCAAAAATAACCGGTACAAATTTTCGGAATTTTCGCTGGTCGAATGGAAAGACCACGTCCCAGAATTCTAGGTCACGTGCATTGACATGCTGAAGGTGCTTCGTCCGCTTATTGGGTTTTCCGCTTGTCTACGTGAGCTCACGCCCGGTAGGAGACTAAAACCGATATCTATCGCGAATGGAACACGAGAATTTCGGTAATTCTGGAAATTCACGTAAAGAGGGTGCACTCAAAACGTATTCCTAAATTTTCGGAAACTTTTCCCGGAACTTTGCCCGTTCCATTCGATTTCGAAGCGGAAATCTCGAAAATTTTGGTTGAATGGAAAGCACCCATGATAAGGTAATTTTCCGAAAAATATTTCCGGAAATTGTGGACAACCTCCAGAGGTTGTCCTCTTTTTCCGTTCGGAACGGAATTTCGGAAAATTGCTTACTATTTTGAGCGAATGGTTCCGTTTCCAGTTTCTTTTGCGCCAGAACGAGTGAGTGCGCATGACGGAACGCCTTGCAGTAAACGGTAAGCGCCAATCTCATCCGGTTGGTCGGTAATTTCGGAAAATAGCTAACCATTATTCAACGGTCATTCCATCCGGATTTTTTTTGACAAATGGTAAGCACCCCTGAAGTCTAGGCTTTACACTAGTACTGCTGAATTTATTTACAATTCGTAACCGGCTTTAGTTTTTTAAGAGCACAAATGAAAGCACTAAATCAATCGGAAAACAATTGCACTGAAGACGAAGAAGTGATTGATCCAATTACAATAACAGTAAATGCTGGAGCATCCCTAAGTGCTCCAGAAAGTGCTTCGATAGCACGAAAGCAAAAGTTCCAATCAACAAAGGGAAGAACAAGCAAAGAGGAAGCGTCAAAACCACCAATGTGAGTACATGGGATCCTCTCAAAGAGTACCCAAACCAACACTTTGCCGTGGTAAAAGGATAGCTTAGAGGTAACTGTTCCCAACTTTTAGCACTTTCTGAGCACTATTTTGAGATTTTGAGTACTTTTTGAGCACTTTTTAGCCATTTTTGTCGGCACTTTATTAGGATTTTACGAGTGCAATCGGGAAAGGCCTGGAGACGAAGTAATTTGGCTTGTTCAGCTTGTTCTTCGACAAAAATATGCCATTTAAGCTGATCGATAAACAGAACTGTTTATTTCTGTTTTAAAAGACTGAATCGAACTGGAGCCAGGCTTGACGTTCCACGTTCTTACTAAACGATGTCCATCGAACAAATATGAATGAAGATTGAATAAATGACGTGACTATATATGAGTAGGATTCGTAGGAGCCGCAAGCTACGCCATGTTTTCCTTGGAACGGTGTTAGCAAATTCTTCTACGGTCCCCGACCCTCTCATTTGTTAATTTTGCCGGCGGACAGAACTGCAACAGAGATTCTCTTCCAGTCCTCTGCCGCGTGTACAATGATAGCTCAAAGAATACCATTGGCTTGGCATATTCCATTACGTCATAGGGCATCTTCACCACATAAGTGCAACGGTACAGGCGAGCGCGAAGTGCGAGCGAGCGGAAATTGGGGCGAGTCTTCCGCTCGCCCCAATTTCCGCTCGCTCGGGCTTCGCGTTTGCTCACAAGATCGACGAAGGAAAGAAAGAGGGACTACTCGCAGTCTAAGTTTAGCGAGCTTTTTGGAATTGCAATAAGGAGCTATTCACTGTAAGATCAATCGCTTTTATATAGTTTTCTTGGTTTTGCTTTAAATTATGTCGTCAGATACGGTAGGAGGTAAGAACGCTAGTCTAATTTTTTCTCATGCGCTATGCGCACTGGGTAGTGTTTTAAGGGTCCTATATATTCATGAGAAAGCAAAAGTGGTCGTGAAAATTCATGATTCTCGTCATGGAGGCTTGGTATCAGCGGCTAGTAATCGAGCCTAACCGTCTTGCTACATCCAAAACTATGCTTGAGGACAGAGCAAGGAAATCAACATTGATAAAATCAGTCTTTCCCATTTAATACGCGAGTCTAAGACCGTTTTTATGAAGCAAGCATGAGCTGAGCAAGAATCTCTTAATATAGTTTGTCAACATCAAGACCGTCTACCTTGTATTTTAATAGAAAATAACTTTGACGAACAGAAGGCAAGTGTTTCCAAACCAGTTTAACAATAAGCTTATAAGTCTTGATATCAGTGTAAATTATTTTATTGTAAGCTTATTTTTTACAGACTCAGGTAATGGAATTTTATAACAAGTAAGCTAGAGCTTGATAAGCTGACATTAAGTGTCCGGTTCGTTGGCTCAAGTTTTGTGTGAAAAAATGCCTTTAACCGGTATTTCTCTTGTGTAACACTGAATCCTAATCACTGGTTGAGTACTTAACCCAGTCACAGGCTTCAAGGAGTTACCTTTTGAAATCATGAATCTAGTACACTGTTTAAACCATGTTGAACCTCTGCAGTGGCAACCACTTAAAAGCTGTTCAGCTGGAAACAGTAATACTGATCAATAGACCCCTTTCAGTTAATTCCCAATCTGGAGGGCAAAACAAAAAGATTATTTTGCATTTGAAAGGTTTGTTTCTCCCAGGAGAGAGAAAAACCATTGTTTTGTCCTCCAGATTGGGAATTACTGAAAGGGTTCTATAGACCTTATTCGCTTGTGCATTTTGTTTTCCCAATACAGATCATGTGACCATACTCAGGAGATTTGATCCTTTGCCTGGTTCATTATAAAAGGAATGCATACAAACATGAATATGACTGCATGCACTCTTTTTGATGAGCAAGACAAAGGACCAAGTCTCTCTCGTATTCATCGGAATTCGTTTTTGTTTTCACTCAGTCTGAATAAGGTGCCATTTTGAGAATTATCCATTCAGTTCTGTTGCACCTGTAGAGTCAGATATTTGGTGTTTGTCGTACGCCGCAAATTCATGCCTTGTTTTACAATTAGGAAATTTTCTAGCGGAATCTGGTAGAAACACGCTAACCGTTCTTTAGCGAAATTTGACAAATGACACCCACTTGACAGCTAGATGGCCTTTGTTTGCAAAGCCTGTCCGCTTTGTGAATTAATACTTAACAATATTTAAAAAAAAATTAAAATTAAACATGAACGTAGACAAGGGAAGTAGTGAACTTGAGCATCAACATAAATATTTGGGTTAGCAAAGGCTAGCAATTATCAGCTGTTTTTTTTTTCAAAACTTAGTGTTTGTGTTTGGTTTATACGACCAGAAGTACAATTCTGAATTTAGCCAATTCTGAATTTAGCCACGCACTGCACTGTAATGCGGATTATAAAGTGTGGCTGGGTAACAGGAAAATGATTAGAGCCATTATTCATTACAGAAGGAAATGACAATCACAAGACAGCTTGATAGCCTCTGTTTACAAAGCATTTTCATTAGCATTTCTTATTAGCCTTGTGAATACATACTTATCAAAATAGAAACATTAAAGATTAATCACATATGTATACAGCTCACGGTAGTAAATTGGAGCACTGTCGTTAATATCTGGGTTTTAGAAATCATCAGTCCTTTCTTTTTTAACCGAGTCTTTTGTGTTCAGTACAACGAGCCAGGAATCTAAATCTCAATTTAGCTAATCAGCATTATAACGCGAAGCTGGCCAACTGACAAGGGAAGCCTTAGTGGACTCCAATTTTACAATAATATGCCAATCCAATGCAGAGAGGAATGACACCCACTAGATAGCTAGACAGCCTCTGTTTACAAAGACTATTTACTTTTCAAGGTTTGTTAGCTTTGTGAATACTTGCTAAAATTATCATGCCCTTTACGATCCTTTGGCTGTGACACACTTTACGTACGCTTTTTCTTCAAATTAGTTGAAATAAACGCCTTTTCACACCTTCTAGTTCAGTGAACTGCATTGAAGGCTTCATTTTTACACACAGTGCATGCATGTTTGGCTGCTTTTCCTCGCTGGGACGCCTGTATACGGCATAAGCCGTATTTTGGAGATTTATTTGATAGCGGATTACTTTGCAAAGGCAGTTGAAGGACGAAAGCTAAACGGGAGCGTGATCAACTAAGAAGAGTGTGGCTTCAGAACGTTTTTGTTGACGTATATGTCAGTGTCAAGGGAGAAAGATGCCTGTGTACACGTGTTATAACTTTGGACGCACTAAAAACAAGGCTGACCGATTGCCAAAGTTCAATAAAAAATGTTCGTGTACATAGACAGGGGAAGTAGTAAATTGCAACAGCACCATTAATATTTGCCATTCAAATCCTAGTTGTCTAGTAGATCGAGGAATCCAATTCTGAATTTAGGTACTGCAGCCGATTATACAGCGTACCTGGCTACCCGTGACATAAATAATTAAAGCCTTCATAAGCCAAAATTTATTATCGAGGCAAATAACACCCACTAGACAGCTTGATAGACTCTGTTTACAAAGCCTATTTACTTTTCAAGCTGTATTAGCTATCAGAATACTTGCTAAAATTATCCTGTCCTCGACAATCTATTGGCTGTGAGACGCTTTTCGTATGCTTTATCTTCTAGAAACTCATTTTCACACCTGCCAGTTCAATAAACTGCATTCAAGGCTTCGGAATTTTTCCACAGAGAACATGCATGTTTGGCTGCTTTTCCTAGCTGGGACGACTGTATACGGGATAAGCCGTATTTCGGAGACTGATTTGATAGCGGTTAACTTTGCAAAGGCAGTTGAAGGACGAAAGCTAAACGGGAGCGTGATCAACGAAGAAGATGTGGATTCAGAAAGTTCCTGTCGATTTAATTGCCTCAGTGAAGAAAGATGCCTGTCTTATAACTTTGGACGCACTAAAAACAAGACTGGCAGATTCAAGTGTGAACTAAGCGACTCTGATCGTTTTGTTGGTATCGCTAACTTCACGGAAGATGAGAATTTTAAGTACGTGGGAATACAGGTAAGTTGTAATTAATTCACTCTTCTAAATTCTTTATCAAGAAACAGCATCATTACATCTCCTTTTCACCTGGGGTGGGGCTAGGGGGTACTCCCTATAATGGCCCATACGGGGAGGCTCCACCCAAAAGGGGTACCTTTTCACGCTTGAGGTATATGAAAGGGTAGGGATTTCACGGGTCGAAGTATATGAAAGGGTAGGGAAATCTTTCAGGGCCTTTCGTTAAAATATTTCGAACTCACACTATACCTTATGGCTATACTGTTTGAAAATGACAAGAAGTGGAAGGTATACGAAATGGGTACCTTTTCTGTCAAAAATGGTACGGGATCGGACCTCGGGGCGGAGCCTCCCTGTATTAATTTTTTTTTAGTACCTACCCCCCGGCCTTTTCACCGTGCATGAAAACGTAGATATACAAGCATATTTTTTAGAAAGTTGCAAGGATGACTTTCAGTCCCGCTCAAATGAAGTTTTGGCTATGTTGGCTGGCTGAAAGAAAGAAACTGTTAAGCAAGGAAGGCGAAAGTATTCAGTGAGGAGAATGGAAACACAAAAGCGATTTAAGTATATGGTAAAATAAACAAATGAGAATTTCAAGAGGAATCTTCGAAGTGAATGAATCGTCCAAGCACGGTTTTGTCAGGTCGTAACGAAACTCAGAAATGTCGGTTTTTGAGGAGGAAGGCAGGTTGGAGGACTGGTGTAATCCGACGCGTATTTCCAGAGTTAATGCATCACCTAAACCAAAGCGAGACTGAACTCAGTGTAAAATTATTTTGCAAAAAAGCTACTTCCAGTGGTAAAGCGTCAGTCTAACTTTTAGACACTTGGGCGCAAAGAAGTTCATTACACATTTAAAGCGCTGTTACCTTATGAGGTAACATTTGTATGAGATGAAAACCACGAGGAAATAACAATGTCAATTCATGATTTTCGTTATTCATTGTTATTTTTGCTCATCAGTGTTTTGCCAACTTCCGTGTCTTAGGCACGAATATAATATTTTGCGGAATTTATGACTTATGTTCTAACTTTCTTCTGTCTATCTTTTTTATTCTCTGTCCCGATATATTTCACAAAACATCAGTAGTATTTGTTGGGTGAATTAGTGAGTGAGTGAGTTAGTGGGTGGGTGGGTGAGTGATTGCATGCGTGCGAGGTTATGTGGGTGGATGACAGAATGAATGAATAATCATTAACCGGACGGAGATGCAGATGGATAGGCACATTGATGGAACGATATCTTCATGAGTATATAACGTGACACCATGTTCTTTCTTTGTTACGTCTTTTGACAACAGACTGCCTGTGAGGCGGATCGCTCGCCTTGTGGTGACAATGAAGTCTGCATTCCAGACTACAAGAACGAAAGCGTGGAGTACAAATGTGTCGACGTATCTGCAAGTAAGTCCTACAATAAGCGAGAGGAAGAAATGAACCTACTTTAAAGCCAAATTTATCCAGTCCGTAATATAGAGCAATTAAAATTAAGAGAATTCTTGACCAATCGCTACTTAAGCCCCGATAAAATAAGTGATTTTCTGAATCAGGTTATTTTTTGCTGGTCAAATTATCGACTTTCAGAATTTTCCAAACTCATGGAAATTTGGCGTCGATAAATTTCTAAGCTCATTAGCTAAGCATTGGCTACACATGTGTACAAGATTGTTTCCGAAGAACATTAGTAAAAGAAATGCCCTAAGCCATGTGTTTAATTGCAATCAACACTGGTTGAGACAAAGATATGTTATAGGGTTTTCTTAATTAGGTAGTTTAGGGGGAAAATGCGTCTTAATAAAGGCATAATCACTTGCAAACTGACAAAATCAAAAGCAAATAACATCGGCAAATGTCATGGCCTTTGAGTGACAGTTCTTCTTTGACGCTTTTCAAGACCTGTTTTTTAAGCCTGGTTTTCACTAGCAACGCAAGCACAAGTGCAAGCATAAGCGCAAACAGAAGAGCGCTTATTTCATCGTGAAAACGGGCTTAACGCAAGCATAAGCATTAGCGCAAGCACAAGCGCAAGGATCAAAATTTTTCCTTTTCCTTATGGTTGCGCTTATGTTTGCGTAGTGTCGTTTTCACTTGGCATAAGCTTCTTATGCTTGTGCTTATGCTTGCGCTTGTGCTTGCGTCGCTAGTGAAAACCAGGCTTTAGTGGCTTCTTACTAATTTTTACGGGCTTCCCTCTTGAGAGAGTATACTTTTGACAGCAACTTAGATTGTTGAGGTTGCCTCTCTCCGCTTCGAGGTGGCCTCTCCTATAAGCCTTGTGGTTTCCTGAGGTCTCCTCACCACTAACTTAGGTGTATTAAAAGTAAATATTGTGAAAATGGCAAATAAATAAATAATAAATAAATTGACTTGTACCATAATATATATATTTAGCCAAGCATAAAAGCGGAGCTCCAAAAGCATTCTTTTTCTACATAGCATTTACATATTATAGTCTGCTTGTCATATCACCCATCCGACCCGTCACTCAAGCTACAGACGCAATGCTGTAGAAAATAGTATGGAAAGGTGATCTCAGCCAGTGGCACAGTACCCTCCAGTCCAGATCTGCTTGTGGATCAGATTTGGACCCCCTAGTCCAGAACTGCTAGCAGATATAAACCCCCTTTTACGGATTTGGACCCCCACCCCTCCTAAAAACAAGCGTTCTATTGAGTAAGGTAATAAAGTTCCTTTGCAAATAGTGTTTGGTGTTGTTAAAAAAGCAAAATAAGAATATTGAGGTATTTTTTTTTAATAATCTTTAATACTTTGTGTAAAAAAGAACCTCCAACACTAGTTTGCATCTATGAAATTTTTAAAACAAAACATTCTTAACAACTAAAAGCAATACCAAAGGGCAGGTCCATTTTCCCGTTCAACTGTAGGCTACTTAATTATGGTTTAGGGCCACTACATATTGGTGGAGAAGTCTGGTGATTGCTCCTTTGAATCAGTATCACATCAGTTATATAGTGATTCAGATCATCACTTCAGAATGAATGTAATTTCAAGTATCCACAGCCTCCCATGAGACAGTCGGAAATCAGAAATTGTGTATCCTCTGGATGTATGTATGCGTCCAAAAATTATGAAAAAAAAATGCATGGACTGAATCAATAAAAATATTGAGATGATATGAATTATGACCAACTAAGATATTTCTTTTGATCAGTTACTTCTCGACGTTACTATCACACACAGACACACACACACATACACACACACACACACACACATACACTCAAAATACTGCTTGCTAGCATTAAGCTTATCAATAAATACACCTACAGTATTTTCAAAAAGAAATCCGGCTGCTCTTCTGCTCTTCTGGCCAGCCAAGTGCAAGACCAACCAACTTGATAATAAAATATTGGACATTTGTTTGATCAAGGTAATTAACAATGTAGTATGAGGAATTTTCTATTTTGCAAGAAAGGTAAGGACTAGTCTCACATTTCTCCATGGATATTTGAATTGCACAACATACTTCATCAAACATCAGAAATCCCATTAAACATTAAAGAGAAATGTCATCCAAACATCCCACAAGACTGGTGTGAGCAGCTACTAATAAAATTAATGGAAAGACTGTATGCAAGAGAAGGAAGTCCAAAGGATGTGTACATTGATGAGAAAGAGCTTACTTTAACCCATTGACTCCTAGCCGTTTTTACCTTTTCGGAGTGATTTTCCAGCTATAAACCATCCATAGCATTTCGTGACTCTTTGTTTGATCTACCATGGAAAAGTTCTCCTGTCCTAAGGACCTGGATCCGGAGGCTCAAGGTTTCTGAAAACCACATTCTGACTGAGCTATTTTTAATCTGTGGAGCTACAACAACGGCCCAAGTTCGGTTTGCTTGCGATTTTTGTTAATTTTACAGCCATTTTTCGTCTTTAGTGGCTGCCTGATGAGTATCATTAAATCTAAACGCGGCTCAAAGCTAACCTAATGAAATTAAATCGAATACTTGTCTCTTACAAGTCACCCCTGATTTGTGATTGACATTAAAAATTACGAAGTAAAGTTTAAATACAACCCAAAGCTAAGCTAATTAAATTACATACTTGTCACTCACAAGTTACATCTGATTTAAAATTGGCACACAATTGAAGAAGGTGCATGCATGATGTTCGATTGAATACTATACTATTCCAGTCTATTATGTAGCTATTAAAAAAAGAAAAGCTGAAGGCCATATACATATATTTAGCCAGGCCAAACCTAGAATCGGAGCTGCACACTGTCATCGAGCAACTTCGCATGGCTTTCCTTCAGGGGCACCCAACGAGCCAAATCAACCAAAAGCTATAGAAAGGCATTTTTAAGTAAGGTGTTTGAAGTCTGTTTAAAGTGATGTTTTCAAAAGCTAGAAGAAGTTCATCTGTTCGGATTCCCTAGCTGAAATTTTAATTTCCCGAAAATGTTAGGGAACAAAATCTTCCTTTGAGAAAATGGAAGCTGAAATGAACTTTCCACGAACTTTCTAGGGAACTATTTTCTTTCCGAGAATGCTCGTTGACGTTTTTGACTGCCAAAAACAGCAATTACGACCTTTTCGAAAACCTGAGGGGCTATGATTTCCCCATTGCAAATCTTTTACGCCACGTTTTAGTTACGAAAACCCGAGTGCACTCTTTAATCGACGCCGAAAACACAAGGCGAATTACACTCCACTTAACAGATATTTAGCGAAACTTGTTGTTGGCGCCCCTGTTCCTTGGGCCAGTTTAATTTGTCTCCAAATCAGTTGAGCAGCAGCAGGGAAAACGAAAAGTCTTCGATAGCAAACGTTTGCAAACAAAACAGACAGACATTCTCGAGTCCAAACTACTTTCAGGTGAAAGTGTAAAGGAATTCAAAGCGGATCAAAAACAAAACACCACACTGAGCAAACAAAGTACGATGCGAATGTTTGTTCGAAGAAGGAGAAGGTGGAGAAATTAAACAAGACTAGCCAGTAATAAAAATAGCTTGTACTGATTAAGCTAGAAAAATAGGAATTTATTTTGACATAAATGCCCGTAGAAAAGACAATAAAGGGTACAAACTGATCGTTAAGAGCAGTCAACAGGAATTGATCGCGGTTCAGATACAACGGAACAACAAAACATTACAAGAAAACAAAGCACATTACAAATAATGTTTCTTCGAAGAGTCTTGGAGAAGGTGGAGAAATTGGACAAGTAATAAAAATATCTTGCATTAAGCCAGAAAAATTGCTAAGCAATTTTGACATCAATGTCCATAGAAAAGACAAAAAGAGGTCCGCAGCTAATCGTTTAGAGCAGTCAACATGAATTAAGGGCAGGCAGCAATCACTTGGAACGCGACAGAGCTGAATATTAGCGCCATTCCCACAAAATCTTTCCTTGGCTGGCAGAAAACCCTGAAGTGCTTTTACTGTTACTTCCATGTCTTCCGAAGAACCTTCTTCAATTATTGATTCTCAGTGGCAAAACATCATCCAGTTAACGAAGAAAGCGCTTGCCAAACCACACGAGCATTTCTCTCGCAGACAGCCAGCCAGCCGGTCAACCCATTTCGCTGTTTTTAACATCCAAAAGCTGATTTTTACCGGTTCAAACAAATTAAGACGACATGTTTATAGACGGCGAAACTTGTTGTTTACAGGCCGCTTTCGTAGTCTCCTTCGCAGACGCCTTTGGGCTCGTCACGCGTTCCTTCCGACGAGCCCAAAGACGTCTGCGAAGGAGATCTCTAAACTTTTCCAGCAAAAATTTCCAAACGTTGATCCTTACCGGTTCAAACAAAAACTCGAGAATTAATCAAAGTTAGAGGGCAAAACTTGGGTTGTTTTATAATACAGTCTTAGGACGGAAGATTTCTAACTTTTTCAATGAAGTGTGAAGTGCGCTTAGTTCTTGATAGCTTTCTATCAGATTTTGAGACGTGCACATGCATTTAATCGGCTTTTTTGCTATCGAGTTCCAATTTTTGCCTTCAATTACATTAAGCCTTTAAAATCAGGACCGTAGCTAACATGAGGCGAACCGAGGCACTTGCCTCGGTAAACATGTCGAGTTTATAGTATTTATTTATTTATTGTGTGTGTCTTACGAAAATATAATTAAAGCAGACTCTCCAGTTTCACAGTTGCGTTAAATCATTTGTTTGAGGTTCCTGTAAGAGGCCATTCATTTTAAAGAGGTCTTTTTTTCCCTTTTTACCGGCATTGCCTCGGTAACAATTTTCGTCCGGCTACGGCTCAGAAAATACAATGCCGATACCGATAAAAGATCATAAAATTCTTCTCTTATTGTCTTCAGTTGTTTTGTTTGTTTTTCCAAAGATTTCCTGCTAAAATGCGCAAAAAAGAACAAGTTTACCTCGAGTGTGACTTTTCACGGAGGGGCGGACGTACGGACGGACTTACGTTCGGACGTATGGACTGAGTTACGTTCGTACGTACGTAGGCACGTACGTACCGTGAGCAAAACCAAAATTTGTCTAGCAGATGGGTTACCATATTTTCTTAACCATGGTGCTCCGCGCGCGCGCCTTCGACGCGCGGAGCTCCGCTATAAATGATGTAACTAGTACTGTTAAAATGCTTGACAAGAAAGTAACAAAGCTTAATAATGAAACTGCAAGAAGAGGTGTAATTTTAATCTCGTCACCGCCCTGGGAGCTAGAAACAACAAAATCGTAGCTTAATTTGGTAACTTATAGAGGTTTCAAACAAGTAACCAGTACAAAAATCATACATACATACATACATACATACATACATACATACATACATACATACATACATATCCTTTATTTAAATACGATGAAAGTTTAAAGCATATGCTTGTGGGGTCGTGTATATAGGATACGAATACAAATTAAAAATCAGATGAAAACATGTTAAAACTGAATTATTTCTTAAGAATAATGTTAAAAGAATAATAAGAATAATGTGATAATAGTATTTAAATTAGGTAAAATACAGACTCAATTTTAAACAAATGACTCTGACAGTAAGAGTCAAAAAATCCGGCTAAATCTAAAAGCACTTAAAATCTTGAAAAAATCTAGGAATCGACTGAACTGACTGCGCACTAAAATCAAGGTCCTTGATGTACCTGCCCTTCTTCACGTTACGATAAAAAGCCATAAGTTGGGAGCCGGTGTAGTACGTGCAGAAAGCGTTCCATGAGATGGCACCTCTATGGCTAATAGAGTTTTTAAGGAAGTACGAATTGAAGCGTGGTACTATGATCCTTTTACTCCGTCTTAAGACGTAAGCAGGACAAGATTTGTTCACTATGCAAGATAATGCGTGGGGAGCTTCGTCACTAAATACCTTGTAAAATAATTTAATCGCTCGAAGCTTATACATGTGACTTAAAGTACTCCACTTGAAATACCGGTAAAAATCAGCAGATGGCATATCGTAGGGCAGATTGTAGATCATCCTTGCTGCCCTACGGTGAAGTATTTCCAAGGAGTTTAACTGTTCTGCATTAGCGGCTCCTCCCCACACGATAAGGCCATATAAAACTGCAGGCAATATAATTTTATAGTACAAATCCAGTAAAGTTTTTCTTCCTAGGAAAGAACTCCTCTTTATGAGGCTCAGTTTGTTTACGAAACTCTTCTTCACGTCTGTAAGGTGTTGTGACCAAGAAAGTCTGTTGTCAATTGTGATGCCTAGGAGACGAGTGTGATTAACCCACTCGATTCGATCCTGCCCAATGTTCACCGAGTTTAGAGACCCGATCATTGAATTTTTCATCAGTAACATTGCTTCGCACTTTCCCGAGTGGGGAGTTAACGAGTTATCTTGGCACCGTCTGTTTTAAATCTGATAATGCTGCGTTAACAGATCTCACAGCATTATCCACATTATCACCAATACAATAGACAGTGGTGTCATCTGCATACATGAACACGCAGCCAGAGGAAACTGAACTTGGCAGGTCGTTTGTGTACAGTACAAACAGTGTGGGGCCGAGTATTGATCCTTGTGGAATACCACATTTAACGTTCGCAACATTTGATTGCTGGCCATTCACCTCAGAGAATTGAGTTCGATCTGATAGATAATCTGTCAGCCATGAGAACAAAGGTCCTTGAATGCCAAACTGATGTCTCAATTTGTGTAGTAGTATCGTATGAGATACGCAGTCGAAAGCCTTTCTGAAGTCTGTGAACGCTACTGCTACTTCTTTGTTATGATCAACAACCTTTCTCCAGGTTTCAGATAAATGAACGAGCAATAGCTCTGTGGAATACCCCTTGCGGTAGGCCCACTGGTAGTCTGTAATCAGATTGTGATCGAAAACGTGACGGACTACAGTGTCAGAAACACATGATTCCATAATTTTACTTGGGGGCACTTAAAAGCGATATTGGCCTGTAATTACTTATGTCGGCTGCGTCGTCTTTCTTAAACACTGGCACCAGGCAAGCTTTTTTCCAGTCAGTACAAGTTTCACCAATGTGAGCGCAGAACGAAAATAATCGAGTCAGGGGCATTGCAATAGCGTGCTCGGCTAATTTCAAAAGTTTTGGTGATATGTCATCTGGCCCTGCAGATTTGTTTGACTTGATGGCTTTTAATTTGTGTAGGACCAAATCTTCCGACACGAGTATCTCTGAAACCGATGGGGCTGGATATCCTGTGTGGTCAATCTGCCGTGAAAAGTTGTCGATACTTCTGCCAAGTTTTGTGCCGATATTAGGAAAGAATTCATTCATCAAGTTTGCTTTATCTTTGTCATTAACGGCAAGGCTACCATCTTCCCTCTTTAGAGGACCAATTTTGCTTCTTTTAACTGGATTAGTCGCTTCAGCGATTAAGTTCCAGTACGCCGCAGCTGACTTGACTGAGGCTATCTTCTCTTTAAAGTACTGCGACTTTGCGTTTCTCAACTCAGATGTGATCTCGTTTCTAACTCTTTTATATCTTGCGTAAATATTAAGATCTTTAGTGCGAACAGCTATCTTATCATTTGAAAGTCTTGATATGTTGCTGAAGAAATGGTCTTAGAAAAAGTTCTTTTATAGGTAGGTTAGAACTTTAATTACTCTACCGTT
>JAEMWC010000744.1:200000-202500 GCA_016490735.1 Pachyseris speciosa
ATTTCGCAGGATAATTGTTAAACACCTGTGTGGTCGATGCCATTACCTTGATCTTAAATCTTCGCCTGTACTCTCGCAGTTTGGAAATCCGCAAAAAAAAGTCCATTTTAGGACCGATACTATTCAACTTATACGTCGCCGACTTTCAAGACATTTGCCTCCTATTTTTTGTCAAGAGCTTCTAACACGCGCACCATGCCACTTTTTACACAGTTGCACAATGCCCCCCCCCCCCCCCCAAAAAAAAAAAAATTCGTAAGCCATTGCACTTAAATCCTCACCAGCAACCTTCAGTACCTGGTCGCCTAATTCCAAGGTCGCCTAAACCAAGGTTATCATGTCTTCCATTCCTGAAATGGTACGAGTTCACCTCTTAAAAGGTACTTAGATCGCCTGATAACTGGCGGATACCTTGAGCGCGTACAAAAATATGTGATTTTATGAGAGCACCTACATGAAAACCTAAAATGTTACGGACACATTAACCATCGCTTGAAATCTTCTTATGGCATCATTCTCACACTCCGTAAACTTCAAACTGCGTGGACACCTGACAGAATCATCAATACTTTCTAAGCTAGATTACTGCGGTACTGTTTATTAACCCCTCCCACATTTCCTCTTGAATCGCTTACAACGGGTTCAATTGGCTGCTGCTAGTTTTTTCACCAGCAGGCCTAAATAATGTCAACGATGTACTCAAACTTGCGTGACTTCCGATGAAGGAGAAAAGGGACTGTTACCTCCTGAAACAATTTTTTAAAGGAATTTTGGTCCCATTTTGGTCTTCGTACATGAAGCTTGTTCCAGGGACAGTCCAGGGACTAAGCACAACACTTCATCAGGTTCTTACGAACATATGGTACGTTGCAGCAACCATTTGATGAGATGCTCTAGGTATTTGCTCGAACGAGAACATGGTTCTCAAAAACAACGAAGGCAAAAAAAAAAACACACTAGCGTGAGGCATGGCGGGATAGTAACACAACATGGACTGGACTGGACTGGACTAGACTAGAAGATTGTTGAGGATTAGCCTCAACTAAGCTAGACATTGTTAAAAACACCTATACTCTTTGCTATAGCTTCACAACCAAACTAGCAACCACCACAAATCAAGGGACGCCTCAGGACGTTGCGGCCAGACTATCAAACGGCGTAATAGACAACGTAAGGGGCTGCAACGATTTGTGCATCTCGTAAACAAATCGGTGAAAGCACGGATACAGAACCTTTCTGCCAATTTTGTGGGAATTTTTTTCTAATTGTCAATAACTAATTATTTGTAATTTTAATTTCTTTTATTTTTTGTCAATATTTTTAGGTAGTAGTTAGTTGTTAGATGAAGAATCTTATCTCATATGCTCAACATCTCTTCGTACCATTTTTCTTCTGAACATTACGACGCTCTCAAAAATGATCAAACACACTCAATCTGTCCGCCATCGGCCATCGTGTTGACAAATGCTGACTCGCGAAGATAATACAACTATAATGTCATTGATAGACAATTAAAAGCAGTCTTCAAATTATAGCGTGCAACTGGCCGCCTGACAAAATGATTAAAGCATTTGAATAACAACGGGTTTTATTCTAATGAGCCAATATCTGTTGCAACCACCCGTGAGCCTGTTTGTTCTTAAAGCTATGTTAGTATTAGCTCTGTGGAAAAAATTCATCTCCTAAACAATCTACTGGATATGATATTTTCGTGCTCTACGTGTACAGTTCTTTTTTTGTAGCGTGCAGCAGTGTAGTGAGAGATAGGACCAGTGTAGCTGAGAAGAATCTTGGGACACGAAATAAACCACATCGAGACTTACCTCAGTGAAAAATTATTTCGGAAAAAAGTTACTTTCAACGTTGAAGCGTCAGTCTAACTTACCCGCTCAGGCACAAAGCAGCAATTTCGTTTCTTTCTTATTCTTTTTTTTTTTTTGGCACATGTTTCTCAGCTATGTGATTGGCTCGAGTGCATCAAGGCAGGATATAATATTTCGCGCAATGTTACCATAGTGATTTCAGTTATATGTGGAAACAATCCTCGGGAAGTGTTTATTATGTAACGTATGGTATATTAGCCCAAGAATATCGTCCGGATGTAATTTTTCCCCATTCCTAAATCGTTCTTCCCTCCTTCATTTGTTTCTTGATTTTAGTTATTGCAACGTTATAACATGTAGCTGATTAAATACTTGGAGCAGAAGTCAACGCGAATTTATGAATACATGTATAGTTGCCAAATAATTATCGTGTCCTTAATGGCTAAGACATGTTCCAAGTGTGCATTTATTATTCAACAACATTAGTTGAAATAAACGCCTTTGCACACCTGCTAGCTCAGTGAATTGCATCCTAGGCTTTATTTCCCCGCGCAGAACTTAACATGCCTGTCTGGCTGCTTTTCCTTGTCGCAGACAAACGTTTGGCTTTGTAACCTGAACAATTTGGAATAAATGACACCTTCACGCAACAATAACAACGACGAAGAAAGCTAGCA
>JAEMWC010000744.1:207500-210000 GCA_016490735.1 Pachyseris speciosa
GTTGCTCTAGGTTGCTCGCACTACAAAAAGTTGCTGAAAACGCTAAAAATTGCTTAAAAGTTGCCGAGCACAATCTATTTATGCCTACTCAAGAGCCCCGTCATACTATTTTAACTGTATATAGCATACAAAAGTGTTTACTGCATAATAATAATAATAATAATAATAATAATAATAATAATAATAATAATAATGTAAAGGGAAAAAGAATGAGTCAAGACTTCCCGTCCCTGCCTCAGCTCACTGTTTTTCCTTTGCCTAGGGTTCGTCTTTCTCTTGTATGCACCTTCTCTACCATCCCTGATTAAAGCCTCGTCTACATGAGCAATTTTTATGTGACATTTTTTTATGGCAAAGAAATATATTTAACCATCGTAGATGACAGAGCAAACATTTGTCTGCTAATGACTTTTGACAGCAGAGATACACAGAAACAAGGCTACAGAGATTCAGGAACCCGCAATGCTTTACCACATTTTATGTGATGAGTTGTCTAGACGAGCAGTTCCGTATGTGACAACTTTTATTTGTCTCATAAAAGCTAACACGCCAGCTTCTCGGTAAGCTTTTGTACATTATGCTAGCATTTTTTCGAGCATTTTAGTGAGGAAAAAGCATTGAGCATTATTCGAGCATTTTAGTGGCATTTTCCCGGAAAAGTAATTTTTTTTTCCGAGAAACTAAAACATAAAATTTTTCTTCGAGAAAATGAAGACTAAAACTCAAAATTCATAGATGATTTCAAAGATTATGTTTTTTGGTTGTATTTATGAACTCTTATACGTTGTTGTTGTTACTTGAAACACTTGTACATTTTTGTAAGTGCGGTGGACAGTTAACACCATGTTAAAAACTTTGAAATTAATTGAAAAAAAAAAAAAACGTTTGTATGATGAGCATTATCCGAGCATTTTAGTGGCTTTTTTTGGGAAGACCGAGCATTTTAGGGGGAAAATTGGAGCATTAAGGTGGAGCATTTTAGTGGGGAAACAAAAGCATAATGTACAAAAGCCTACTTCTCGGCAAATGCATTTGTCACATAAAAATTGGCCAATTTTCCTCGTCTACACGAGCAAATAAAAGTTGTCGCATAAAAGTTGTAACATAAAAAATTGCTCGTGTAGACGAAGCTTAAGGGAAACCCAGCGATCTAGTGAGTAACCTATGATCCTCATCCGCTGGCGGCGGTTCATAGGCTGGGAGCTCCTAAGGTCAGTAAAGGGAACTAAAATGATCCTAACTAATCCCAAAAAAAATATAAAATGAAATAAAAACAAAAATCATTAGGGGTAATGAAAAGCGTATCATTGAATATATTATTATAGACTTCAGCTTTTACAGAACTCGGCAGCTCGCCTTGTTACCTTGACTAGAAGGCAGGAACGTATCACACTAATATGGTGGCCGAGGACTGCCACTAAGTTTTAAGGTCCATTTTTGCTTTTTTTAAGCAAATAAATGTGAAACAAAATGAAAGCAAAATTAAAATCAAATACAAATGCCATGCAATATAAAAGAAAATGCAAATAAAGTCAAAGTCAAATGCAATTAAATGTAAAACAAAAAGCAAAGTACAAATCAAAATCAAACTTGATTCAAATTAAAATTGAATACATTTTTAAAAGAGGATCTAAATTCGAAGTTAAAGTAAATTAAAATTGAATACACTTGGAAAAGATAATGTAAAACAAAATTAGTGGCAGCGCTCCGCCATGCGAAAATTTACTTTCGTTTGAAAAATTATTTCACATGGCCGAGCGCTGCCACTACCATGATGCTTTGCGTGCTTCAATGCTTCGAGTACCGGAGCAACTACAGAACACAGGGCCAAATTTTGAGTGCTTGTCGGTGGCTCGCCGGCTGGACAGTCGCTTCAGAGCTTTAAGAACGAGGTAGATATACTAAAGAGTGGCTTGATAGCTCGCCGGCTCTGCAGAGGCTTGAGTGCTGAAGAACGAGGTAAATATGTTTTGGAGAGTGGTTTGGTGACTCGATGGCTCGGTAATGACTGGAGAAGCCACCGAGCTGGGAGAAAAACCCTACAAAATTGGTTCTAGCCTGTATCTTGTAGTGAAGCCGAATCGATAGTAGTCTCAGCTTCGAAGCCCAGTTTCCGTTGCGTGACATCTCAAAAACTAAAGCGATTAGCCAGCCACAGAGCCACACTAAAGCGACTAGCGAGCTGGCGAACTTTTAGTGGTCTTTAGCATATCTCTATATCTACCTCGTTCTTAAAGCACTAAAGCGACTAGCGAATCGAACAGGCGAACCACCGAGCCACTCTTTAGTGGTCTTTAGTGTATAGAACGAGGCGAGGTAGAAATACTAGAGCGGCTCGGTGGCTCGCCGGCTCGCTAGTCGCTTTAGTTTTTGGGATGTCACACAACGGAAACCGGGCTGCGAAGGAGACTACCATGGATTTGGCTTAACTACAGGATACAGGCCAGGGCCAATTTTGTAGGGTTTTGTCCCAGCTCGGTGGCTTGCCAGTCATTACCGA
>JAEMWC010000744.1:215000-227500 GCA_016490735.1 Pachyseris speciosa
TCAGATCTCCAGGCAAGAGCTTTTAATATGCCACAATTTTCAGTGAGAAATTTGTCCGATGTTCTCCCTCCCCATGCTTTTGAAACAAAGGAAATAGTTCCTTGAGGAGTGATTCCAATTAACACTTTGACAGTATTGTGATGTTTGTAAGAAAATGTCTGCGCCCTGGCCAGAAGATTGGATGGCCTGCAAATAAAAATTTCAAAACAGTCGATAATTACTGTTGTCTTCTTACCAAATGCAAACTGGAAGCACTGTGGCATTGTTCGCCACAGGTCTTCCCGCTCAGGCCACTTAATGAGTGGGGCCAGTCTGACACCCAAAGCAATCATCCATGCAGTAAATACCCTTGAAACTGTCGGCAGTGACACATTGAAACGGTAAGATAAATCTTTTAAAGGTACATCAAGTTTCAGCTTCATCAGTGTCAAAATAAACTCTTGAAATGTTGTCAAATATTGTGATTTGTATGACGCGCCAAAACGGACAAAAATACTTCTGTAATATATATGACTTCTCCTGAATATATAATACTTGTTTCATATAGATATAACTCGATGTAGAAATAACCAACTTGTTTCCAAATAAACACAATACTTCTTTGATATATATAAGACTTCTCCCAAATATATAATACTTGTTTCATATGGATAAAACTCGATGTAGAAATATCCAACTTGTTTCCAAATAAACAAAACATCTTGTAAATATATAAAACTTCCTTTGATCATTTATACAACTTGAGGCACAAATACAAAACTTGTTTCAAATATTTGACTTGGTTCACACAAATAGGACTTGCGCCGCATATATAAAACTTCTTACCGATTAGATTATTGCATAAGACGATAGATGTCTTACACAAGGAGGGAGGTGACAGGACTGAAGTCTTAGTCTGGGACTTGGTTTGTTCTTTCCAGCTGAGTCGCTGTGGAGGGATATAGGGATAACTATTAAGAAAGACCGTATGCAGGATCATTAAATGGAGCTTAACGAGCTGACCCGCGAGATTTTACACTAGCCTCGTACATGTTTAACCTTAAGAAACAAACAGGCCCATGCAGTGCGACCCTCGCTGCAAAAACGTAGTGAGAAGCATTGTTATTGGGAATAAAATCTTTCTTGGAGCAGATTAACCACGTTTATCGCCTACTGTAAAAGTAGGCCTGGCGGAGCCCTCAGTTGTTGTAGATATCCTTAACCAATCAGAAGTGGAGAGTAGCGGATTTCACGTGCTCGAGGTTCCTATATAAAAGTTTCAAGGCAGGCGCGGATCCAGGGGAGGTGAAATGGGTGAATTTTCACCCCCCCCCCCCCCTTTTTCTGAGCCCCCCTTCTTTCCTTTTTTTTCCTTATCCCTCAAATATTGAAATAATATTTGATTTCTCTGGTTGAGGTGGAGAAAATTCACCCCCCATTTCAAAATCATGGATCCGCGCCTGCAAGGTATATTGGGCACCATACTGACTTAGGTTTCAGCAAAGGAGCAACTCTTGGAAAGCCCCTCGAAAAAAAGAGCAATGACAGAAGACGGTATGAGGGTGAATCTTTCTGAAAATGTTGTAAGCAAACGAAAGCGCTAAAACAATCCTCATCCAGCCCCCATAGCTATCATTTCGAGGTGGGTCATTTATAAACGTCTTTTTTTGTGATGAATAATTTTTTCTCTATTTGTTTTTCTCCAATTAATGTCTCAAATTATATTTTCTTTTTTCTGCATATTTAAAGTTTTTTTAAATTGATTTTTCTTCGTCTTTTGGAGATGTTCCGGAATGTCCCATGTTCCGACCATGTTCCTCGTTTTATCGACTGCCACTCAACAACCTGAAACAGTTCCCAAACAGACAATGACCAATCAGGCGTAAGCGTTCCCACGCGCAATTAAGTCAAAATATGCAAAGCGATTTTTCTCTGGTTTTTGGTCACGTAGCGTTCACAATAATAAGCAAAAAATTACGGTGGCTTAAAAATAGCTCTTGTTTTTATAAAGATCAAGCTGGAATGAATAACAAAACATTGAAAACGGAAAAAAAGTTGCTCGAAATCAAAAAAGGTTGATCGAAAATCGGAAGTTGTTCAAAAAGTTGCCGTCAACTTGTGGACAGGCCTAGCACTTTTCATCGACAAAAAGAATAAGAGAAGGCGCTTTTAGTTAAAATGATTTGATTTTAAAATGTTCAAAATGCACAATAAATTGATTAGTATCATTGTGGTGTGATTGAAAGCCGCGTGCTTCAAAGGAATCAGGCGGTTTATTAAAAGCAAAACCAAAGTATTAAAATGCCGCCCTAGAATAAACTTCATGGGCTTGATTGCTGCAAAACTCAGGCTCGTTTATATGGAGAAAAGTTGTCCCGGATAGAAGGGTTACCCGCCTACCCGAGCTACCCTGGGCGAGCCAACTTTTCCTACATTTCCTTACAAAACTTGGCGAACCGTTTACATGAGAAACAAAAAGTTGGATCGGCTAGAAGGGTGACCCTCCTAGCCGGGTCACCCTCTTTCGATGGTAGGGTCACCCTCCTAGCCGAGCCAACTTTTCTCCATATAAACACTTTGGCTCGCCTAGCAAGGTCAACTCGGTCAAGGTGAGACAATCAGAGCATGCGCGAGTGCTGCTGGCTCGGGCAAAAGTGTCAACTTTTTCTCACATAAACGCTCGCTAAGTCATCATATAATTTTTTGACCATATTTTTGCCCAAGCGACTTCAACCTTTGTCAAAATGTCCCACCAAACTTCTTTTTTCCGGATTCCGAATTCCGGATTCCGGATTCCCTATTTTAGGTAAACCCGTTTTCCAGAGGTCTGGAGACTAACTGTGGTATCGATTTGCAATAATCTAATCGATAAGTCCTATTTGTGTGAACCAAGTCAAATATTTGAAACAAGTTTTGTATTTGTGCCTCAAGTTGTATAAATGATCAAAGGAAGTTTTATATATTTACAAGATGTTTTGTTTATTTGGAAACAAGTTGGATATTTCTACATCGAGTTTTATATATATGAAACAAGTATTATATATTTTGGAGAAGTCTTATATATATCAAAGAAGTATTGCGTTTATTTGGAAACAAGTTGGATATTTCTACATTGAGTTATATCTATATGAAACAAGTATTATATATTTAGGAGAAGTCTTATATATATCAAAGAAGTATTTTTGTCCGTTTTGGCGCGTCATAGATTTGCGGGTTACGTATGAAGAAACTTGCAGGAACACAGTGTTCAGTATTTGGAATGAAGGAATTCCTGTGTAAAACTTTACTTTCTCATTGTCCTTCTCAAATTCACATTGATCAAAAGGAGGTTTCATGTTAGATGGGCTGACTAGGTAGTCAAACTCTTCCGATTGTGTGCCGACATCAACAAACATTCTTGAGTCAGTTTGTGTTCCTTTCTCTGTGGGCTTCTCTAAACTTTCTGCTTCGCCAACTTCGAAGTTTAAATCTAAAATTTGCTGCCCTGATTCGTTAGCTTTGAGAAACTTCTTCTTCCTCTCAGATTCTAGTTCTTTCACCCTTTTAGCAAACGCCGGCTTCTTTACCAATTCGCGTTCCCTCGCCCTCTCACTTCTTTTTGCTGCTTGTTCTCGATCCGTATGGCCAGTCTTCTTATTGTGTCCTAAATTTAGAGTTGGGACCCAGTCAACGTTGAATTTATCCCATTATTTTGCGGCCTTTCCAGAAACAAAGTGTTTCTCGAACACGCGATCGTTTTCCAAAATGGTATCGGTCAGATCCTCTCTGCTAATAGCAGAAATCCAGCGCGATCTTCTTTCTTGTGACAATTCTCTGGCTTCTTTTCCCTGATTTTCAATGATCGAAGGTACTTTGGCAAAATATAATCCTTTATCCCTTCCACTTCTATTTCCACAGCCGACAATCAAGCACAAAACCATCTTCTTTCGAAGGACGCAGTCGATTTGTTTGTACACAAATATGGCAGCGTAGCAACAGTTGTCAAGGGTTTGGTCACGTGAGTGAAAACGATCTATTGAAAGAAAAACTTTTTGTCCCGAGTCAGTTACTAGTCGGGCGTGATAAACACTACACTACCGGGGCAACAACGCTGGCAACGTGGACACTTTAGAAAGAGAGTAGTATCGCACGTCGGCCATTCCTCGGAACATTTTTCTTTAGAGACTTTTGTGTGTTTACTGGCTTCTAAATTCCCTGAACAGGAATTAGAACAACATATATGTAAATACCTTCGAAGCCATGAAAGCCGTACAACAATATACTTATGGAACCATGCAAACACAGTTTCCCACTCAGCCGCTTTCGACACACATCTCCAGTGAAAGAAAAACTTTTTGCCCCGAATTGGAATCGAACCGACGTTCCCCAGTTGCTAGTCGGGCGTGATAACCACTACACTACCGGAGCAACCACGCTGGCAATGTGGCCACTTTACAAAGTTGGCTTCTAAATTCCCTGAACGGGAATTAGAACTGAAGAAGGTAGTTACATACATGTAGTTCTAATTCCTGTTCAGGGAATTTAGAAGCCAGCAAACACACAAAAGTCTCGAAAGAAAAATGTTCCGAGGAATGGCCGACGTGCGATACTACTCACTTTCTAAAGTAGCCACGTTGCCAGCGTGGTTGCTCCGGTAGTGTAGTGGTTATCACGCCCGACTAGTAACTGGGGAACGTCGGTTCAATTCCGACTCGGGGCAAAAAGTTTTTCTTTCAATAGAGATGTGTGTCGAAAGCTGAGTGGCAAACTGTGTTTACATGGTTCCATAAGTATATTGTTGTACGGCTTTCATGGCTTCGAAGGTATTTACATATATGTTGCTTTTTCTTTTCATTTTTCGTTTGTTTTTAAGCTTGTGATGCGTCATCAACATCTACATCTACAGTTATTAAGTTGATAAAATGCGTTATACAGACATCGCACCAACTATTAAAAGAAACGATCGTAAAATATATACAAAGCTCGGATAAAATTAACAAATAAACAAGGTAATACATATATAAAAATCAGTGAATTGTAATATAGAGTATAGAGTAAAAATTATGGAAATAAGAAATCTTTATTAATTCTTCGCTAATTAGGGGAGTAATTTAGAGTTAAAGACAGCCAAGGAGTTTGATTTCACTTTTTCCGCGGGTAGTCATTTGAGATGACACCGAATAACAATGCATTCGTCAGCAAAAACCCTGAGCGAGGACTTAAGGTTATCGGGCAGATCGATTACGTATAGTAGAAACAGTAGCGGTCCCAAAACTGTGCCTTGCGGAACTCCCGATTTCGCTGGCGAAGGATTGGAACTTTGGCCATCACAAACGACTGACTGGGTGCGGTTCGTGAGGAAGGATTCAAACCAGTTAAGCAGGGGACCACGAATACCGTAATACTGTAACTTACTTAAGAGACGTACATGGGGGAACTTGTCGAATGCCTTGCTGAAGTCAAGCACAGCAGCATGGACTGACTTGCCATCTTGAATAGTCTTGGCCATGTTACCGTAGATCGGTTTGCTCTGAAGCCATATGCTGCACGTCGGTGAGAATCGCGTAGTGCTCCAAATGTTTCATTTCGTGGCTGTGAACAATATGCTTGAACAATATGCGTCACAGTCCCGACTCATCATTATCATGTTTAATGGTTTTCTGTCAAAGCACAACGATCGCCCAAATTTTAGAGATAAAAATGACAGTAGATTGGCTTTGTATAGTGTCATATGTCAAGGACCTCGATCTTAAACTGTTCTGTGTAACCTTCCATTAGTCGTCTTCATTTTCTTTTTCTTTTTTTTTTTCAACAACAACGAGAAAACGAAACATTAATTACAATGTGTAATTACAGTTACCCCTGACAATACTGTACACTACTTATGAAGTATACATGTACTATAAAACTTACATGAATAAACACAAAAACAAAAACAAAAAAGAAAGAAAGCGAGAGAGAGAGAGAGAGAGAGAGAGAGAGAGAGAGAGAGAGAGAGAGAGAGAGAGAGAGAGAGAGAGAGAGAGAGAGAGAGAGAGAGAGAGAGAAACAAAGAAAATATAGGAAAAAAGTGCCTACTAGAAAGGAAAAAAATTATAACATTGTTTGTATATGTGTTGTAGAGGTGCTTTTGGATTGGGGAACCAATAAATTTTTCTACAGATTTGTACAGATCTTTTCCTGGAGACGTACGGCTTACAAACCATTCAGTTTTTCAAAAAGGGCATAAAAGGCTCCCATTTATGGGCGGATTGTGGACCTTTCTTCTCTATTAGGTAATTAAAATTTGCAAATCGTAAGAATGCATCCAGGCATGGGGTGCGTTGATTAAACCTACACAACCATATGAAGTATTTACTTAATAAAAAGATATAATTAATCTGAGGTATAATTAATCTGAGATTTGTGGTTCGAGTTATCTGGCTTTAGACCCAAAGCAACATCAACTTGCAGATTATCCCCTACAGAAACAATTTTGCAAGACTGTAGCCAAAAAAAAATATTTCTCCAAAATAGCTTTGTTTTTTCACATTCCCAGAATAAGTGATAAAGGCTTCATTTTCATGTTCGTCTTCATTTTCTATTGGGAATCTCCATTCCCTTTTTTCTCGAACACCTTCGCAAACTTTACGCTCCGTCGGCAATTTTGAAGAATCTTCTGGTAGCATCTTTCAGTAATCCTAGTAATCCTTGGCTTAGCTTTGCCATTGTCTGAAAGCCTTCGAAAAAGCTTCTGCCGGATCCTTCAAAGGCTTTCACGACCTAAGCGACGTATTTCCGCTAGTTACCGCACCAGCTGACTTACTGACTGGCTGACTGACTGATTGGATATACTGATTGACTCACTGACACTCATCCCATAACACTCATCCCATTAACACCCAACCCGTTCATAACTGCGATGATCGTTCCCATATACACTGACTCTCGCCTGCAATAGAGGCTATATAGAGGACGAACGGCACTTCTTAAGTAGTATATTATATTGCCCAGGGTCAGTACGATAACATTAGAAATGAGCTCCATTGTCTTGTTTCAAAACACGATACTTTTTACAAAAACCTAAATGATGATGATAAGATACGTTATTTACCAACCCTAGAAAATGAGAGCACTTCAAAAATAGTTGGTAAATATACAGTTTCAGAATAGAAAAGAGGTTCTAAATCAAAATATCATTAATGATTTTTTTTATTAGAAGTTATTGTACGATCTTTTAGTTAATTAGCTATTCTAGTGGACATCATAACCTTTATTGTAACTAGACCAATACCTTCCTTTGGAGAGTAAGGAGCAATAAAGCTTTACTGTTACTGATACTCTTACTCACTCATCCACTCACACATGGACTGGCTCAATTACTTACTGACCCACTAAACTGAGGTATCGGAAAGAAATTACAGTCAAATTAATATAAACAGAAAAAAGCAAACCTCTACAGCAAATGGGGACTCGACAACAACAACAACAACAAGCTTTATTTGCATGACCGTAAAACATTACAGTATTGCGAAAGCAGGCAACAAGAATTAAACTACAATAGTTTGACAACAGATTGTTTCGTAAATCAAAACACGCGGAAATAAACTTAACAACAAACTTCATATTAACAATATTATCATCACAGTTCATTAATTCCACAATTAAATCAGCAAATGGTAACAACTTAATATTCGGTATTCTATTAACTATTTCATCATAAAAGGCATTTCTGATTGATGAATACTTTGAACATCGAAACAGAAAGTGGGTTTCATCTTCAATCTCATTCATAGCACAAAGACTGCAAAGTCTTTCACATCTAGGGATATTATCATACTGACCGGTTTCAATTTTAAGTTTATGATTACCAATTCTCAGTTTCACTAACATTTTTCTATTACAGTTTTTCCTGGTTATATCTAAATAAATTGAGGGTGCATAGTTGTTTTTGAAAGTGGACTCAGAAACGGCTACTTAAGAACACCCTGAATGAAAGTTACACTCAAGTTAAGAAAAAATAAATTGAAAGTACTAATGAATCGATAACCTCAAAAGTAATTGCTGTGATATCACCTTCTCTCGATGATATAATGTCCCAACAGACTTTCTGTGAGACGGATAATTCGCTTTGTGGTGACTAGGCATAAAAAGATTGTGCTCGGCAACTTTTGAGCAACTTTTAGTGTTTTCAGCAACTTTTTGTACTGCGAGCAACCTAGAGCAACTTTTGCCTTCCTTGGTAACTTTTGAGTCAACAAATAGTTAAAAACTGACCAAACCATCATAAAAATCTTTATTAAAAGGTTTTTATTAAAATTGGTCAAAACTAAGGATGTCGTACGTTCTTACAAATAATTTATAAAATAACATGTGCATAAAATAACATGTGCGCCAACGAACTGGACAGCAGCTATCTATCTAACGGGCGCTTACACCCAGCGGTTATTCGCTCCAACAATAGAGCTTCTCGCCCGCCATCTTGGTATTTGCTGCAGTGCGCATCACAATAAGAAAATAATACAGATATTGACCCTATTGAGGTTACCATAGCCGCTGGGGCAACTCCTAGTAGTCCTGCAAGAGCTTCAATTTCTAGAAAACGCAAAATTCACGTCAACGAAGGCAAATACAAACAACGAGGAAGCGGTAGCTCGACCTCGTCCTCAGGGAAAGGAAACACAACATGCGCTTGGGATCGCGTGAAAGATTATCCAAAACAACATTTCGCAGTGATGAGTGGCAATTTGCGTTGTAATGTAAAATTACACATAAAACGTCATGTTTTGAGTAGTAATCTAGAACAAAATAACTTTCAAAAGTAAGCAACTTTTCCAAATTTGGGTGGCAACTTTTAAATTTTTGAGCAACTTTTGGGTGTATTGTCAAGCAACTTTTGTTGGATTTACTAGCACAATCTGTTCATGCCTAGTGGTGACAAAGGAGTCTGTATTTCCAACTATAAAGACGACAGCGTCAGATGCAAGTGTGTCAATGGTATGCGTAGCATCTACATCTACATGGTTTCAGCACTCGGCAAAGTCCCATTGACTTATGGCTGTTATGCGTGTGGCCTTATACACCATAAGCCTTTTGGGAACATCACGCCAAGCAAGAAATCCCATACAACAAGGCTTCCAAAATGGCCGCAAGCATGCGCAGAGCACGCACATACGGATTTAACATGGCGGCAAAATATAAAGGAAATGAGGGGAAATAATATTGTTTTGCATTTTGTGGCGTGGCCGCACAAAACTCAGTATTCCACATGATTTAAGTAGAGAGAGTCAAGTTCGAACCATGTTATAGTTGAGTAAAATATGAGAAAACGGTCGTTTTAAACGGTGCCTTTTTGATCGAAATAATTTCATAAACTAGCCACACTTTTCTCTCAATTGGGTCGGTACAAAGCGTGGACCCCCCTTCTGAACCCCCTTCTGGACCCCATTCTGGACCCCCTTCTGGACCCCCTTCTGGACCCCCTTCTGGACCCTCAATTTTTCTGTTGAAAAATAATAAAATGATATTTAACAGTCTTCGCTTTGGATTTCAACTTCGGCCGGTTCGTTGATAGTTATAGACAGTATTACAGTAATCGCGAACATTACCACAGCCAGTTGCCATTTTCATCCCAAGAAAGACTTGCTTTGAATTTCGCTGAATTTGCGTTGCTGACTTTTGTTGTTGTTACCAAATACTTGAGAATTTTCTCGCAAAGGTTAGATAAACGTTAAAGATGCAAATTACTGTTCAGCTTTCAACTGGGTTTCGAAGAATGTGAACCGAGCTCAAAAACTATCTTTTTTTCTGTTTGGATTAGAATAAGCGCTGCTAGTTAATGTTATCACTGCAGCAAAAAGGTGAGCAATATTTTCTCAGGGGCACTCCACGAGCCAAATCAACGAAAAGCTGTAGAAAGCCATTTTTAAGTGCCGTATGGTGTTTGAAGTCTGTTTAAAGCTATGTTTTCATAAGCTAGAAGAAGTTCATCTGTTCGGATTCCCTAGCTAAAATTTTAATTGCCCGAAAATGTTAGGGAACAAAATCGTCCTTTGAGAAAATGCAAGCTGAAATTAACTTTCCACGAACTTTCTAGGGAAATATTTTCTTTCCGAAAATGCTAGCTGACGTTTTTGACTGCCAAAAACAGCAATTACGACCTTTCCGAAAACCTCAGGCGTTATAATCTCTCAATTTCGAATCTTCTAGGCTACGTTTTAGTTACGAAAATCCGAGTGCACTCTTTAATCGACGTCGAAAGCGCAAGGCGAATTACCCTCTACCGAACAGATATCTACCGAAACTTGTCGTTGGGTGCCCGTGCCCCTGTTTACTTCCACGCTGGCAAAATACAGTCAAAAGCTTGCTCTGAAAATCCGCTGAATGATGATGGAATGAAATATGATCACTCTGGTTGCCTAGCACGTGACATAAATCTGCCACCGATAATAATTTTCACATTCTCCGAAAGCCAGTTGAAAGCTGAACAGTAATTTGCATATTTAACGTTTATCTAACCTTTGCGAGAAAATTCTCAAGTATTTGGTAACAACAATAAAAGTCAGCAACGCAAATTCAGCGAAATTCAAAGCAAGTCTTTCTTGGGATGAAAATGGCAACTGGCTGCGGTAATGTTCGCGATTACTGTAATGCTCTCTGTAACTATCAACGAACCGGCCGAAGTTGAAATCCAAAGCGAAGACTGTTAAATATCATTTTATTATTTTTCAACAGAAAAATTGAGGGGTCCAGAAGGGGGTCCAGAAGGGGGTCCAGAATGGGGTCCAGATGGGGGTCCAGAAGGGGGTCCACGTTTTGTACCGACCCCTCTCAATGTTCCTTTAAATAGGTCTTACCTTCATGGTTTCCTTAGTTGGCTTTGAAAAAATAATTTCCCACGATCTTATTCAAAAGATAAGATACAAAGTTTGCAAAAGTAATATTCTTGGCTCTAACAAATTTCTTAAACATGGTGTGTCTTTTATGTAAATAGTGGCATTTTCCAGAAATGCGAGACGAGCCGAGATGAAGCCATTACGGAGGAAAAATGCATCTTCGAGAGGTTTGCTTTCATTCCACTACGGTCGCCATATTGTTTTAACGTGTTTTCAGTGGTCATTTGTACTCCCCATAACAAGTTAGGTACTTGATATATGATGAACAGCCGAATTTCGAAAAATAGCGGGAACCTCGAATTAATTATTGAAGGAAGTAAAGGAAAATATTCACATATCTGAAGTCTGATGTAACACCAATTAAATCATTTCAAACTTGGTAAATTGATTTTGTGGATACATTTCGATCGATAATCCTTAATATTAGCGAAGCTAAGAGCATGTAAACAACAATAACAGCCTTCATTTGTCCGCCCTCCATGTTGAATATCAAAATATACGCGCCCGCCGTTCAATCCGCTGACTGTCTTGGATTTCTGGCTATGATGCCGGGAATCCTCGCAGTAAGTGATAAAAAAAAAAAAAATTTAATATTCTTTAAACCGAACATCGGTATCAAATCTGCACAAATTGCACTGCACCGGTATCACAGAGGTCGTGGGTTCGACTCCCGTACTGACAAGCCCGAACTTTTTTCAGGCTTTATTTTCACTACTTAAACTACTTAAGTGGTGTTCATAACTGTGACGATCGCTCACATCGTCTCCAGGTTCAAATCTATGGATTTACCTTTCTCTGAGACGGCCGGTGACTGTCTACTTAAAGAGGGGTATCGAAAATTACGGAAAATTACAGGTCTTGCAAGTCCTGACTGATCAATGCCATACTCTATCGGGTATCTCCTTTGTGTAGTTATGATTGTTTCAGGGTGGAAACAGGTAATGAAAGCTAATAAACTGATATCGCTCATTTCAGTGTCGTTCACTAGCTGTCAAAGCAGCACGATTTTAGAGTTTTCTTGTGGAGATAACGCTGCAACCTTGAGTGCAACAAAGAGTGTAAAACAGTAACTGGTTTTAGATTTATTTGGAATTTAGTTCTGTCCATATCCACACATGCTTAAGCAGCCAGAAATCATGAAGTGTAATTTTGCTTCTTCTCCAGTTCTCTACTGAAAAGCTCTGTATGTTAGCCAGCCCATCTTAAATATGTCGAAGATTTCTTTTCTTATTCATATTTGCTTTTTTGTCTGGAATGATGTGTCTAATTAATCAATAAGTTTATTTATCAGTATTAAATTCATTGATGTATCTATTTTGGGGTTGCCAATATTGTCATTTTTATCCTACAATTTCAATAAACTTATTGTTGTTGTTTGCCTTCAGTTCTCCTAGTCCTGGATGGACAGTGTTATACTTATTTCTCCACTTGCTTTTATTTCAAAGAACCAAGAAGTTGCTCTCAACTCCTTCAAGATGGTTTTACATGCAGTGGTGTTTACACTATTAATCCTGATGGCGGAAAACCGATCCGAGTGTTGTGTGACATGATCACGGCCGGAGGCAGTTGGACCGTGTTTCAGAGACGTCTCGACGGCTCTGTTGACTTCTATCTTGATTGGGCCTCCTACAAACAGGGGTTCGGAAACCTTGATGGCGAGTTCTGACT
>JAEMWC010000744.1:230000-332500 GCA_016490735.1 Pachyseris speciosa
CTTAGCTTACCGAGAAGAAAGTTCAAATAAAATTAACAACAACAATAACAACAGCATTAGGCTTTAGCGACCCTTATTTTAATTACTAAAGCTTTATTTTTATTATTTATTAATTTATTATTATTTTGTAATTGTTGATTGTTAATTTAATTGTTACCTTAATTAAGGTTTGTAAAACGCCTTAGAACAATTGGATTTCGGCGCCATATAAATTTTATTTATTTATTTATTATTATTATTATTATTATTATTATTATTATCATTATTGATAACAAACAAGAGGGAATTTAGATCGAGATCTTTTGCCAGTTTTGGCGGTCTCAATCCATCTCCATCCCAGCAAAGAATGACAGCTTATTTTTGTCTCTGGGCTCAGTTTAATAAAATAATTATTATAAAAACTGCGTCATTATTTTAGCCTTTCCACAGCATGAATTCGAACTTTTTGCTGTTTAAAGTCACTCAAAAATAGTAAAAATTTTTGTGGGGTCTTTGTAAATAGCATATGTTTCAGCTACATGTGTCCCACGTTCTTAGTCAACACATTGTAACACTGTCAACGAGCAAAACAGATTATGCATTATAACCCACCAATTAATTTTTTTGTGATTTTATTGGCTATTTTGGATCACGTGGTGCAAATTTAAGGACTGGTATCAGGCAATATACCCCATCTGCGTCGAACTTTGTCCTCCGATAAAAGACAAAACAAAGCCAGTCTTTTTAAAGTTTCTTCAATTTCAAATGAAAGAATCCAATCACAGTTTTAAAAAAATAAACTCAACAATCAATGCAGTTGTTTTCATCATTCGCAATCGTCGACAAATAATTTTGTTTTTTCAAAATTTTCGACTTTCAACCATGTATATGCTATATGAAAGTTAATCGGAGGGTTATAAAAGTAAATAAACCCCTTTCTGGCTTAGTGGTATATCGGATGATAATGTCCTTGGCTGATAGATTGTCCTCAAAATTTCCCAATTACCCTCGAAGCTTCACTTCTCGGCCAACTGTTCATTTTTCGGACAATTTATCGGCCGCGGACATTATCCTTCGATATAACAGCCACGGAAAGGGGTTTATTTGCTAAACATACGTCATTTCGTGAAAAGAGGAAGAAAATTGTTTCTTTTTTTTTACTTTTTGCAACTAACTCGGAAAACTTTGCTTGTTGTCAATGCGTTGAATAATAAAACTACTATCCTGCTAAAACTTGCGGAATATCCCCTGAGTATCCTCTAAGCTAGCATCAGGCAATATCTCGCGCGACTTCCCAGGATAATTGTCAAATATTTACAACTTACTATAGTCATCCGTTCTTATTTTTCTAGTGGTATGCAGTTTTCCACAAAAGATGATGACCATGACCAGGAACCAGACGGCAGCTGTGCTAACAGGCATAAAGGAGCATGGTGGTACAACTGGTGCCAATACTCCAACCTGAATGGACAGAGGACACTTTTCAAGCGATGCAGCTGGAGTTGTCTGGGAAGCCTTTAGAGGCTGGCAATATTCACTGAAACGCACGGAGATGAAATTAATGCCAAAATATAAATCTAAGGAGTCTTCTTAAGAGGATACCTGGTTTCATTTATTAAAATACTTTTTCTTTCTTTCTTTCTTTTTTTTTTTTTTTAACTTTAAAAGTGGTCGCTTTCCCGTATGGGCTTTTTGATTTAGGAGAGGTTATATAATAACAATAATAATCACTTTATTTAAGTCTCAAATCTTCCTAGCCGAGCACAGATGGAGACTAAATCAAATCTGGGGATAGGGGAAAACCGGAGTACCCGGAGAGAAACCTCTCGAAGTAGAGAGCCGTGGGAGGCGAGCGCTCTCACCACGATATTAATACACGATATTAATTCAAAGTCGTGACATCACAACTTGTCCAACAATGAGCTACACTGAATAATTTGTACACTGTATAAAGCCTTGTAAAAAACTCGTCATTATCAGTATGGGGTTCAGACTTACTACCATATAACCTGTGACTAACACCACTTTTAAAAGCAATGAATCAGTTCTAGTTCCACTACACTACTGTTAAAACAAACTAAATTCATTTCAGTGTAGCCTAAAAATAAACAATAGCTCCTTGCGAGGTAAGTCGTAACAAGCAGAACTGTAGGGCAGATGCCATTCTACACTTTTTTTAAAGGCCGATACCTCTCTAAGGCTGGTAGATTGCAGTGGTACGGAGGGTGATCATGTCAAAGAGTAAGCACTCCCAATAAATAATTAAAAGTTTTGTTGTGAAGAAGTGTTCTGGTCGTTATCAATATAATTCGAGTAGTGGGTAGTGTAGATGTCTTACGCCATGAGGTGAAAATGTGCTGCTGAATGGAGTCGGAATTTAAAGAATTTTCAACATGGCTAAAAAGCGAAAAAGCGTCATTGGTCAGGAAAACCAACATTCCTTCGGCTGCTGGACCTATGCTCCCACGGTTAGGGTCAGCTTTAGATTCAGGGTAGATTAAGGTTAGAACCAAGATTAGGTTTGTATGCGCCAAACAGGAAGACATTCGCTAAGGCATAAGACTTCCAAAAATCGGCTAAAAAGAGAGAACCCTTCCTCGGTGTTGGTTCCGTTTTGAGGAGAGGGGAAAACCAGAGTACCCGAAGAAGACCTCCCGGAGCAGGGTCGAGAGCCAACAACAAACTAACGCGCACACACGAGGTCGAGTCCCGAAGTCGAACCCGGCCACATTGGCGGTAGGCAAGTGCTCTCACCGCCGGACTTGTCGCCATACCTCCTATCTAGTCATGCACGAAATCTCAAGATGACGTTATTTTCTTTTTCTCATAGACCCTATGCAAAAATGGCTGCCTTTAGATTATTCTTTTGTTCGTATTCAAAATAGCCTCACTAACCTCGTTCGGGATAACAAACTCTTTAGAATTTTGATCTCAAAAGCGAGGTAAGTGAAGCTATTTGTTTTTGCATAGGGTCTATAAAAAGAAGTCAATACACTGGCTCAATTCAGCTGACAGTGCAGGTTTGAGTTGCAAGTCAATTTAGGGAATACATTCCGTTTGTGATATTTACCTTGCAGCGCTGCCCGAGAAAAAATGCCACACGCAATAAATTTCCGCCCACGGAGAGACATCTTTCTGTGATAAGTGGTCGATGTCGATTACCAGAGTTTAGACCAGAGTAAGAAAAGTAAATTTCAAACTGGTAGCTCTAAAAGTGGTAGCGGTCGCTTGTTAGAGGTTCCAGCTACAATAATTTTGAATGGAGAATGTTGGAATTTTGGAAAAGTGGTCGCTTAGTTGAGGGATGGTCCCAAAGTTCGACTGGAAATAAAGTATAAGTTCACGTTTTAACCTTTTACGTAAGCTTTTACCAATATGCTAATTCGTTCAATTAAACAAGTATCATAAATAATCTCCACAACCTCCTTTAACATTTGCGTCGTAGTTGAAAGTTGACGGAAAATTCGGAGACCGTACTACTTAGTATTTAAAAGAATGACCTTTACCGGTAGTCACGGCTACAAGACAATAAACTAAATTTTAATTTTTGTTTACATACGGTCTTTGAACCCAGTTGGTTCACATTATAGTCAGCTTTGGGAACGTGAGTTGCATTCGAATTCGCCCGTCGTGGGTATCTTAGTTGCGAAACATGACTCACGTAGAAGTAATATCAAACTTTGTGTACTTATTCCACTTTGTTGGTATGACGTCAATGATTCAAAGTATTATATGGAACTTTGTGAGGAATTACAATTCATATTCCTGCAGTTCCCCAAAGAACATGTATCTCTGGGCCCTCTGTCTACTTCTGCCAGCTGGGACGGCTGTAAACGGTGGAGGCCGCGTATCGCAACCCAATTTAGAAGCAATTAGCTTTGCCGAAGCAATACCTGGACATAAGCTCACGAGCAACCTGATCAAAGAAATAGAAGTGGCTTCGGAAGATGCTTGTAGTTTTGAGTGCGTCGAGGAAGAACCGTGCAGCTCGTACAACTTAGCAAGAAGGACGGCCGTCTGCCAGCTGAGGGACTCTGATCGATTTGCTGCCACAACCTCCATTAACATTTGCGTCGTAGTTGAAAGTTGACAGAAACTCCGAAACCCTACTACTTAATATTTAAAAGAATGACTTGTACCGGTAGCCACGGCTACAAGACAAATTACCTCTGCCCTAAAAACGTACAATTGAACTTGAGTTCTTCATTCAAACATACCTTGTAAGAGTCATTGAACTTGTAATTTATGTTAACGATTTAACGATTTAATGATTTGGTACAATCTCCGGTATTTTAAAACTTATGTAAGTCTCCTCTGGTAAATTTATTAAATTTTTGTAATTGTTTTGTATGACTGTTCCGCCCAGACTAGCAATGCTATTTGCGGAACAGTCCTTTCTACGCTGGATATTTATTCTATAAATAAAAGTTGTTGTTGTTGTTGTTGTTGTTGTTGTTTGAAGACAATAAACTAACAATCTTTGGATGTTGTCCTTTAGTAGCATTTTGATGCAAAATACAAATGTGGCCTTGAACTACTGTAATGATATGTATGAATTTGCCTTGATTAACGGTATCGTCTGACGATGCCGTTGAGCGGCGAAAGCTCGGACTTTTAGTATTTTAGTGTATTTTTCAGTAGTTCAAGGCCACATTTGTATATTCACTTTTTACAATAAACTAAAATTTAATTTTTGTTTACATACGGTCATTGAACCCAGTTGGTTCACATTATAGTCAGCTTTGGGAACGTGAGTTGCATTCGAATTCGCCCGTTGTGGGTTTCTTAGTTGCGAAACATGACTCACGTAGAGGTAATATCAAACCTTGCGTACTTATTCCACTTAGTACGTATGACGTCAATGATTCAAAGTATTATATGGAACTTTGTGAGGAATTACAATTCATATTCCTGCAGTTCCCCAAAGAACATGTATCTCTGGGCCCTCTGTCTACTTCTGCCAGCTGGGACGGCTGTAAACGGTGGAGGCCGTGTATCGCAACCCGATTTAGAAGCAATTAGCTTTGCCGAAGCAATACCTGGACATAAGCTCACGAGCAACCTGATCAAATAAATAGAAGTGGCTTCGGAAGATGCTTGTAGTTTTGAGTGCGTCGAGGAAGAACCGTGCAGCTCGTACAACTTTGCAAGAAGGGACAGACGTCTGCCAGCTGAGTGATTCTGATCGATTTGCTGCTTTTGCTAACTTCACAACAGATGAGAATTTCACATACGTGGGGATAAAGGTAAGCGAAAACTTCACACATTTGAGTGTTCAATGGTGAGAAAACAGCTTAAATTGAATCGTGAGAATGAATGTATGAAAATCATACAATTGAACTGTGGATAAAAGGAATGGGTATGTGAATGATCATCGCAGTTATGAACACTACTTAAGCAGTAGTGAAAATAAAGCCTGAAGAAAGAAAAAACATTCAGGCTTTTACGGACTGATTCGAACCCACAACCCATCTGCGACACCAGTGCAGCGCTCTACCAACTGAGCCAGCAAACCAACTGCGAGCTGGTCATTTTGTTGGCTCTCATAAATGCATTCTCACATTTTCATCACTCACGGGTATATTACGAACCTACAAAATGACCAGCTCTCAGTTGGCTTGTTAGTTCGATTGGTAGAGCGCTGCACCGGTATCGCAGAGGTCGTGGGTTCGAAGCCTGGATGAACTTTTCAGGCTATATTTTTTCTACTATACTTAAGTAGTGTCCATAACTGCGATGATCATTCACGTATTCATTAATTGAATCGGAAAAGAATCTACTCTCTGTTGATTTCGTACCATTTTCTCTCAAAGAAAAGTGCCTTATTGTGGTCCGTGAAAGCTGAGCCAACCGATACCATGTGATGGAAGGCATCCAGTTTTTAAGATTTTAAATGAATTAGGCGGCAATAAATTTCACCTTTGTGTTAATTCGATTTCCCTTAAAGCCATCAAAGAGTGAATGCCATTTACTCGTTTATTCATGATTGTAGGGACACTAAGACAGTTCTGGTTATTAAGTTCAATAATTTATACAGAACTGCAGCAAGAACGTGTATTTCGCACGAAACGTGACTGGTGGGTAGACCCGCTTTTAATTACCGTGCGTCCTATTTATTTTCTCCCAGGTGTGATTTCTTAATTTATAATTAGTCGTTAGGTTGTAAAGGAAACATTACGTGAAGAGGAAAAGAGGAAGCTTTGGACTGTCGCAATTATCGTTTTCTTAAGGCAACAATATAGCGTCCAAATGAAAAGTTTGCTGAATGACCGACTGATTCAAAGCTAACGGTGATTGGTTCAAAATCTGAATACTAATACATTGTAGCTGAATTTGAACAGACATCAATACCATCTACTCATCTTAAAAAAACTTGTGAAAGGGCAATTACTTATTTCAGAAAATTTTCGAGATGTGTAGGTACTTAAATTTCTCTCGCCAGATAAAACGTTCTGTTCGGCGACAAAAGAAAGATCATTTTGAAAACCAACTATGACTTCTATAGGCTACATTTCGAGCAAAGCTGGTCATTTGTGTTAGTTGGCGTAAACGATGCCGTATAAGTGATGTATTTTTGGATCACACAAGATAGGTATGGAAATTTGTCAATATATTAACTAAGCAATATTTCAGAACGCTAACATCATTCCACAGATAAATTATTTATTATTCATTTTGTCACGGCGTATTTAAACAAAGCAACCTGTTTGATTGCTTCATGTCAGCATATGTCCACGACAATGAAACAATAGGGCCCTTTATACGGGTGAAAATAAGACGCGTTTTATCTAAATAAGCGTTCGCGTCTTATTTAAGTCGCGTCTTATATAAGACCCGTCTTATCTTAGAACATGGTTTTCAGCTGTTCTTATTTTGTCCGCGTCTTAATTAAGACGTGAACATCCTCGTATGAATGGTTTCGTGTCCTAAATAAGACGTGAAATGCAAGTGCGCGTGCATAACAACAACAGCAACATGACCTTTTTTTACGTTTAGATAGTGTAATTGGTTGCAAAGCTTTGCAAAAGATGGCCGGGAGAGCCGAAAGTTTGCAATGAATTCAGCATCTTCCTTCTTTAACATGCCATCCGGTCGCACCAATTCTTTTGCATGCTACGGCGAGATAATGAATTTTCTATATCAGCGTGGTCTTCATAAGAAAAAAAAAATCTGAAAAAGTTTCTTCCTTCTTAAAATGACAGGACAGCATGCGTTTGTTTCTTTCTACAGCGCGCCATCTTGGACTGTTGCTAGTGGCAACATTGCATGTAAGCGAGATCTTCGCGTCTTGCGTAGGACGCGAAGGTATAAACGGTACAGTTCGCGTACTATTTAAGTCGCGTCTTACATAAGACGCGTCTTATTTTCTCCCGTATAAATGGCCCTAATTATCAAGAGTGTATAAAACACTTTAATTTACTAGAGATTTAACATTTCCAGTATCTAACCTGGTTATACATCTAGATTATTTTACTACCGATGACGGTAACGTAGGGAAATCTTCCACAAACTGCCAAAATCAGCCCTTTTCGGAAATTTTCGAGTAAGATTTCAGGTCACATAAAATTCCATACTTTAACTTCGGGAATCTTAGGTCGGTAGCCATAGAATGTAACATTAATAATGTGTAACACAAGTACTAACAATTTCGTGTTTAGTTAGCAACCTTTCATAGGTCATCGGAACCGGTATCGATTGCTGCGAAATTTAGCAAAACGTTTTAGAAAAATAACTGGCCAGGTACTGAATTATTTTCAAACAGAGTGCTCGTGAAGAGACAGTTCATTAAAGGCTGAAATAATTATTGTTTTTTACCGCAGGGTCCCTGTGAGTCGTTTTGCTTGCCTTATGGTATCAAAGGAGCGTGCATTTCCGATCACCAAGGTAACGGAGTAAGATGCGGCTGTGTTGATGGATATACAGGAAAACCTTGCAGTAAGTAAAAGGATCGAAAAGATCCCATCGGCCACGCACATACCCTCAGGGCACATTCTGGCATTTACTCTATTAAAACCTGGCTAATTGCAGATTGAAGCTAGTCCTGGTTGGTCAAGTAGATCTGGACCCAGTTGCTCGAAGCATTAGCGCTAACCCGGGTTAAATACCATGGCAACATATAGGTTTTAATACATCTTAACCAATGGTTAGCGCTAACCACGCTTCGAACAACTCAGCCCTGGGTATCATTTGGAAGCAAACGGTTCAGGTTCGAGGCGCCCATAAATTCTTCTGAAAGTATTCCTTCTTTATCTGGTTAAATTTGAAATAAGTTTTACTTCAGTATAATCTCAAGTCAAAGGGAAAAGGGGCTGAGGCTAATCAGATCTAATCCTGACCCACTGATGCTAGCATAAGGCCTCCAGCAGGTTCCCTAGGTTTCTCACTCATTACAGCTCTTTGGTATCAATCATTTGATTTGATTTGATTTGATTTAGCGCTCTTTTGATTTAATCTCCTCGATTAGTAGAGCATCTGTGCTAGAAAGATTTGAGAGTTTAATAAAGTGATTATTATTATTATTTTATAAATTAATCCTCATTACCCGTAGCACTGCTAAGTCAACAGACCCTTTCGCGGTTCGGATGCTCTACCACTGAGCTAGAGGAGACTCGTGTGAGCTTGGGCCATTAAACTAGGTCTTTGTGACCAACGTCCTGAATATCGTTAGGATCAGAATGTCGATAAGTGGAAGAATTGTGAAGAGAGGGAGATCGTAAGTTTCTAGCGTGGTAAATGAATCAGAGATGCGATTTATTTAAAACTGTCACAAGCATACTCGGATAAACGAATTCCGAGTGCTCTCTAACAGGAGTCGAACCTATACAGGAGACTCGTGGGACCTAATAGGCCATTATCTAAAATAGGTTCGTGTGACAAATTTCCTGCATACTGCTGGGTCACTAGAGTAGTTGTAACAGTGTTGAATAAATCATGCCTCTCTCTAATTTACCACGCTAGAAACTTATCTCACTTTCTTCACAATGTCGGCTGTTGTCATTTGCCCGCAGTTCTCTTCGTCCTGGCTGGACAGAGTTATACTTATTTCTCCACTTGCTTTTAATTTATCTCAAAGAACCAAGAAGTTGCTCTCAACTCCTTCAAGATGGTTTCACATCCAGTGGTGTTTACACTATTAATCCTGATGGCGGAAAACCGATCCAAGTGTTGTGTGACATGATCACGGACGGAGGCGGTTGGACCGTGTTTCAGAGACGTCTAGACGGCTCTGTTGATTTCCATCTAGACTGGGCCTCCTACAAGAAAGGCTTTGGAAATCTAAGCGGCGAGTTTTGGCTCGGAAACGACAATCTTCACCGTTTGACAGCCGCTGATAACGTTACTCTGAGGGTTGACTTGGAGGACTTTGATGGGAACATCACATACGCTAAATACTCGACTTTCAAGGTGGCAGACGAAGGAGATAAATATCGGCTCTTTATTGGAGGATACAGTGGCCCCATGGCTGTTGACTCAATGGCATACCACAAGTAAGAGATAACGTTGTAGTGCAGCCCTTATTTTAACATTCCTTTCTTGGTTTGCTATTGTTCAATCTTTGCTTTTAGTTTTCTTTGTATTCTCATCTCGTTATAATTTTATAAAGATGGAGTTAAGATGTGAAAGATCCTCACAACTGTGATCACTACTTTTTAAGCTGTAGTGAAATTAGCGAAAGAAGTCTATGTCCTTGAGAGCAATAGTGTTCTCCAACTGATAGACTAGTCGACTAGCAAAGTTATCTGCTGCAATTTGGGGAGGAAAACGCAAGATACATCCTTACTATTCTTGCTGTCTTTCAACACGGTTTGGTTACACTCTCATTCTGCATTGTTGTTAAAAACATTTGTACCCACACTGTTGGACTAATCATGGTTTGTTTTCTTTTTCTATACATTATTATTGCTGAAAACCCCGAATTATAGTTGTCATACATTCATACACATACCTACCTACCTACCTACCTACCTACCTACCTACCTACCTACCTACCTACCTACCTACCTACCCACCTACCTACATGCATGGCTATAGTGTTAAAAAATAAATAAAACAATAAAAATTAAATTAATATATGCAATTTACAATTTCTTTGTTTGTTCCCTGTATCCAATAAATGTTATTTTATCTAAAATGCCATATTCTCGATAAATTTCGACATTTTAGCTATAACTGAATCCCATATAAGTGAGGATATTTCTGATGACCAAATTGCCATTACTGGATACAAAACTGCCCGATACGATCGAAACGATGGCCGAAAAGGCGGTGGCACGGTTGTCTACTTCGCTGAACATTTAGATGCATATGAGCGTCAAGACATAAATCGGTAAACAACTCTCTGGAAGCTGCTTGGATCGACCTTACGGCAGCGTCACAGAGACTTCTTTGGCTTCTTTGTATCGCCCACCTGATAATACTACGTTCACAATAATTCACAGGACTGTTATCATTGAGGACCCTGTAAACAAAACGAACTAAAATATCATCATCAATATAATTACTAGAATCAAAAATATTGTTTTCCTGCTCTGGAATCATGATTTTAAAACGTAAAATAATATAAAAAATTTTCCTGTATTCAGAGCGGAATTAAAAGACTTAAAAAAGTGGGATATTTCGTTCGGATCAACCGAACTTCGTCAGCCACAATGTAAATTTGAAAGTAAAGAAGGGTTATATAATGGACCCGAGGGAGCTAAGATGGTGTCATAGATTCTGGCTAATTCGAACCCATTGGAGGGCTTACGTAATCTTATCTCAATTGCCTCCCTTATGCGGCGTTTGAAAGTGTTACTTTCCGTGGCAAGAACTTTTGTTTTACTGGAATCCACCGAATGACCTGTGAGGTGGCAATGTTCACGAACAGCTGACGAGTTTGTAGAAAGATGTTCCTTTACTCGAGTTTCCAATAAACGAGACGTTTCGCCCACATAGTCTTTGTCACATTGTTCACAATGGATATGATAGGAGCTGCGATGGGTTCCCCAATTTCACCCATAGTCGCCAATCTTTATATGGAACACTTTGAGAGCAGAGCATTGGACACCGCACCTACCCCGCCAGCTATGTGGTATCGATATGTTGACGACACGATGACCAAAATTCATGAATACACAGTGAGCTCTTTTTCCGATCATCTTAATTCCATCAATCCACACATCCAGTTCACTTCAGAGGAAGAAAAGAATGGCAAAATTCCGTTTCTTGACACCTGCCTTCACGTGAACGAGGATGGCTCAACGAAGGTCACCGTATACCGGAAACCGACTCACACCGATCAATATCTGAATTTTCATTCCAACCACCACTTACAACATAAAAGAGCTGTAGTTAACACTCTACTACTCCGAGCTCACACCTTGGTGTCCGAAGAAGTCGACAAAGTTAAGGAAATTCAACACTTTAAGGAAGCCTTGAAAGCCAATAATTATCCTGATTGGATGCTAACAATACCGAGCACTGGATCGGCCTCGAGAGATCCCGAAGAATCTGTTAATGAGAAGAGAATTTATGTTTCAATGCCATACATCAAGGGCATTTCGGAACGCCTCCAAAGAGCATTCAAATCACACGAGATAACTCTTGTAAACAAGCCTTTCAATTCCTTAAGATCACAACTAGTTCGGGTTAAGGACAAAACGGAAAATCTTAGAAAGTGTGGAACAGTCTATCATACCCATTGCGAACAATGTGACAAAGACTATGTGGGCGAAACGTCTCGTTTATTGGAAACTCGAGTAAAGGAACATCTTTCTACAAACTCGTCAGCTGTTCGTGAACATTGCCACCTCACAGGTCATTCGGTGGATTCCAGTAAAACAAAAGTTCTTGCCACGGAAAATAACACTTTCAAACGCCGCATAAGGGAGGCAATTGAGATAAGATTACGTAAGCCCTCCTTGAACAGAGACAATGGGTTCGAATTAGCCAGAATCTATGACACCATCTTAGCTACCTCGGGTCCATTAGATAACCCTTCTTTACTTTCAAATTTACATTTTGGCTGACGAAGTTCGGTTGATCCGAACGAAATATCCCACTTTTTAAAGTCTTTTAATTGCGCCCTGAGTACAGGAAAATTTTATATATTTTTTTATGTTTTAAAATATAATTATTGTTATTCCTTGTTTTTAAGTAACATGCAGTTTACCACAAAAGATGAGGACAACGACCGAAGACCGAATGGCAACTGTGTTGACTTCCTGGGAGGGGGAGCCTGGTGGTATTACAACTGTCACCAAGCCAATCTAAATGGTCAATACTTCATAGAATCACATCCCTCTAAAGCAGGCGGTTTGGTTTGGAAAGGCTTCAGAGGGTACAGGTATTCACTGAAACGCGCTGAAATGAAAGTGAGGCCTACTTCTAAACAGTGATATGACACAATTGTAACTTGTCCACCAGGTTGCTAGTTAATAAGTAAACGTAGCCAACAAAAGAAGAGTTACCTGCCTTTACGAGGTGCCACTACATCCAAACTGGCTTTTGCAGATATCAGTTTTAGTTTAGGTCTAGTTTATAGAACGCAGAGATCATAAACCTGGGGTAAAAGTGAACGCAGAAAGCTATGCTAAAGGGAAGAGTTACCTTTCTTTGTAAACGAGGTGCCATTACATTCGAACGGGCTTTTACCGATCTTTCAATTTCAGTGGCCAAAAGTAAAGTGGCAACTAAAATATAGATTTAGGCCCCGTTTATATGGAGAACAGTTGTCCCTGGTAAGAGGGTCACCCTCCCAGCCGAGTCAACTTTAGCGAGCGTTTACTCGCGGTCTACTTTTAGTCGTAAGTCGAACCGTTTTGCTATCGCTTCAGAGAGGATTTCTGTAATACTCAAAGACGACAGACCGCAAATAAATGTTCCTTCTAAAAATATCTGAATGTAGTAACTGTTCATCATTAGGATACCTAAAATGTGTGCAATTCCGCAATTGGCTTCGGCTCTTGCAGAACATTTTATGTAGTAGTGAGTAGTGGCTTATTTTAACGATGAAATTAAAGAGCTGGGTCGTAAAATTTGAGTCTTCATGCCTCTTACTGATAAAGATGCCCTAAATCTTATTCTTCCCAGTACTGTGGTTTGCTCTCACACACATCTCAGGGTTGGGTAGAGGCTGGGTGATGAGCTGACCACGCATCTGTTCCCAAGAGATTCTGCTGTCATAGAAACCTCCAAGGAGGCCCAATGCGCCACATGGCGCAGATAAGGATAAGGAAAAAGTATTTTGATAGCGTTGCAGTGGTCGCTTACGTCCCCACCCGGAAGGGGGTGGGGGTTGTACTCCAAGAAAAACTGGGTTCCTGAAACCCTCACCCTATTTCAGACCAAAATCTGCGATTTTCGTTGCCTACTTCAGACCTGACCAAAAATTCAATCAATCAATCAATCAGTACAATATTTCAGACTTATTTTGCGTACACGGTTGGCATAAACATAATTAAAAGACGAAAAGAAGGGCTTTTGTTGATGGTCTTATCGCCAAATGATGAAGAAGTAGCTACTTCTAAAAATCATACCCAATTCAAGACTAGAGTGCACAAACCATACCCTATTTAAGACCAAAATGATAATCGATACCCTATTTCAGACCAAAAAGGCTGAAAAACCATACCCTTCGGGGCTGCACATACCTGTAAAGCAGATAAGGGAGTATTCCCCTCCCCCCCCCCCCCCCACCGGGGATTACGTCTACAACTTTTTTGAATCACGCCATTATTTCGTTAACACACAACCCTCACTCCTAGCTTTTCAGACGCAACCGCTTTCGTACGCTTCTCTCGTGCGTTCTAAGTCGTTTTAGGTCTTAACACATCATTCTTTTCGAAGGGCCTGGATGGGCGGAGAGGGTGGGGGTTAGGTTGTAATGTCACTTGTCTGTTAAAATTGAGAACATTTGTCAATAGTTACTGGGGATTTGTGTCATTTGTCAATTATGAGCTAGGTGGATGTTAATAATAATAAATCACAAACCTAAGGTATTCGTATTTGGTCCTTTTTGGACGACCACCCATGAGTAAGTAACAAAACACAACTCACTTTAAATTCTAGCTTCTCGCAATAGGATACACTGACAACTATACCGTTTGTCTCATACTATAGTTTATGTGATGGTGGCGGCCGAACCTCACCCGCCTGAGTAACAGCAACTGAACAATCTTCCTCGTAAATGTTTTTCGTGCTCAATGAGATTCTAGCCAGTAAGATTCAATATACACACACCAAATGACAATGATTAAAGGCACACGGTAAAATCTAGCCAGTAAGCAAATGTTACATATCGCCTGCAGTTTATACTCAGGTTGCATTTCAGTGTCCCTCCCTTACGCCAGTTTTGCATTGATTGGTTTTTATCATAATTCACTCCGCGCGAAGTCATACTGGCAAGATGTGCTGTGCAACCTACCAGAATGCATCAATATAGCCTCCCACGCAGTCGTTTTTAGGGGACTCGTATTTCACCTCCTCCCCACTAACGCCCGCTTACCCGAAGCCAACATTCCTTTCCCGCCGCTTAGCCAATCACATTTTACCTACTAAATTCTGGAAGGTTGACTTTGACCTCAGGACGCTTTTCGCGGGATAGTTCAACATAGCGGAGACAGAGCTTGAGCAAAGCTTTGATCACCATGAGCTCTACGTTCAAAATTTCCTGTTTAAACTGACTTCAGTTTAATAATTTGTATTCTGTGAGAGGAAATAGCGATAATGTTTCCGTCAATATGCCGACTAGTTACGGAAAGACGCTTATTTCAGTATCATGCAAGCTTAACCTTCAATCTTCGATTTCCTCGCCGCTGGTCATGTTGTAGCTGTTGTGTCACTTCCCGTGAATTTGATGAAGGGACAAGTTAGTTATTTAAGAAGTATTGGCGTATCTTCGGGTTAGTCTGAGTGATTTGGAGGAAGGACACTTTGCCATCGGTAGACCATAGCGCGCGGTGGATCGAGCGAGCTGCTAGGTAATAAGCTGCATAATTTTGCCGTCCGCATCTCGTGAACTGAAGAAAAAACTACTAGTTGGCGCAGTCTGTGCCATCGTTGTTGGATAACTTCTGACCGCTTCCTCAGGACGTTTTGGGATCGCTGCGTGGCAAGACCATGAGAGATCGAGCTTTGTTGTTGTACCATGTGTGATAAGCTCACGTCGGTTTCCTCTATGTTTGATCGACTGATAAATGCTTCAGATTTCTAACTTGGTCGCATCTAAATTCTTGTTTGCTTTAGTCTCTTGTAACACATCTTATTACTAAAAAAAAAATCGGCTCCAGCGCTTTGATACGTTTACAAATTCGCGAGAGAAAGAAGCACGCATAAGGATTAATTTTACTGTCATCGCTGGACAGTTGCTCGATCTTGATTGTCTGGGATGCCCACGAGTCAAACAATGGGAAAGGAATGTTGGTTTCGGGTAAGCAGGCGTTAGTGGGGAGGAGTTGAAATACGAGTCCCCTAAAAACGACTGCGTGGGAGGCTACCATCAATAAGGAGCGTCGTTAACTGGACTTCCTCTGGTAAATGTTTTTCTTTAACAAGAATCCTGGAATTGTCATAACAAAATTGGAACAATAATTCAAAGCACATAAGTAAATAAATACGCTGAGGTACCCCAGGAAGGTGAGGTACTCCGCGTCGGATGCGGTTACCAATCTCCTCCATACAATCTCTCTTTATTTCTCGATCGCGTTCACATGTGCAGTGGGGTATCTCACCTAGGCGGGTTGCCCGGTCAGCCTGGGCAGGTAACCCCCTTAGCTGGGGTGAGTTTTCTTCATGTGAATGCTGGAGGTGGGGTGGGGTGATGTTCATCTGGGCAATTGTCCCTGATATACGTTCTTAGCGACCACGCGATAGCATTTTAAACCTCACCCAAGTGCCCCGGGGTTGCATGTGAAGGCCAGCTTTTTTTTGACTACGGGTAGGTGGGGTACCTCACCTTCCTGGGGTCCCCCACCGCCATGTGAATAGTCCCTAAGAGAAATGTTTCAGTGAAACGAGGTTGTTCTGTCTCGGCATGTTTCAAAATTGTCTACGAGGTAACAGATTTTTCTGCTGTTTTGGGAAACATATACGCACATCGTGCTTCACTGTCTTTTGACTTCTCTCTTGTAGAAGAAGTACCTCATTATATCTGATGTAACGACGGCGACAAGAACGATTTCGTTAAGGGACATTATTACCTTTAAGCTTCCTTCCATTTTTGCTATAAAAATGCGATAGGTATGCGCTCGCCATACCACGATAGAAAACATGATGGACGGACGGCAGCATTAAGAGAATTGCGAGCCACTCATAAATTTAAACTAGTTATTACCTTTTATGGACATTCACAGTCTTATAACTCACAAAACCTGATTCAACTTCAAATGCTTTCAGTTAGCTAGCTCCAGCCAGATAATTGAGGTTGATAATGGTATGAAGTATTGTCTAAGATTCACCTAGTCTAATTTGACAACTCTCGTGATTTATTACTGGAAATGGAAACAATCATAATTGCATCCTGCAGCAAGCCCATCTTTGTCATGTACAGCCCCCCACCCCTCCCCCCGCGGGGGGTTACTTCCAGAAAAATTGGGTGGGGGTGTGCGGCCCGCTTCCTAAAACCCTAACCCTATTTCAGACCAAAATCTGCGAATTTCCCTACCCTATTTCAGACCTTGCCAAAAATGTGATACCCTATTCCAGACCTATTTTACGTACACAGTTGGCGTAAACATCATTAAAAGCAAAAAAGAAGGGCTTTTGTTGATAGTCTTAACGGCTAAAGATGAACAAGTAGCTTCTTCTAAAAAACATACCGAATTCAAGACAAGAGTGTACAAACCGTACCCTATTTCAGACCAAAACGGCTAAAAAACCATACCGAAAAAATCTTTTGACCTCGGTGGGAATCGAACCCACGACCTCCGGATTAGATCTACCGTTACTCTGCCGACTGAGCTACAAGGTCGCACAGAGAAAGTAGGGGACGATTTTAGATGGTGAATCGCGGCAAAGAGAAAGTAAGGGTACATATGAATGTTGTGCCGCGTAGCACTAGGAACACAAATAGTGGAACAGAGAATTAACTCTGAAGTGTAAATTAAAGTGCTACTTAAACCCATGAATAACCTGAATTGAACCATGAATTGCCTCGTGTGGTTCCCTGTTTCCCTTTACTAGGGCTAACGCCCAGTGGGTTATTCATGGGTTTAAGTAGCACTTTAATTTACACTTCAGAGTTAATTCTCTGTTCCACTATTTGTGTTCCTAGTGCTACGCGGCACAACATTCATATGTACCCTTACTTTCTCTTTGCCGCGATTCACCATCTAAAATCGTCCCCTACTTTCTCTGTGCGACCTTGTAGCTCAGTCGGCAGAGTAACGGTAGATCTAATCCGGAGGTCGTGGGTTCGATTCCCACCGAGGTCAAAAGATTTTTTCTTTGCCTCGTGTGGTTCCCTGTTTCCCTTTACTAGGGCTAACGCCCAGTGGGTTATTCATGGGTTTAAGTAGCACTTTAATTTACACTTCAGAGTTAATTCTCTGTTCCACTATTTAAAAAACCATACCCTTTGGGGCCGCACACACTTATATAGCTCATATAAGGCAGTACCGCTGTTCATTTGCACATTTGCACAAGCTACAGACAAACTTCCGAGCTGATAAAGAAAAAGGAAAAGAAAGCCAGAACATGTTAAAGAAGTTTGCCCATAAATTACGATACATTCCTGATTACAACAAGCTTGGCGACAGAGCTAAGTGCCGGTAGTCACTTTTCAGAGGCAAAGTTCAAAGTCACTTCTTAAACACGGGGATCCAACCTTTTACGCTGGTAACTCCAACCACGAATTATATTAAAAGCGTGGGCTCCACATGGATAAAATCAACCAACAGTGGAAGTATATACTTTTCTCCCCGCATTACCCATTTTGAACCAAGTCTAAAACTGTAAGAAACTTGAACAACTGAAAGATATCCAACAAAACCGACTTGTCTTCTATGCTGAATTATCAGTCCACTGCTACATTTGAACGCAGTCCTTAATTATTTTCAAATACTTTTACTAAGGGTTTTACAGAGATTTAGGGTAACAGCGGAAGTCGTGCCTCTTCATTCGCGCCTTAAATCACGGGTGCCCGGAATTCTCGGATGTCCGATGGAAAAACAGATATTAAAAAATAAATAAATAAATAAAAATAATGGAGGACGAACTACTCAAATACTGCTTATGTCCCACTACAGACCTTAGTGAAACCATCGGACCTGCCATGACCCATGCACTGCTTTTGAAATTAGGGAATGGCTCTTGAGTTATCGGTTGTGTTACTGATTATGAACATTTCTCAAATCATAACGCGGGATTTAACCTTAACATCGTTTTTCAGCCGCTTAGCATTGATTGAACGTTAATATCTCGTTCGCGTTTCAAGCAAATAAAAATCCCTATGCTCATCTCACGAAGCGGTTGCATTGTGCGATATTTTGCAAAAACGTTTTTGGTTATATTTAGGTATATTTGGGAAGAGATAATTTTTCTCAAAGGATTAGTTAAATTGAGGGATATAGGAAATATTGAAGATTTAATGAAGGTTTAAAATTGTCATTTGAAGCAAGAAATTAGTACACGGACACCAAACAGTTCCCCCATGCACCAATCTTGAGTACCCTTACGGGATGTCAACTGTCTGGTGGTGTTTCAAAACATTTTTTTAACATTTCAACTCCTTCTTTAACCTCCTTAACATTTTCACTCTAATTCGCATTGAAAGAATTGCGGGCCACTCATAAATATATTTAAATTAGTTATTACCTTTTTTTTGACATTCACGGTCTTATAACTCACCAAAAATGATTCAACTTCAAGTGCGCTCAGTTTCAGAGCTCCAGACAGATAATTGAGGTTGATAACGGTGTGAAGTATTTTCTAAGATTCAGCGAACCTCTCGTGATTTATAACAGGAAATGGAAACAATCATAATTGCATCCTGCAGCAAGCCTATCTTTGTCATGTACAGCCGTTCATTTGCACATGCTACAGACAAACTTCCGAGCTAATTAGAGAAAAAAAAAAAAACAGGAATATGTTACTGAGGAAGTTTGCCCATAAATTACGATACATTGCTGATTACAACAAGTTTGCCGACAGAGCTAAGTGTTGGTAGTCAATTTTCAGAGGCAAAGTTTGAGTCACTTCTTAAACGCGGGGATCCAACCTTTTACGCTGGTAACTCCAACCACGAATTATGTTAAAACTGTGGGCTCCCAATGGATAAAATCAAATAACAATGGAAGCATATACTTTTTGCCCCGCTTTACCAGTGGCGTAGCGAGCCTATAGGCCCGTAGGCCCGGGCCTATACAAATTTTCAGCCTTCCCGTCCTATATATTATTGTGCCGTTGTGATAGATAAACAATTTCCTGAAATTCTTCGTGAACGTTATAAAAAGAAAACGTAATTTATCAACGTATCTTAGGATTATAACAATCGCAACAACACTGTAAGGGTAAGATTACGAAGGCAAGGGAAAACTAAGGAGCCCGCAGGCCATGAAAAGTACTACCGATAATCGTACAGTGATTACATATGCCAAGACAGCGAAGTTCCTGGGCAGGCATGGCAAAGCGGAACCATCGACAATTTCTTCTAGGAATAGTTTTTTTGTTTCTCAAATATAATTTGTGAGCGTTGTAGAGGAAAATTCAGATCACATTCATTCATGGCAAATAAAACGGCCATTTCTTGATTAGGGAATACTGGATTATGAAAATTTTGGCCTCTGGTTCAAACTATTATAGTAAAATTCAGGGTATATAGCTTGACTTCACAAACAATTTTCGAGTCTGAGGAATGCATGAAATGGCATTTTAGAGGTTTCAGTAAAAAAAATTTCCCGGGGGCGCATGTCCCCGGACCCCCCTTCGTAACTTCGGCGCTCAATACACGCCTTCCACGTGATAACGACTCTCGCGTTAAAAACAGGCCTACAAACTATTCAAAAACGTAGCGACGTCCCTGGTTACCCATTTTGAGCCAAGACTACAACTGTAAGAAACTTGAACAACTGAAAGATATTCAACAAAACCGACGTGTCTTCTATCAGTTCACTACCACATTTGAACTGAGTCCTTATTTTCAAATCCTTTTATTGGGTTTTAGAGAGGTTCAGGGTAACAGCGGAAGTCTTGCCGCTTAAGTCCCCGAGCCAAACTTCACAACTCTCGTGATTTATTACTGGAAATGGAACCAATCATAATGAATACACCCTGCAGCAAGCCTATTTTTGTCGTGTACAGCCGTCATTTGCATCTGCAGCAGACAAACTTTTCCAGCTGAGAAAAAAAGAAAACAGGAACATGTTAAGGCAGTTGGCCCATAAATTACGATACATAGCTGAGAATAACTCAGAGCGCATTACAACAAACTTACCGACAGAGCTAAGTGTTAGTGGTCACTTTTCAGAGTCAAAGTTTGAGTCGCTTCTTAAACGCGGGGATCCACCCTTTTACGCTGGTAACTCCAACCACGAATTATATTAAAAGCGTGGGCTCCACATGGATAAAATCAAACAACAGTGGAAGCATATACTTTTCGCCCCGCATTACCCATTTTGAACCAAGTCTAAAATTGTAAGAAACTTGAACAACTGAAAGATATCCAACAAAACCGACTTGTCTTCTATGCTGAATTATCAGTTCACTGCCACATTTGAACGCAGTCCTAAATTATTTTCAAATCCTTTTATAGGGTTTTACAGAGGTTCAGGGTAACAGCGGAAGTCGTGCCCCTTCATTTGCCTTAAATCACGGCTGCCCAGAACTCTCGGATATCCGGTGGAAAAACAAACAAACAAACATAATAATAATAATAATAATAATAATAATAATAATAATAATAATAATAATAATAACAATAATAATAATAATAATAATAATAATAATAATAATAATAATAATAATAATACCTGGGTCCTTCCCTTCAGGAGTCGGTTGGTCACTTCCCTGTGGGTCATCAACTTCTTTGTAAAACTGCCTCTGATTAACCTCAAATAACCGGTTCTGCTGGTATTGCAAAATTCGGTCATTATATAGCTTGATTTTATGAGCTTTCGCACTAATACGCTGTTTCAGTTCTTCAATCACAACTGCGACCCCCTTGGTTTCTATTTTGTACTTTCTCGACAACTGATTCCTGATTCTCGGCCTACTGCACTCGTTTGTACAGACATGCTCTAATCGGCTAAGGTCTTTTCGAAGCTGATCCACCTGTCCTTGTAACCGTCTTTTCCACCATGGTTCTTTGGTTGCTTTCTTCTTGCCAGGTTTGAGCCCCAGTCTTTCAGTCACTACTACGGCAGTGGCATACAGTAGCCTGTTGGTTTCTGAGATGTCTTTTGTTTGTATTTGGGCCGCTACTTCTTCTACAACCTGGAGCTCCTCTCTTATCCTTCGCTTTGCAATTTTCTTCAAAGCTGGTACTTTGTCTTGGTTTTGACTCAGTCTGATTTCATTCAGTCTTTTCCAAATTACCAGTTGGTCTTCAGACATTTGCCGAGGTGCTTCATCACACCGTTCGCTCTGTACCTGGGCTTCTTGCGCCGACTGTGAGTCCATCTCCTTTACATTCTCGACAGGAAATTCATACTCGTTACCATCATTAGCTTCCTCTACAACAGCTGTCCCATTTTGTTCATCACAGTTTCCATGCTTGTTCCTCTTGATCTCTTCTAGCTCCACAGTTGTGAACCATTTACTTTTCAAGATAGTACGGACCTGGTCTGCAAGCCTCTGTTCAGTCACTTTTACCATTCCTTTCTCATCCCACAACCTAATCATTCTCTGGCGGTACCCTCTTTTCTCCGGGATGCTCTTAAAATAGCATTCCATCAAAACCCTGTTCTCCTCGACTGACCATTTCCTTCTTCCCTTTCTCGAACCACTCTCTTGGGCAGCAGTAGCAGGATAACGACCGGGTGCTGGCTGCTGTCCCCCAGCAACCCTGCCGGGCGAGGCACCTTCGTCAAAGACTCCGGTCCCATTCACGCCGTTACTCATATTCGAAATAGACATACTTATCATCACATAGGTGAGAGATGGCATTATTATTCGTGGTGCCACCACTAGGTAGAATACCGACCAAGGTTTTACAGAGCCCTATCTACCCTGTGCTGTAACCCTAGCAAGGGTGGCTGTGGGGTTGCTAACACTTGCCAAAGGTGTCACCCCGGCCTCTGGTGGGCGGGGTCGTCCTGGTGCCAATATTTGAAGAAAGAAATATCAATGTCTATGTCTGCCAGAGCCAGGAACGGTTGTTGAAATCTGCATGGAAGAGGAAGAATGTCGATGAAGTTGAAACGCCAAAGGAATATAAGGAAAGGATGAAAAGGAAAAGAACTGAGGACTGGTCTGGAAAGCAGCTACATGGACAGTTCAAGAGAGAGACAGAGGACCTATCTGGTGTTGCTTGGAATTGGATAAGAACTGGTGAACTGAAGAAGGAGACAGAAGGGCTTATTTTTGCCGCGCAAGATCAGGCACTAAGAACAAACGCCATAAAAGCCAGAATCGAAAACCAAAATGTGTCACCCAAATGCAGAATGTGTGGAAGTCACGATGAAACTGTGCAGCATATTTTGTGTAGTTACCCCAAGCTTGCGCAGGCAGAATATAAAAAAAGAGGCATGATGTTGTTGGGCGGGTCATTCATTGGGAGGTGTGCAAGGAATATGGAATTGAGTGCAGTGGCAAATGGTATCAGCATTCCCCCAAAAGTGTAGAAGAGAATAAGAAGGTTAAACTGCCGTGGGACTTTACAATCCAAAAAGACCGTGAAATCCACCCCAGGAGGCCAAACATTGTAATTCAGAGAAAGAAGGCAAAGGAAACAATCATTGTGGACATAGCTGTTCCCGGAGATAGTAGCGTACTGCAGAAAGAAACTGAAAAGTATGAAAAGTACCAAGACCTGGCAAGAGAGATTAAAAGGATCTGGAAATCAAGGACAAAAGTGGTGCCAGTGGTTGTAGGCGCTTTAGGTTCAGTGTCCAAAAAGCTGGCAAGCCACTTGGAGCAATTAGGAATTAAAAACCGAACAAGAACGATGCAAAAGTCGGCACTCCTCGGATCGGCGCATATCCTCAGAAAAGTGCTGGAAGTCTGAGGTCTCGGGATGAGACTTGACTGGATATTTCTTCCCAGGGAAAATCCCTGTGCTAAATAATAATAATAATAATAATAATAATAATAATAATAATAATAATGTAAATAATAATAATTGAAGGATGAACTACTCTAAAACTGCTTATGTCCCACTACAGAGTGAGTGAGTGAGACCATCGCACCTACTCTGATCCATGTACTACTTTTGAAATTAGGGAATGGCTCTTGAGTTATCGGTTGTGTTACTGATTATGAACATTTCTCAAATCATAAGGCGGGATTTAACCTAAACATCGTTTTTTACTCGCTTAGCATTGATTGAACGTTAATATATCGTTCGCGTTTCAAGCAAATAAAAATCCCTATGCTCATCTCACGAAGCGGTTAGCATGGATTTCAGAACGTTAATATCTCTAAGAAGGAGGCTACTGGACTGTCCCGGCTTGTTTCAGTAGACCCCACATACATATCAGATCTTTTTAATCTACAAACCACCCAATATACCTCAGGAACTCAGAATTACACAAAAATGATGACGCAACGGATAGAGGAAATTATCGTCCTCTCTCCATTCTCAGTGTGCCAAGCAAGATCTCGGAGTCATGTGTTAATGACGTGATTGTTGACCATGTGCTTAACTCTAATCGCCTGGTAACAGACAATCAATGGGCATATCGCAAGGGCTACTCCACTGAGCTTCTCCTTGTCCATTTAACGGAAACCTGGAGACATTCAATAGACTCTGGTTATGTGGTGGGCGTGGCCTTCATTGATTTCAAGAAAGCCTTCGATTGCGTAGATCACGGCCTCCTGCTTAACAAGCTTCGATGTCAATTTGGAATGCACGGCTCCTTATTAAACTGGTTGACGAGTTACCTTACATCCAGGTTACAGTACACGGTCTTAAATGGACAAAGATCCAGCCTCTGCTCAGTGTCTTCTGGTGTCCCTCAAGGGAGTGTCCTGGGACCGACTCTATTTACTTTGTACACAAGCGATCTTGTAGCGTCCATCCAGTCAGGGTCAGTGTATATGTATGCTGACGATACCACTGTATACTGTATCGGGAAGACTATAGATGAAGTGTCAGCTGCGTTAAATCAATCCCTACAAGAGCTCTTTGCCTGGTGCGTGAAGAACAGGCTGACACCACACCCAAAGAAATCAGAATGTATGCTAATCTATAGAGGATCGTTCACTGGCCCTCTACCACCAATATACCTTGGAGGTAACAACTTAGAATGGGTAACACACAGTCGGCTTTTGGGCGTGATAATGACCACAAGCTTAGCTGGTCCACACATATTAAGGAATTGAAGAAGAGTTTTGCTAATAAACTAAGCCTTATAAAGAAGAGCAGATTCTTACCCAAACAGGATCTCTTAAACTTGTACTTTAAAGTTATAATTCCTGCAGTAACGTACGGTATATCCGTATGGGGAGGTACTAACCGGCAAGACGAACTTGATTCACTTGAAAGACTACACTGCAGGGCAGCAAGAGTCATTTTCAATTTCGCTAAGGATCTACCGTCAGTGGAAGTCCTCACCAGGGCTAAATGGGACACTCTAAGAACTTTTTATAAGCAATCTATCCTGAAACTAACTTATAAGATGTACCACAATGTTTTACCATCCTGCATGACAACACATATTGTGAAATCGCAATCCTCTTATAATCTAAGGAACAGTCTTAAGTTGGAAATTCCACCTTTCAAATCGAATATCAAAAAGTATTCTATATCTTATAGAGGTCCAGTTTTGTGGAATCGTTTGCCAATCGAGTGTCGTAAAGCGAATAGTGTGAAAAGTTTCTCCAGGACGATTAACAAACTTACTTTGGTCAGAGACATTGACTTTTCTAATTTATTCTGTAGAAGATAGCTCCCCCTTAAAAGGAGCTTTTAGGTCTATAATTTTAGCAGCTATACAATACCATCAATTATTAATTACTTGTTTCTTGTAAATATTAATGTTATGTTTATACATACAAGAAGGCATGTCTTATTTTACCTTATAGTTTTATTACAGTTGCTGTTTATGTATTTTTTATATTATCTATTTATACACGATCCCACAAGCTGCATAGCTTAAATACTTATCGTGTTTAAATAAAGGTTTTACTTACTTACTTACCACGCTTTAATACTGTAACGTACGGAAAGCATCCCATTAAGTATCTTGGACCGACACTATGGCGCAGCCTGCCTCGGGGCATAAGAAATGCTATCACCCTGAGTCAGTTTGAGAAATTAGTAAGACAAATGGATCTCTCGAACTTAATTAGCAACGAATGTGGACCTGACTGTTTTCTCTGCAGCTCGTAGAGACAAGGAGTATTTTTAATAGAATAGTATCGGTAGATTTTTATATCTTTCTTAATAGAATAACATTGGTATTTTTGCACAAGTATTTTAGAATGTCACTGTATTTAATATTATTTTAGTATTTACTACTTCTTTAGTATTTGCTTTGTTATTGTGTCTCCAATCAGCAGGTATGCTAAAGTACTTTGACACAGAAATAAAGTTATTGTTGTTGTTGTTGTTGTTGTTGGTGGTGGTGGGGAGGGAGAATAGGACCGACACAAACAACGGCTGCAAAGGAGGCTATTGCGTGCCCGCATTTAGGTCACAAGGATGCACTTTGATACCGTGGTAAAGAGCAGCGTGTTTGGATTCCAAACACGTGTATTTAAAGTGATGCCATTTGATGTTGTGACCAGTTGCGATTGTGTGATCAGCAACGGCGGAAGCGTGGCCTGTCTGAGTCAAAGTACAAAACGTAAAAAACAAAGCTTTATTACTTGTTAACGTTTGCTGTTAACATTTACGTTTACAGTCGGCAATTCAAAAACATTCTTGAATTTAGCCTGCGAAGCAGTCGATTCTTTGCCAATCACGCGGGGAGATCGTGCAAGCAAGCGGGCAAACGAGCGTAAGCGCGAACGAGCGTGACTGGGGTGAGCGCACAAAATTAGGAAAAAAAAAGGGGGGGGGGGGGGAGGGAGGGGAAAGGGTTTTTTTTTTTCTCACCTCAGTCACGCTTGTTCGCCCGCTCGCTTGCTCGATCTCCCCGCGCGATTGGCAAGGAATCGACTTCTTCACAGGCTATCTTGAATTTAACATTCCACGTGCACTATGATCGAATATATATGATCGAATGTGATAGCCCTGAATTCCAGTGTGAGGGCCTTGTGGGATGCACCAGGTGGAAAGTAAAAGCCTGAAAACAGGATATGATTATTTTCTTTGTTTGCCATTGCGACTGAATGCATGTGAAAAGTACGTTTTGTTAAAATTTAAATTTTAAAGGAAAAGAAAACTGTTGCCTTATTAAAGCAAATATTTTGTTCCCGACAAATCCCTTTTTCCGGTTTCCAGGGTAGGGGAAATTTGATCTCAAGATTTTCCCCAGGGGCTGAGGGTCTGATATTATTTGATCAGGACAGGAGCCCATAAGTATTCATGGGCTCCTGATCAGGACCTTTATCAAATCCCCCTATCTGCCCCGGATCCGGGCATGGGGGTTTTAATTGACCGTGCATAGCCCGCCCAATTTCGAACGGCTTGCGGGGCGCGACTGCATGCAAATTGTGGCTTCTTGAAATAAACAGGCATTAATGTTGCGGAAAGCACGGTTTAATATCATCGCAAACTATGCGATGAATAAACAAAAGAAGCAAAAATCAAGTGTTAGTTCATCAATAAAATATCGTTTGTTTAACATGCGGCGCCGATTGAGAAGCCATTTCAAAGAGTCGTGCTTCGTGTTTCATCGGGGCCGTCCAAACACTCGAAAACAATAAGCCTTTCAACAGTTTTCTTGTGTTTGGAAACCCCGGTGAGACCCCCGTACTCGTTTTTGAATTAGTACATATATTTGCTTTTCTCGTCTGTGCTAATTAGAGCTAACTGTTAATTGATTTTAGCGGAAGTGGGAATTCGTCGTCCGCTGGTCAAACGGAACGGGGACTGTGGTGTCCACAAAGCGACTCCACAAGTTGGGTGAGCTCGCGACGATAACCAAGGTGGTAAGTCCCAGTACTTCGTTTCGCGTTTTGTGTCTCATATCTCGCTGTAATTCCCTTACTTCCACTTAAAACCGCACCTCAAAGTTCGTTGGCGTTCAGTTTCAGTTAGCTTATATAGAATCGTTTGAGTACATTGTATCTCTTGACTGAGTTCTTTGAGAAAAATATGCTCCGTCATGGGTCTGCTTAATTAAGAGACTTAAACCATCCTTCTTCCTATGGGAAAGCTGGAAAAGGTCGCTGCTTACCTTAACGATAGTTAATGAATCAGCTGAGTAGATAAGCTCGTTTTAGAAAGCTATATAAGGTATTTACTAATCGTACCGTGTCAAACTTCATCTATTTGAAGCTGGAAGGTGATCAAGTAAGAACGGCCAAAAATTCCAAACTTCGAATAACTCAGATGAATTTAGCCCGGCAGTGGCACGACTATAGCACGGCACTGATGCAAACGTCGATTTGTACCACTGAAATTTACCTTTATTTATCAGTTTGAATCTTCAGCTTAAATTCATATCTCTCTGCAGAACTTGATTGCGGTTGGTGTGTCATGGCGTTCCGACTTCCACTTCGCTCCCTTTCACGTCAGGTTCTAACCAGGCGGTTTGCTCCTGCCTCAGCAGTAAAAAGATGTACTTTTGCTACGCTAGCAGAGGTAATTGTCACTAATTGTTGAAAAGTGAAGGGTTTTGAGTTAGTGAGTAGTTGCGTGTTGTTAGCCGGGCGTCTCCCGAACTCGTTGTAGTTGTGCGATATCCCCAGGTTTGAGTGCCAGCCCTGTCGCCTTGTTTCTTTTCTTTTTTTTTTTTTTATACTTGCCTCCTTGTCAACTGGACATGTTTCATCATACGTTTTAAATGTGGAGTTTAGTACATAGTGCCCAAGCATAAAGCAGAAACGCCGAAACGAGATGTTTGTGGAGCTCCCGGTTATGTACATGTACCCTTCCCTCGGTCGCCCATCGCTTTTTCGTGACATTGGGAGCTCCGGTGTGCGGAAGTAAAGAAGAAAACACTAAATGTTTTGGATCCACAGCAATATTATGTGTTTAAAAAGTGATGACTCAGTTTTCTTGTCTGCTGTGAGTGAACATGTGAATTTTATTTGTGTATACCCGAGTAATTTCAAATAATTCTTCAAAACAAACTATTCTTGGTTTTCAGTCACGCAAGTAAAAAAGTAAAATCATCAACCATTCGATAGATAAAGTCAAGAAATTGAGATATTGTAGAATAGTAATAAATAAACAACATGCTGAAGTCTCTCGGTATCCCGAATTCGAGTTATTCTGCAAAACCTACCACTCAAAATTATAGAGTTTAGTATGTATTAACGCTATGGTGGGGTCCTTCTGAGGGGCACAAATATGGCGGCCAGAAACGAGTGAAAACATCTGGACTTTACTTTTGATATCTCAAAGGCTTTCTTCTCTATTTTGAGCTTGCAAACATTCACATAGACGCTCCTCTTGTCACGTTGGCTTTTCAGACCTTAAAATCGATGTTTTCATGTACGTGACATGCTTGTGAGCAGACATGTTTTATGTCACACACTGTAATAAAATCTAAAATTCAAATTGCTCTATTTTCAAAACAAAGCAAGCTACCGAGCTGAAAACATGCAAGCAGATACATTTCTAAAACGTCTTTTACGTGATGAAGCTAATTTAAATGCAAAAGTTTGTTTAATTTTGAATTTTATGACGTCATGTGAAAACCAAGAATAAATTCAATTACGGCCTGTTTACATGGAGGTAGGGTGCCTCAGCTAACCGAGTTACCTGCAGCTTCTCAAGAAAAATGCATGGAAGCGTTAATATGCTAGACAGGGTAACCCGCCTCCTCAGGGCACCCTGTTTACTTGCTTGGGGCACCCTTCAGTTAAAGAAGTTAAAGAAGCCACATAAATGGTTTGTGCTGGGTTACCCTGGCTAACCGAGCAATGCTATTGATTCCAGGGCAGATATTAACCTTAACTGCCTCTGGTGACTTAACGCTCACAGGGTTTTCAATAAGTTTTCAAATAGCCGTTTGAGCTAACTAACGTAGGGGGTGACCTGATGAATTCTTTTAATAATTTGAGTGAAAATACGGACAAAGTAGGCGGCGGTAAGGGGGAAATTCTGATGAAGTAGGTGGTGATTTTTGCCGGTTGCCGGCTTCTAATGAAACCCCTGCACTCAATTAGCAGGGTACAAAAGAACAACCCTGTTGCCTGTCATGTACATTAAGGTATTTGCAACCAATCTGAAATCTATTTTTATTACATTTCAAACCAGAAAGATCTATGTGATTAATATGTTGTTCAGAAGAAGCAGATGAGTAATTTCTCTAATTAATAGAAAATGCTGCATTAAACTACTACATGTATAAAGCTGCAGAATCTGCCAGAGTTGTGTACTGCCAACTTGTGCATATAGAAATTTCCACAACAATAATTTTGCACACATTCAGTGTAATGGGTGCCTGGATTGGCACAAATGGCTAAGTTGTAGGGATTTGCTAGCTGTAGGGTCCCAGGCACCCACCTTCCAGTGATGTGTAATTGCTGATGATAGATGTTATGATTTTTGGCATGTGCTTAATATTTTTTCAAGACATTTGATTTCTTTTTCATTCAGACAGGTAAAGATTGATAGGTTTGGTGTGTGGTTAATATTTTTTCAAGATATTTGATTCTTTTTTATTCAATCAGGTAAAGATTGATGATAGTCCTGAGGTGAAATACAACCAGGTTAGTTGCAAATTAATTTATACTTTGCAATATGGTGCTGTTGTGAGATCTGGTGAAGCACAACTTTCCTCTGATTACAGCTTTATTCCTTGTTTGATGACCGCTTGTCTGAGTCTCTGATACAATCACTCAAATGTACCAGTTATGCAAACAGTTTCTCCAATTGGTGCAAGGGACAGGGTATGCCAAGACCCTTTATATTCTTCTCCTAATTCTTATCTGAAGTTCCAGAAAATAAAAATGTTCATCAATCTTGACTATATGTTTTACCCTGTCAGCCCTTTTGTGATGTACTGTACATGTATAATTTGTGTCTTATTTTAAAATTGATTAAAAAACATTCTTGGTAAAAAGGGAAGAAGGCAAGCTCAAGAATACAGTTGGGGGAGCAGGGTTGGTGCAGTGGTGAGAGGGCTTGCCTTCCACCAAATGTGTCTTGGGTTCGATTATTGTATTCGGCATCATAAGTGGGCAGAGTTTGTTTTTTCTCTAGTCTTCTCTAGGAGGGTTTTCTCCTAGTACTCCAGTTTTCGCCTCCGCCAAAAACCAACATTTGATTTGAATTGATTTTATTAATTTGATTTAGCATTAATTTGATTTAGTCTCCCCAATTAAAAGAGCATCTGTGCTCTGCTAGAAAGATTTGAGACTTTGATAAAGTGATTATTATTATTATTATTATTATTATTATTATTATTATTATTATTATTATTATTATTATTATTATTACCTCTATAACAGAATTTAATTAAAAGTTTAAGCAAAACCAAATGAAGCGAAGTGGCAAGTTTGTCAATGATTGGTTTTTGTTGGCAGGTTTTTATCAATAATAATTTTGTGGACTCTGTCAGTGGCAAGACATTTCCAACAATCAACCCTGCAACAGGAGACAAAATATGTGATGTGTCTGAGGGCGATAAGGTTTGTTAGTTAACAATACATGGCTGCTAGTTGCTCTGAGTACTGTTGAGTACAGTGTCCAAGCTCCAAAGTTCAAAACCCAATCTACATTTACATGTAGGATTACAGTACATTAGTCATTGTTTATTGCTGATGTTTACTGTAATGGGCCTATCAGTAAACAAGGAAGTTTGCTGAACAGAATGAAAAAGTCGTCTTGTGTGCTGGGTCCAGTTGTAACATGTACCAACGTTTGAGCCATTTTTAATGATTTGTTTGTTTGTTTTTGCCGTTATCTTTTTGCATGGTTTATTGGCTGTAACACAGTCGAATCAACATTAATTAAAGCATTGTTAAAAGACAATCTCTGATTGGATGTTGAAGTTTGGAGATCAATTTGCACTGTGGAAGGGCATGGTTACTGTTATATTTATTGTTGATGGTACAGTGCACATATGTACATTTCTGTACATGTATGTGATCATAGCATTTGGGAATTTTGTGGTTTGAATTTAACTCAGCTACAGTAATATTTACAATGTAATTCTCCTTTATGCACATACAACTGTATGTGTGCTGTAGATTATCTCCTGACATAGTAGTGTATGTACTGAGACAGCTTGATATTAAATTTCACATTCTCAGTCATGACAGTTTGACCATAATCTACTTAAATGTAGTTCAATTCCGGACGTCACAATAGTTTTACAGGGTTCGCATGCACCTTGAAAGTCCTTGAAAGTCCTTGAATTTGAAAATCAAAATTCAAGGCCTTGAAAGTCCGTGAAAAGTACATTGGGTCCTTGAAAAACCTTGAAATTTGCTGTTTGACTGTTTCCACTTAGTGGAAGAACTAGTCAGAAAAGACTTAGACTTGAACAAATCTGGCAGTTATCCCTTAAAACCCGATAATCTAGTATCACATTCTAATGGCATTTTTTACTGGATGGAGTGCTTGAAAAATTGGAATTGTGCCCTGGAATGTCCTTGAAAAGTCCTTGAATTTTTAGTCCAAAAAAGAGTACGAACCCTGGATTTAGTTTAAGCAAATGCTGGAGTGAAGTTGATATTAGCCTGAAACAGTTTCAGTATTATAATATATACAATGACATAATCAGTCTACATCATGTGACCAGTATTTTTCAAACAGAGTTCTGAAATTCACATGTATGTATATATCAGTTTAATTTGAACATCACCAGTGAGATTTCCAAATTCTTGTAGAAATTTTCCTACTGTAGATCATTGACAGTATAGAAATCTATGATTTGTTTCTACACAAAAGCATAGGAGTATTTGAAAACTATCAATATTGTTTTTGTGATGATTTTGTTGCAAAGATTTCCCTGAGAAAATCATTCCATTCAAACAGCGGACATTTACAAATCTAGGAATTCAAATTTTCATTTCTTTCTCGGGAATACTGGTCATGGATGATGAACAATGTATAATTATATTGATTGGAAGGCAATTATTTGTTGTAATTGCTTTTTTTTGGTTCCCAGTAAAAGGTGTTTTTGAGGTTGCAGTAACCTCTGCTCTCACTTATGATGATTATTAAAATAGTGCATTTACTTTATTCAGGCAGATGTTGATGTTGCCGTTAAGGCAGCTAAGGAGGCCTTTAAACTGGGCAGTCCTTGGAGAACAATGAATGCCTCGGGACGTGGAAGGCTGCTTAACAGACTGGCAGACTTGATAGAGCGTGACCATGCTTACCTTGCAGTGAGTTCATTCTGACAAAAAATTTCACAGATTTAGAATCTTGTTTTTTTGTGTTTGAAAAAATAACCACATGGCTAGTTTCTTGCATTTGCCATGTCCTGATTGCTATTCGAGGTAATATTGCATTGATGAGCAGTTTTGCTTTTTAACCCTGGACTCAAGAATTATTAATTGCATGGTTTCCATAATTATATTCTTTGATTGCACTCACATGACAAGACAGGCATGTTGGGCCTGGTGCACGCTACTGGTGTACACGAGCGTAACATCGTGCCAAGGCACGAAATCCATGCTTGGCTGGAATGCACGGTTTTCATGCAATAGCACACGAAGTGGCACAGTTTGGGCATGGTTTAGGCACAGTTTGGGCACGGTTTAGGCACAGTTTTCGCATGGTTTAGGCACAGTTTTGGCACAGTTTAGGCACGGTTTAGGCACAATTTTGGCATGTTTTTAGGACAAATGAAAACTGCTTTCTTCCTCTTTTTATCAATAACTATGAATCTATACTGAATCTTGTCCTCCAGATCGTCTTTGTTAATTAAATTACAGGAAGATAAAATTTTAACAGTTCTTTTCCAGTGAACCCACAAACAGTACTGTGCAAAAGAAATGAGAGGGAATTTTCGACGACATACGTTAACTGTTCTTGCGAATTTTCATTTTGTGCCACAGCACAATGTACCGCATTTACTTTGCTCAAAATAGTATTCTGATCTTAAAAACTACATTATAGTTTGAAAACAAGAACTCCTTACTAATAGAAAAACCACATGAAGAGAGCTTATCCTATGAGCATTCTAAATGCGTATAACTTCCAGGGCTCTCATAAGGATAAAATAATTAGCTGGGCCTGAATTTTAAAAAGTTGACCATTTACACAGAATGAGATCCCTTAACCAGTCGCCTTGCTTCTCATTGCCATAACTTTGTCTACATTTCATTTTTAAAGCAAAATTTCCAGATAGTAAATACTCATAAGTTATGTGTGAAGGAAAATGGAAAAATGCATCCTGTTGTCTGATGGGGAGAAATTTAGAAATGTGCTGATCAGACTGCAAATGTTACTCTTGGTGTCAAAAATAACCCTATTTTTGAACATTTTATCGTTATTTTTTCTTCATAGGAAATCTGTATATTGAAAAAAATATCTTCAATTGAAAGGCCTAGAGCTAGGAAGTTGAAGTTTCTGCCAATAACATTGTGTATCAGCTTTATCTGATTTAGAATAAATTTGCAAGAGAGAAATAGTGTGATTTTTGGAGTTGTACACCAGTAGCGTGCACAAGGCCATTGCAGTGCCAAAACAATAGAAAAATGTAGCTCAAGGTTTGCATAATAACAGAGTCAAATTCCCAAAAGGCTTTTTCGCTATTGTTCTTTCCAGCAACATGGCTGCTGTGACATCAGGTGCAATCAAAGAATAGAATTCAAATATTACATGTAAGTCTTTGAGGAAACCTTAAAGAGAACCAGGCATGCATTTTTCAAACTCCAGAAGTTAAAAGGTATTATTGGTAGGATACTGTACATACCCTGTAATTAAGAATTGTTTCATGCTTAGTGTGTGTATATCGAGTTATGGATGCACGCGGGAAGTTTGGAGAGCACGAGAGAAGAGTAAGAGTGCCGAGAGCAACTCTAGCTTCTTGAGTGCTCTCCAAACTTCCCAAGTGCATCCATAACTCGATATATGCACAGCTAAAAGCATGAAACAATTCTTTTATAACATTGGGCACTAAAACATGTTTTATTTGTGATTGACTACAAAGTTCTCACAATGGACGACAAAGGATCCTATTGGCTGGTTAAAAGCGTTACTTTCTAAATTTGCCAAAGAAAACTTTGCTTCTTCGAAAAGTGAAAATGTAGGCAAACAAAGTAAAAATGCTCAATGAAATGTACAGAGTGACAAACAAAGTCAAAATACTCAAGTCTTAGTAAACATCTTAGAAGAGGAAGAGAAAGTTGGCTGCTCAAGGCCAGAACCTGCAAGGATTTTAGCCGCTGCAAATCGCCGGTTTGTTTTACGTCTTGTTTTTCCTGACGCTTCAAGCTAACAACTGTCGCATTTCGTTTGACCTTTGACTTGGGTCGGAAGAGAGCTTCAGAGCTTTGTTCAATGGAGGTGCATTCAGATATCTTTAAAACCAAGGAGTGTTAATTTACTGTACACATCTTCAGATTTATTTCAGGGCTCTGCGTAAAATCTGCGAAGGTTAGTGTCAAACTGTTGGCCATTACACATTTCTTCTACTGGTGTTTGTATCTTTTTTTGCTGTGTACCAAACTTAGAGAAAATAATAATAATAATAATAACATTTTGGTCAGTTTATAAAGTTTACCGGGAGGAAACAGGTAAACTGGTTGACAAAGTTGTTGTTTTTGTCTAATCTGTAAATTAGCTATGAAGTTTTTCTAATTAGTGCGATACTGTTTTTAAAATTAATTCGTACTCCTAAAATAGAATAGAATAAAATGTAGAAAAATTCTGAAACGATTACTTTTAAATGTTCCCAAAGTCCAAATAGTGGATTTTTTAGTGTTTGCGGAATGTTTTCCCGCCAGAATCAGCTGCATTTCTGTCTGAGTCCGACAAAGTTGCAAAACGCTCCTGGTCCGGCTGTGCTTGATTGTTACATAATGTTTGTTGTGTCAAAAGTGACCCTATAAAACCAACTAAAAAGTTTGGAAAATCTTCTCCTTGGTCTTCCATTATCCAAATTTCGACTGTAGCTTTGAGAAATTAATATTTTACCGAATTGCTCAAATTTATCGGCAAGAAGGAAGTTTGCACACGTCACTTTATATATGCACGGCAGTGCGTGTATAACTATATATATATGCATGCTCGCGCTAGTGAATTCAATTGAACGAATTTCATGGCTATGTTATAAATTATGTTATGCTTTTGAATGATATACAGTACCATGGAATATCCCACCAGTCACCTGTATTTTCTTTTTCTTGGTGTGTACACAATTAGCCTTAGAAGGTATGTACATGTAAGTGGCAAGTGGGAGAGCCTTTCACCATCAATATGACATGTTAAGCCAGGCACAAGATGGGAAGGGACTAGGTGGGACACTGTCAAATATACAATTTTATAATTGCTTTCCTACATTCTAAGTGGTTGTATTTTCTATGGCATGGTATAAATGTGCATTTCAAAGTGCTGTCTGTACCTGCAAGTACATGGTTGCAGTATGATTCTTTTTCATGCTAAGTTTATCTCTGTCATAGAGCTTAGAGACTTTGGATAATGGCAAGCCATTCAGTGATTCCTTCAACATTGATGTCCAGTTGACAGTGAAATGTTATCGGTATTATGCTGGATGGGCTGACAAGATCCATGGCAAGACAATTCCCATTGGTGAGTGTAAATTTCTGAAATGTTTATAAAGCACTTATTTTGTACATGAAGGCACTGCAGGTATAAAGCACTTTTCAACTGACTGTTGGGAAACTAAACTAATTATTGCAATTTCTTTAGGCAATCACAACAGACAGAGGCACTGTCACACAATTTGGTTAAACTCAAAGATGTGTTTGGAACAGCAAAATGTTGCATAGATTTTGCAGTTTTCCTGCACAGCACTTAATATGTGCACTGAAACTATTTGCGGTTGTCTATGGCCACCGATGACGAGGAGGAAATGAAAATACAACTTGAAAAAAGTTAGGTTGACTTTTTTCTGCACTGTAAAATATTACTTGTAGCTCTCTTTCTTCCAAGAAGTGATTTGAAATCAACTTTTTTCATGTTACATGTACTTTGCCTTTTCATGTACTAATAGAAAAAGTACTTCTTCATAATTTGAACAAACTTATAACAGGAATTGGCACCATGTGTGCCAGTCATGATGTCAGTCATGTATGCCAGTCATGATTGGTTTTGGTTTTACTGAACTGATTGGTTGAAAGGGGTGCAAGTTTTGCCAATCAATCACAGACTGAAGTAATTAAAAACAATTAACCAAAGCAAAGGGGAAGAATTAACAATTATTCACTGAAGTGGAGGTGAATAGTGATTGATATTCACCGAGTCCTGAAGCGGCGAGTGGTAAATTTATATCCACCACTTTCACCAACACTGAGGTGAATAATTGTTTTAGTATATACCACACAAACTGAATAATTAGTGGACCAAAACAGTACTTTATGTGTGACAATACATGTATACTGACAAGCGGTTGGAAATTGTAAAATCTCACGCGCCAGCTGCTCGAAGCTGAATAGTACTTGCTACTACTACTATTCACTTGTGTGGTATATACTAATTATTATTAGTATATACCACACAATTGAATAGTGCTTTTCACGAGCTCTGATTGGTTAACTCGGAGGTGATTAGCAAGTACTATTCACCTACGAGCAGCTGGCGCGCAAGATTTTACAATTTCCGACCGCTTGTTGGTTAATATTGTCATACATAGAGTAATGTTTTGGTCTGCTAATTCAACTTGTGTGGTATTATACTAAAACAATTATTCACCTCAGTGTCAGTGAAAGTGGTGGATATTTACCTCCACTTCGGTGAATAATAATTGTTGACTATTCACCACTCAACTGAAAACGGCTTTACATTTGTTCTGTTTTAAATTAGTTTTTAGTTTTTTTTTTAATCAGTTCGATTTTCATTTCCATTCCAGATTGTGGTTATGAAACTTAGACAAGGGGAAGCTAAAATGAAAATTGTAATGTAGGCGAGATTAAACTTGAGACAATGCTAATCAGCAGTCACCCTAGGACTGAGCAGCTTAAGGGTGGCCATGTGCCCTCTTCAGACTCCTCATGGCTTACATTTGCATTCACTTGCTTGATTGCTGTACCTGCGAGTAAGGTCATTTTGCTTGCTCAACTTCTTTGCTTTAATTTTCCCTCTCACCCTCTCTCCACCAACCTTTAAGGCACTACATCACAACATTCTCTATGTACGTACATACATGACATAATAAATTATGTGAATGATATATGAAATGAATCATATATGAACTGCGGAAATGAAATCAAATGAAGAATGATCCTTGCAGTTGTGAACGCAATTTATGCAATTGCGAAAAGAAGCCTGAAAAAAATTCAGGACTTCAACGGGGTTTGAACCCACAATTGACCAGCTCCCAACGTCAGTGGCTTCATAGCTCAGTTGGTTAGAGCATCGCACCGGTAATCGCGAGGTCACGGGTTCAAACCCCGTTGAAGTCCTGAATTTTTTTCAGGCTTCTTTTCGCAATTGCATAAATTGCATTCACAACTGCAAGGATCATTCTTCATTTGATTTCATTTCCGCAGTTCATACATGTATATGATTCATTTCATGTATCATTCACACTCATTTCTTTCACGGGAACATATGAACCCACAATTGACCAGCTCCCAACGTCAGTGGCTTCATAGCTCAGTTGGTTAGAGCATCGCACCAGTAATCGCGAGGTCACAGGTTCAAACCTCGTTGAAATCCTGAATTTTTTTTAAGGCTTCTTTTCGCAATTGCATAAATTGCGTTCACAACTGCGAGGATCATTCTTCATTTGATAATAAATTATGTTAATTTCTAATTAAATGATTTATACAGAAATTAACAATTATTCTCGGATAAGGACGATAAACTGTAGGCCCCGTCTCACAGCTCTTCATAATTGATTGTGTGGGATGTAAATTAAAGAACCCACACACTGTTCGAAAAGAGTAGGGGACGTAGTTCCCGGTGTGGTGGTCTATCTATCATCTGATGGTTAAAATTAATGCTCGGAGATATTAGCTGCACAAGCTACTCTAAAATCCGAGGGTAAATAAAGTAATGTATGTATGTATTGTTGTTCAGAATTGTAAGGGTAGCATATTCACATCTGCAGATATTGTGATACTGTGGCTGTATGCAGTGGTTTCAATAAGCACTGATGTCCGACGAAAAGCGTCGGCTACTTTGATCAGAGACATCAGCAACTTTTGCCCTAAATTGAAGTAATTAAAGAATGATTCTTTATTTTTTCTCTAATACCATTGCCTGCTCTTCTCCAACTCGCTGCCTACTTCAAATTTTACTGAAACCCCTGTGTATGTAAAACGTAGTACAGCTACAGGACTGGTGTACATGTCGCTCTTCTCTGGGGTGTCTGTGTAGCAACATGAAGACATACAGTATAAAAAAATGTGTGAGGGCGGCAGCATGGTTAAGTGGTTAAGGTGGCAGATTTGTTTATCCAGAGTCCCAGATTCAAGTCCCGCTCTGACTTCTAGCCAGGTTTGTTTCTGTATACACTGTACATGTACTGCAATCCTGAGTTCAACTCTTTGGCCATGCTCCTGAAAATAGCCAACTGGTATGCCTGCTGTCAGTTAGGGCCACTTTTAATTATGTTACATTGTATGTGCATTTTTAAAATGACATTTGGGTTATTTGTTTATTGTTTCAGATGGTGATTTCTTGTGCTATACACGCCTTGAGCCAATGGGCATTGTTGGCCAAGTGATTCCTTGGAATTTTCCACTGCTGATGCAAGCCTGGAAACTTGGCCCTGCCCTTGCTACTGGGAATGTGGTGGTGATGAAGCCTGCTGAACAAACTCCTTTGACTGCTTTGTATGTGGCATCGCTGATTGCTGAGGTACATGTAGGATAATGCTTAATATTAATTGTTAAGGATAGTGGCCTCGTAATACAAAAGGTTTTCGTTTTTGCAGTTATTTCCAGTAGCCCTTACCAGGATCTGCTTTTCCCGCATAATTTTTAACTTTGGCCTCAGCAGGAATGCGCTCTCTTTCTTTGCCTCTGTCTTTCTTTCTGGTTTTGGGGTCATTTCTTCATTGCACAGAAGGCCAGCCATCTCAAAACAGAACAAAACAAAAAAGGTCAGCCATCTTGGAAAGATGTTTTCAAAGCTCATGTTTGTTTTTGTTTAAATTTCTTCTGCAGCACATTCTTATTTCGATGAGTTACTTCAGAGGTTTCTCTGACCATGTGTCGAATTCTGAACCATTTGATAAGTTGTTTCCTAGTTCAATAATAATTGATATACAGAACATAGTGCATAAGAACTGATTAGAAATTATTGATGAATGTTATTCCAGTTGGATTGGTTTTACGTTGATCATGTGACCTAGTGTACAGATTTAACTTCTTAATTGATCATGTGTGTTTGTTCATTTGTTGTTTTTGCCTGAAAGGTTAGATTGGTGAGGTTTCCATTTTCAAAGATTTTTGTTTGGGAAAAAATATGGCTTAATCATTGATCAAATAAAGGGCTCCAGTGGGGCAGCTGATGAATGTGGCAGGTGAATGAAGTTATGTTCAGTGTTACAATGTATAATTATACATGTAAGTCATACTTTTTTAGAGAGCTTATGATGAACTGTGTTGTGTAGGCTGGTTTCCCACCTGGTGTAGTAAACATCATTCCTGGTTATGGACCAACTGCAGGAATGGCCATTGCAGAACACATGGAAGTGGACAAGATTGCTTTTACAGGCTCCACAGAGGTGAGAGGGTTAAAGAAATTACCACCACCACTGATACTACAATGACATAGTCTTGACTAGTGCCACTGCCACCACTACCACTACCTTTGAACCACCACCCTTGCTACCACTGCCACTATCACTACCTTTAAAAGTAGCACTACCACTACCACCTGCCACCCACCACTACCACCTACTGCTACCAACCACCACTACCAGCTACCACCTACCACCTACTGGCCACCACCTGCATATACCTACCACTTGTCACTTACCAGCTGCAATGTACAAGCCTACCACCTACCAGCTACCAGGTACATGTACAACCCACCAGTTACCAGCTACCATCTACCACCCACCACTACCAGCTACCACCCACCACCTACCACCTATCACTTGTCACTTACCAGCTACCAGCTACCAGCCACCACCAACCAGCTACAACCTACCACCAACCACTTATCACTTATGAGCTACCACCCACCACCTACCGGCCACCCTCTACCACCTATCACTTACCAGCTACCACCCACCACCTCACCACCTACCAGCTACCACCCACCACCTCACCACTTACCAGCTACCACCCACCACCCAACCACTTACCAGCTACCACCCACCACCCAACCACCTACTAGCTACCACCCACCACCTACTGGCCACCACCTACCACCAATCACTTATCAGTTACCAGCTACCACCTACCAGCCACCACCTACCACCTATCACTTATCACTTACCAGCTACCAACTACCACCCACCACCCACCAGCTACCACCTACCGGCCACCACCTCCCACCTACCAGCTACCACCCACCACCTACCGGCCACCACCTACCACCTATCACTTACCAGCTACCACCTACCGCTACCGCCATAACTATCATTCTTTCCAATCTTGTTACGTACAGGTTGGCCATTTAATTCAACAAGCTTCAGGCAGATCAAACTTGAAGAACACCACTCTGGAGCTGGGTGGCAAGAGTCCCAACATTGTCTTTGCTGATTCCAATCTTGACGACGCTGTCAACCAGAGCCACTTTGCCCTCTTCTTTAACCAGGGTCAGTGTTGCTGTGCAGGAAGTCGCTGCTATGTGGAGGAGCCAATTTACGACGAGTTTGTGAAACGAAGCGTGGAGATAGCAAAGGGCAGAGTGGTTGGAAACCCGTATGACCTCAAGACAGAACAAGGACCACAGGTGCTAATTGTTGAATGCTCTTTCACACTCCAATACACATAACTAAACCTGTGGCAGACCACACTTGAGTATTGCTGGTTTTCATGTGATAATGCAGATCTCATGACAATTGAAGGGCTATTAGCAAAACTGTCTTATGCCGATTTGGTTGGGTTTGTTTTCTAAGCAAGCTGTGACTAAACTCCGGAAATAAAGTGGTGCTAGCTTATTTGAACGAGTTAAGGGGATTAGTTTCTAAAGAAACTGTGGTGCTGCGTCGGTAGGGAAGTGAAACACGAAAATTTGGTTTATCAACGGAGTTGATAATGTCAATTGACCACCGCACAGGGATTCGATTATCTGACGTTTCGAGCGTTAGCCCTTCGTCGGAGCGAATCGAGGAATTGTGGGTTGTGTATGGTTTATATACAGAAAATGGAGCAACGCTATTGGTGGTAACATGGTAACGTGAAAAACAGGAATAAATTAATTGAATGAAAAGCGCTCGTTGATACCGTGGGGATTAAGCGTGCCGATTTGAAAGATCAATTTTTGCTCGAGATTTTTACGGCTTTCCGTGGTACCTTGATGTAGGGAAAGGCCGGAGATCGACTTTCCCGTTGATAATTTTCGTATTTGAATGAGTTGTTGTGCAGTACTGCTCAAAAGTACATGTAAGTTGCCAGTCGAATCGCGTTTCAGTGCGCATCGCGAATAGCATAGCGCGCAACGCGATTCGTGTAGCACAAGAGTCACTGAAGGGAAAATTTTTGGCACAAATTTCGGATGACTTAACAACGAAATTCAATTAATTTCGCAGGTTTGCTACGGTTGGGAAAATCAGGGAAAACAAATTTTTTTAAGGTCCGGGAAAAGTCAGGGATCAGTGAAATTCAGGGAATTTTGTTTCTATCCCTGTTAATGGAAAATCGTTGTACTGTAAGATTTTTTTTTCTTTTGATTGGTCAAAATGGGGACTTCAATTCATAATTAGGCAACGCAACGTCAAATGAAAACACGAAAGCGCGAGGAAAGAACTGAAAGCCACTTCCGTTGCTCAATTTGCCGTCCTGCTATTGGTCAATTGAGTTGGTTTTTTAGGTCTACGCGTGCCTTTGTCACTATCGTCGTTTTGTTGTCTTGCTAAATCTGCCTATGAACTCACTTTAACCGCGGAGTTGCAACGCCAACTTTCAATGGTCGAAGGTTTGTTTCGGCAAGTCCACTGACTACTAATGCTAATTTTTCAAGGTGGATGGGGAGCAATTCGACAAGATCATGACGCTGATAGACAGCGGCAACAAAGAAGGAGCGAACCTTATGGTTGGAGGGGCTAAGATAGGCGACAAAGGCTTCTTCATTCAACCCACCGTGTTTGCTGATGTTCAGGACGACATGAGGATTGCGAAAGAAGAGGTGTGTTAACATCGTGAAAGGTGTTTGTCATCGTGGTTTGAAGTGATAGTTGATTTAATCGTTTGCCTCACGATTGATGAGTCACATAGATGTGGGTCGTGGCGTTTCGACCGCGATGCTAACACGCTAACAGCTCCCCACCCCGGGGGGTACTCCCTCTAATAGCCTGCACAGGGAGGGTCCACCCGAAAGGGGTACCTTTTCCACGCTTCGAAGGTATTTGAAACTGGGGTAGGGATTTCACGAGTCGAAGTATATGAAAGGGTAGGAAAATCTGTCATTTCGGTATTTAAAAGGGCCTTTCATTAAAATATTTCGAACACGCATACCTTACGAATGTACTGTTTTATTTTATTGAACGCTACATGAAAATGACAAGAAGACTTCCTGTTAGGTATACGAAAGGGGTACCATTTGTCAATGGAAGGTATACGAAAGGGGTACCATTTGTCAATGGAAGGTATACGAAAGGGGTACCATTTGTCAATGGAAGGTATACGAGAGGGGTACCTTTTCTGTCAAAAATGGTATATAAGGGTAAGGGGTTGGACCTCGGGGCGGAGCCTCCCCGTTCTAAATTTTTTAATCCCCCTGGCGGGGGCGGGGGGAGGTGGGGGCTGACGCCAACCACGGCGCTACTTATACTGATATACTACAGCCAGTGGACACCACCGCCTGATGTAGTCCCGCAGTCTAGTGTTCAAAACGTCGCAGTCCACATCCTATGTGACTGAATTGTGAGACAAACGATTAACCATAGGTAGCCCGAGCGCTTGATATTTTTAAGCTTTACAGGCAGTTCATACTATTTTAGTGGAAAATAAAACATTTACGTATGGGCCTGTCTTTCTTTGGTCGTTTTGGAAGGGATCCATTAGCGCGAAGACGTGTTCTCTGTTCGATTTGAAAGCACTGCCGCTTCAGGCGCGTCGGGAGCTGGAGACACCTTTAACGTCTCCAGTTTTAAGTATTAACTATTAGCTCCCACCAGGAGCGAGTTTCGCGTTTCAATTTTAAAATTTTCACTACTAAAATGTATGTTGCAGAAAATGGCCTTTTTCAAATTACCGACTGAACTGAAACGTCGTTTCCGATGACAAGATCATAAACGTCAACCTTAAGATCCTTTTGAAAGACTAAAAAACAAACAAAGTCATAACATTCTGCAACTTAATTTTGCACGAAGCAAAGGAAACTGCAACTCTGATGTCGTATCTTAATGCTGTCGTCAATCATATTAATTTGCAGTTTTGGTGTGATTGCTCGCGGTAATTAATGGCCAGTTTGTATACAGGACCCATGTGAAGTCACGTTAATTTGGATAGTATTTACTTCATCAAGTTACTGGCAATTTCAACCATGCTAATGAAGTAGACTTTGTCACAGGTCTGGGCAATTTTGACCAAGCAGAGCAACTTTTTGTGGTAGTGTAGGACACAGCATAACCATTAGTATTCTGTTTCCTTGTCTCATATTAGAGTTTATATCTTGTCAGATTTTCGGCCCTGTAATGCAGATCATGAAGTTCAAGGACATGAACGACCTGATAGACAGAGCCAACAACACTATTTATGGCCTTGCAGCGTCCGTGTTCACCAAAGACATCGATAAAATGAACACCATTACCTCTGCTGTGCGCGCTGGTGTTGTGTGGTGAGTTCATGTTTACTGTACTTGCCGGCGCATTTTTTTGGGACTAATCCGGATTAGTATAAATCAACTTGTGTTCTATCACGAATGGCGTTCTCTCATTGGCTACGCTACTCGCTATCTATTCTGTAATAGATAGTGTGTAGCGGTTGTCGACAAAATGGCGGCCGCTTCTTGTCTGCGAGGAGGATTTAGATAATTTACTTGTTTAGTTTTGAACGGCTAGTAGATTTATGCTAAAACAATTACGTAGATTATTCGCTCACGATTCCTATGCATGATAGCTGATTCGGGCTGCGCCCTCATCAGCTATCACGCGATAGAAATCTCGAGCTCATAATCTAATTGTTAAATAGAATTTCTCGGAATAGACAGTGTTTGTGTGATTTTTTCTGTTCCCGACAGCAGAATGAACGGAATGAACATAATATGGTTTGCTCATAATACGCAGAATATGCGGGAAACTTTAGGCGGGAAATCGTGCGCGGCCCGCCAAGGCCCGTAACGTGGCACCGGAAATCAGGTTCAGTTGCTTCAGTCAGCTATCACGCGATAGAAATCTCGAGCTCATAATCTAATTGTTAAATAGAATTTCTCGGAATAGACCGTGTTTGTGTGATTTTTTCTGTTCCCGACAGCAGAATGAACGGAATGAACATAATATGGTTTGCTCATAATACGCAGAATATGCGGGAAACTTTAGGCGGGAAATCGTGCGCGGCCCGCCAAGGCCCGTAACGTGGCACCGGAAATCAGGTTCAGTTGCTTGGTCCAGACTATTCCGCGCGCTGTTCTCAGGTCAAGAGTATTCTGTTTTCTGAATATGCGGGTTTTTTTTTAAGGAAAACCTTATTCCACTTAATATATAGATTTAGCCAAGCCTAAAAGCGGAGCTCCACGATTATTTTTTTACTGGTATTGAGCAACACCGCATGGCTTTCCTTGCGCCAATATTTTATGTTTAGAGCAGTCAACAGGAATTGACCGCGGTTCAAAAACCTCAAAACATTATAAGAAAACAATACAATCGACGCGTGTGTTTATTCGAAAACAAATTCAGCGATCAAAGAACGATCAAATATTTTCATCCAACATCGTTGGACGAGCGTGTTTGACGGTTAGCCACCTCTCACAATAGTGCATTAAATGGCTTTCTATGTTTGATCAAACATGTTCATCCAAAATTTCGCATTAGGAACAAATATTTGATCGTTTAGCCACCCCAACAAACAAATCGTGCACAAACGGTAAAAAGCAACCAAATGAGCCGCGTAACGTCGAAAATTTCAGCAATAATACGTAAAAATCATTTTTTGGACTCACTTGGTCCCGTGTTTGGTCAAACATTGTTTTGCGTTTAGCCACCAAACGTTATGCTTGACGTTATGCTTGACAAACACGATAATGGATGAAAATGTTTACATATTTCGTAGTAAGTTAAGCTTAGATGTCGCAGAAAAGAGAAAAAGGAAAACAATCCTGATAGTTGGGATAGGTGATCGCACGAGGCCGAGTAAAATTGCCAGTTTTCAGAAAGTTGCTGAAATTGCCCTCGTCGCGCAAAACATAAGTGATACTAATCCTTAATTTTACGAGGACTCATTGCGATTACGTGGTAATGACATAAGTGCAGACGTTTCTTTCAGTTCTTAAACAGAAGAAACACAGACGTCGAAAAACATGTACAGTCAGCCAAGCGGAGGAAAACCACTCGTTCGCTTGCCAAACAACAAACAAACAATTTGACTAGCTACTTCTTTGCGCCCAAAACGAGTAGCTTGGTATTTATATCCAGTCGAGACAAAAATACAAGTTTCATTCCTGAACAAAAGTAACAACGATTAAACCAAATGCTAAGCTTCAATTTATTTAAGTTACCTGTGTTGTCGAGCTTTCTACCACTTAAAAATACGCATCGATCCACTATAGTAAAAACACGCATCTACAAAAATAGCAAACGGTTTCTTCTTCCACCAAGTTTGCGCTACCCGTTCCTCCCATTAATGCCGGTGAGTTCTTAAGTGAGCTTTCATGGTGAGCTGCAAGATGCCGCGGTAAAGTGAACAAGCCCTTGAAGCGGTAAATCATTTTGTTTTTCAGCCACACAATCCGGGCGCCATACAAGTGGATCCAAAATTTAAGAATTTCCTGAGAAAAACCTTTTGCTGTTCCATTTTATCAGTTAAAAATTCACCTTCCGGAGTATCTTTAAGTAGTTCTTGAATTCTATGCCTTTGACGCGAATTAAAAGACAGAAACTGAGCTTCAAAGAAGATGAAGTTGTTTTGCTCAAAATGAAGAAAGCAACTGAATGTGAATTCTCGAGCCGCAGAAAGCGCGCGAAAAATTAAGCCTCGTTTTGGTTTGGGTGTCCCATACCTGGCTTGAGCCTGCGATACAATCGAAAACCAGTACCTGGCCAGTGGTCAACAAAAAAAAACAGCTGACCTCGAATGAGGTCTTAACTTGAGCCCGCGATATGGTTACGTAATACTGGTCAGCGGATACCTTGCTTTGCCAGGTGTCAATTGGCCATAATGTGGATGTCCAATATCAAAGATGTGCGCTGTAAACTAGCCTGTCAGTTGGAGTATGGCCGACATTTCACATCGCATACATGGAAGGGCGGACGTACGGGCGTAATTTTCTCGAATAGATGGGTTACCATATTTTCTTAACCATGGTGCTCCGCTTGGCGGCCCTTCGGGCCGCCGGAGCTCCGCTAGTATCTAATTCCTAAACTGGAGTAAGAATAAGCAGGATAACCCCCCTCCCCAACAACAACAACATGCGCCCTTACAGTGTACAAAGACAAAAGTTTGAGTCTGCAATATTATTGCTCATAGTCCAGATAAAACGAACATCATCATGCATTGTAGGTTGCCTTTCATTGATGTGACTGAGCGTACATGCAGCTAACGTTAGCGCAAAACATGACATCTCAGGGATACTGGATTAAAAACAAACAAAACAAAAGCCAATGCTTTCGCTTGTGTTTGGTTTTCCGTCACGTGTAAACGTCGCTTCTCAAAGTTGTGTCATTTATGTTGATTTGCATTCACGTTCCTCCAGGGCTTATTTTGTCAACTTTATCCTATTCAAACAAATCCCAGTTATAAATTCTTTTGCAAAGTGAGGTGGATCTTTCTTTTTTCCCCTCAGGGTCAACTGTTATGATGTTCTAGATGTTCAGGCTCCATTCGGCGGATACAAAGAGTCTGGAATTGGAAGAGAGCTGTAAGTTACATGTACCTTCCAGTCTGTCTGTCTGTCTGTCTGTCCGTCTGTCCGTCTGTCTGTCGGTCTGTTTGTGTCTGTCTGTCTTTTCCCCATCATTTTGCCTTTCTTGTTCTAAATATTTTGTACATTTTTACATAAGTCAAAGGAGAGTAAAGAAAAGAGGAAGAACGGGAAAGAAAAATAGTATCACCGTTGAATAAATAGTGAGGTTTTCCTGTAAACACTTGCCAGCCTAATGAGAGGGAGCTTTCCTTTCACACTGCAATGCGATTCTTCTTGATAGGAGGCTCGATACGGGAAAATGTCAAATGGTTTGAAATTTCTTAGCGTTCCGTTCCGATACACATCGAGCTCTACGAGTGAACATCCATGGAAGAATTCCTTCCTCTGCAAGTATGGTTTGTTTTGTACTGTACCTGACAGTCTTACTCATCTGAACCTTTAAACCTTTTTCTAGGAGCGAATACGGGCTGCAGCAGTATTCGGAAGTGAAAACAGTAAGTGTTGAGTTGTTAGCCTGGATATGGATTCATGAAGTTATTCTAGCTGTAGATGTATCCTTAGCACGGTTCTAGCACTATAAACCTGTTGTCAAGACACAGCTGATATGGCTATGCCCTTAGGAATCACGGTAGCTTATGTGTCAGCGTGTTGAGTGGTTTTCTGACAGTTGAATGTTATTTTGGAAAGTAATTCGCGTTTGCTTTGGTTTTGCTTTTCTTCGCTCTGTGATTGGTTGGCTAACTCGCGTCACTTTCTCAACCAATGAGAAGCAAAACCAAACCCAGTCGTGGCTTGCACGCGCGCATTTTCCCGCGCTTTTTGCCATATATTTGCGAATTCTGATTGATTCATTGCGCTGTTTACGTCTGTTGTGCTTTGTGGTCTGGAAGCATTGTGTTTTAAGTAAAAAAATGGGAAAGCCGAGAGTCGCACACCAGTTTTAGCGAGTTATTTTGTGCACTACACTGTTGATATAATCGTTTATCTTACACAAGGGATGTTGAGGCTGGATGAATGGCCTTGGTTTTTGTCTTGTCTTTTCTGAGAAAATGGACGAAATTTGATTATAGTTTGTTCTCCATTTTGAGAAAATCACTTGATATATTTCTTTGGCGTTCAAGGGACCTCACGTCCTGTAGGAAAGGTACTTCGTTGCAGCGGAAGTACAGTTTTGACCGTTAGATCTCACAATCCCAACGGCATGGCCCTTTTATAGCCGAACCCCCCCCCCCCCCCCCCCTTTTTTTATCAATTATTTGTTGCCGGAATTCCTTACTCGTAAGTTCAGTGAGCACTGGATCTCCCTCAATTTGAGTTGTCTTTATTTTCTTGTCTTTACAGATAACAATCAAGCTCCCGCAAAAGAACTCTTAAGGAGATAAGAAACTGCTGCACAGAATGAAACTAGCGCACATTACTATTTTTAATTGTCTGGGCAAACAAGAAACCGCTAGCACGCTAAACAATGATAGTAGTTTTGTAGGCTCTTAAAACAGTCGGGCAGTGGCTGTGAACGGTTGGAAACCAGCGAATATCGTATCACTGGCGTTAAACAAACTCGAGAGTCGCGAGGAGTGCTTGAGAACTCCGAAAGTTTGGGAACGTATCCTTGCTTATTACAGGCGGAACTCTAGCTCGACCGTAGTGATAGTAATGGTAATGGTAATAGCAGTATTAACAGGCAGTAATTATGATAATAATTTAAGAAAATAAACAGCACTAACGACGACAAATACATCAGCAAAGGGAGTAAACAAAATAAAAGACAGAAGAAAGAAAAAAAAAACACCAACAACGATAGAGCCGCTCAGGTTTCTGAATCATATGTAATCACATTATTCAAATTCAATACTTGCGTGCAATGTAGTATAGTGGAGATAGCTGTGAAGCTAACTCAGCTTATTAATAAAAGAATTATTGCAGGTTGTGTCATTGTCGGGTTCTTGCCGCATAGAACGCTTTTCAGTTGAGCATTGGAATTACATTGAATCGCTCTGTGATTGGCCAGCAAAACTGGCACCACTTTCTCCACCCAATGAGAAGCATAACTAACGCCACTCGTTACTTGCACGTGCGCATTTTCCCGCGCTTGGCGCCGGTTACTTATAATTGCGTCTAATTTCGATTGGCTCATTGCACTGTTTCGGTCTGTTGTGATTGGCTGGAGTAATTGCTGGGTTTTGCGACACTGAATTGTGGGAAATAATCTTGTAGAGCGATGTTAGTTTGATCTTGAAATGGTGAAACATGGTTTTGCGGACGGGCTCAAACGCGTGCGGTTTTTGGTTGGTTTGCCGAACACGGTACTCATGTCCAGGTGAAAAACATCGCTGGCAACTAATATTCGTTTTTCCATGAGTGGTGGTTCTCTGGCGATTAACTGTTGTGAACCTTAAAATGGTGGCAGTTGAAACAAATTGATTATATTGCATCGTTTACAGTTAATTAAGTCAAACCAAAATCTGTTTATTGTTCAATCTTAATTTCTCAACAGCAGTATATGAATAATATATTTCCCCGACTTGTTCCAGTCGCTTCGTTGTCCAGAAACAAAAAAATAAATAAATGAAATAAATAAATAACTTTATTTACCCTCGGATTTTAGAGTAGCTTATACAGCTAATATCAGTAACCACAACAAACCGGGACCGAGCAGGGGGAGGGGCCTGGGGCCCTCCCCGCCACCCCTCCCTACTTTTTGTCAAAAAAATAAATTAAGTAAAAGACATCCAAAAAAAAAGAGTACTTTCACGGGATAATAGTGCTTGATTGGTTCCTTTCGATTCTGTCTGATGGAATAACATTTAAAACCACTACCTTTACAATTCATACACTTAGTTGTAGTTTTCTGTTGTTAATTATAATGGGGCAAACCAACGCGACTCCCGCTGTGTGCCCATGCATTGTGTAAAACAAGCATATCTTTAAGCGATTTTCTTTTTCTATAAGAAATCAATTGAGGTTCCTTGAATATCGCTCTGAGGAATGGTGGTTGTTGTTGCATTAGATACCATTTGTCCATTAGTACGTTTTTCAAATTAAACATGGTAACGATGGTTGAAATTGCGTTACGAAGGATAGAAGCTTCTTGTGCGTTCTCTGTTTCTGTGTTGGAGCTGTTTTCTGTCCGCATATAGTTAACTTCTGAGAGTATCTGTTCCACCATCTTCTTAGGGTAAACTTCTAGAGCTGAAGGCGCGTTTTGAATTTTTCTTTGTTGTATGTGAAGTAACTCTTGAATAGTTAATCAAGAAAGGCTCAAAGAAAAGACCCAAGAAATGTTTATAGTAGTGAACACTCACAAAGACAGAACAGACGAACTTTGCCTTACTGACGTGGCAAATGAATTTGTTGGTCGTAACGACAATTCGATACATTCAGAGAATCCGATTTCAGGACAGTAAGCGAACAAATGAACCAAAGTAATGATTACTCCACCTTCGTTTACAGATTACGTTAAGTGTGATTACAAAGTTTATTTTGTCACTAAACCCTTTCTCTAAATGCTTGAATTGAGTTGAAAAATGTAGAAAAGGATATCACTTCATTTTTTTGAGTTGATAAAGTATGTTAACCGCTGGACAAACGTTATGAATTTAATCGGAAATCGGAATTATATGCATTTTAATTAGTTTTACAGTTAGTCCCCTCCCCTCACTTGAAAATGCAGGAGCGGTCCTGGCCGCAAGGCGAAGAACCCTAGTGAGAGTATGTAAGGAATGCTAGGAAAATAGCATTTCTCTGCGGTACTTAAAGTAGAAGCCCTGTGCGTCCCCTCATGAAAGAGCTTTTTTATTTGTTGGTTTGTTGATTTCAAAATAGTATCTATAAACTTTGAGTCTACCATCGAGTTTCGACGCCTTTTTCTACTTTCAAACTCCTTTTTGTGAAGCTGTTGTTGAAACCGTACAAGAGATCTTAGTTCACTTGCATCACAGTCGCGCTCAATGTAAAGCTTTTCACTTTGCAGATATCTTCCGGGCATGGGCCGCTGATTGCCCGTGTAGAAGTGAAGTGAAAGAACACTATTTGAACAAAACTCCAATTTGAGACGCACTTCTAAATGCGCCTTTTCATCACGAGCAGAAGTTTTTCTAATGGCATGATATGGGAGCGAAACCATTAAGAAAACCGGGAGCATGAAGAGCCAGAGGTACCACTGGTTAAGCTGCAAGAACTGGTTTGGTCTGCAGTGATTGGTGATGTAAAACTCGCAGTTGAGCCAATAAACCAACGTTTCAAACTCGGGCAGTGTTAGCTCATCTAAAAGGTCAGAAAAATCAATTTTCAACCAGAACTTCTTCTTGGAGGCAAGATGCTGCTCAACACGATCCACAATTTTCTTGATCTGTGCACAGGGAACCCAGACAATCTGTTTGTGTGACCCTTTGTTATTTTATAGTAAATGTATGGGATTTACCGTATGTTTCATGCTCTAGCGACGAATCGCTAAATATAGGTATTGAACAACGCTAAATAAAAGTGAAATTGTCTTACCTGTGCTGTACTGTCGTCCTTTTGTCTCAATACTGATATTTTAAGCGATTTTGTCGGGTTTTGTCTTCGCCGCCGACTGTGCCTCATAAGAAATGAAAAGGGTGGATAGACCTTTGAACGGCTCCAGCACCGAGCCAGCGCCGAGGCGATTTTTCCCCAGAAAATCGCATCGCTCAGCTTCCAAACCACGCAACATAAAGGCCGAAACATTCACGCTTCTTCTCGTGCCTCTCGATCGAAAATCCGCCCAAGCGGTCCCGAACTAGCCCTCGAATAAATTCAAAATCAAGCGATCGAAATGCGTAGCAAGATCTTCATGTGCCAGCTAGAAACCGTCCTGCTGATTGCCTGTTTCTGATTGGACAACAACAACCGATTCAAAATACGTACGGTTGTGGGAAAGTCAAATAAGTTATTATTTAACGGCGTCCAATCAGAAAAGAGGCGGATTTTCGATCGAGAGGCACGAGAAGAAGCGTGAATGTTTCGGCCTTTATGTTGCGTGGTTTGGAAGCTGAGCGATTCCGATTTTGTTATCACTCGTATGATTACAGACCGAATTGGACTCCACTCAGTCCTATTACCATTACAAATAGGCGCGCGGAGAACCAATCACGATCGATAATTTTGTTATAGATACGATTAATGGGGAAATCATAGGCCCAGCTAGCATTTTCGGAAAGAAAACATTTTCCCTAGAAAGTTCGTGGCAGGGCAAGCAGACTCCTCTCGTCTACCACTATGTAGAATAAATATCCGGCAATTCTCCATCTTCTATCAAGGGCCAAAATGTTTTAACTCTATTTCTCCTGAGATTACTGTCTCTTCCGCATCTCTTGCAGTTAAGGGTGCACTTTCCTGACAGCTAAAGCGTTTATTGTGTGTAGGCATAGACACATCTACTTGACGCTGGTATATAGCAAACTAGGCGTTACTATACAATAGTCATTGACTAAGAAAATCAGTAAATTAATCAAGTTTGAAGTACAGTATCGTGTAATCAGATGTACATTATTAACTTGATAAGGCTTAAATAGCATACGGAATCAAATAATACTACCTGCTTACAACAAAAACAATAAAACAATAAAACCTTAAAAAAAATTAATACAATATGTAATGAAACGAAACGAACTGCCAGCTATTAACAAGAAACTGATAACAAAATCCTAAGAATTCCAAAGTTTTATGACAAAGCTAACAGTGCAAGGGAGGGGAAATTTGGAGATCAGCCTCATTTGAATGGTGAAACCTGTTCACAAGGCAAGGAAAAATGTTTATTTAAGAGGTGGCTTCACCATACAGGTTTAAATTCGAAGGACGATAACTTTACTTCAGACAAATCATTCAGCTATAGGCTATTGCTAAAATCAAGCCTCAAGGGTCATTAAGAACACCTTAAATACTTTACTCTCTAATTTGCAAAATACAAACAAAGGTTGTCATAAGGGGTTTCTGGAAACAAATGTTTACAGGCATTTAAGGCAACCGTAGCTAAGAAATATGTGTTGCCTCCTCCTAAAACCAAAATTTCATTAAGACCTGAAAAATTCCAGGCTTCGGTTTGCTTATACAGTTCACGTGTGTAATTGGCAATTCATGCATTTTATTACTTGTAAATGTTTACGTAACTACCCAACTTCGTTCCCAGGGTCTCTCCTCTTCCCGCTCTCTCTCGCTGTAGGAGGCAGGACGAGGAGAGACCCTGGGTACGGGTTGAGTAACTTCCTTACTTGTAGCAGGCCACGAGACATTTTGCAACCTCTTCCTACTGTGTGGTGCTCCTTAAGCAGCAGCAGGAATCAAGCAAACGGCAATCAATTATTTTTTCGGGCGCTTCAAACAGAGACCACAGTGGGTTGAAGCGACTATTTGGCCAATTAATTAATGGTTACTGGAAATTTACTAAAGGTCAAGCGAGTAAACAGCTATTAATCGAAAATGATTTGTCCAGCTAAAAAGATTCAACGTGTAACCGCAAAACTTGTCAAATATTTGCTGATTTGATTGACGTTTCCGTACCGCGTGATTAGTGTCATGATAAGACCCCTTACAATTACGATCGCTGTTCAGAGTAAAAAGACAAGTTAGAGCGAATTACTCAAAGAATCAGGGCCTGCGAACGTTGGTAAGAAACAATCTTTTACGTTAATCGAAATAATTTTACATAAGTTTTCGTTATTCTCTAAGTGAGCTAGTTTAAGTAAGTTGATATTTTCTATTATATTTCAGTTAGGAATCATGGCGGGGTATCATCTTCACAAGGGCAAAATCTAAACTAGTAATCTTTCTGTCAAGATCGAGGGTGACGTAGTTAACTAGTTAGTTGTGTTCAAGCTACAAGCGTGCCTCTGCCACTTGCTCATTATTTAAGGGTGCAGCCCTTGTGGACTTGGTTCTCTGTCCTAGACTGCTTGACCTTCCAGTAAACCTTCTGTTCACCATTTTGACGAATGCTAATTTTATGTTGCTGCTTAATCTAATGTAAAGCCATGGATTTATGGCGCTGTTTGCGTGACCCAGCCAGAAGACGAGATACATGACCCAGTAGGGCGTGGGAGACGAGTATGCAGTTATTCCGAGGTAGAGATTGTAGGACTGCGCGGGGAGCCAGCAGAGAGCAAATGTGACGACGATGATGATGAGGATTCGGACCACTTTTCTCTTTGCGATATGCTGCCGTTGTTGGTTTTGAATCAGTTGATCGCCAGGTACTTTATGAAACCATATTTTGTGTGCCACCTTAGCGTACAAGACGGTAATGACAACCAGCGGAAGCAGGTAGCCGATGAAGAACAAATAGCAGAAGTAGGCACGAGTTAGCGTTTCCTTATGGTGGAATCCAAATATAGCAAAGTCAATTGCACAGAGACCATCCCGATAAACCAATATGACTGTTACAAAGGACATCAAAAGCATTGAAGTTATCCAAACGAGTGGAGCAACGAACTTTGCTTTTCTGAACCAGGCACTGCGGCGATTCAAAGGCCAACAACACGCATAGTATCGATCAATTGCCATAAACATCAGACAGAGGATGGACGCCATAACGGTGACGTTGAGTCCGTAGTAATAGCCTCTGCATGAGATATCTCCAAGAAGCCCATCAACTGGCCACTTTCCCTCGGTATAGAAGAAATAAATGGACCAAGGCATGGCGGCCAAAGACACCAGTAAATCAGCCACGGCCATGTTGACGAACATAAAGCTCGCTAGTGATCTTACCTCAGGTTTCTTCCAAACGATGTAGATTAAGAGTGTGTTCCCTGCCACTGATGCAACAATTGTTATGGCGTACAGAACTGTGAATATGATCGATACGGCCTCGCTGTTTGCCATCTTTCCTCTGTCGACAAATTACACGAAACAAACGATATTACTTCCGCTGTTAATTGAATGCGTTATTCACTGTATCTGCAGTTGGGGTGTACTTTCTTTTGTTGAGGGTCGAGGGTAGAATGTCGAGGGTCGAGGGTAGAGGGTAGAATGTCGAGGGTCGAGGGTAGAATGTCGAGGGTCGAGGGTAGAATGTCGAGAGTTGAGGGTAGAATGTCAAGGGTCGAGGGTAGAATGTCAAGGGTTGAGGGTAAATTTTCGAGGATTGAAGGTATTATTATTTTTATTTATTACTAATTGTTTTTTAATATATTTTTGGTATCTTGTGGTCCCAAAATTTCCCGCCTTTCTCAAATTGACAAATGCTCGGATGCGCGTTTCTTCTTTTTAGTCGAAGGGATTATCCAAATATGTTAGCTAATTAAAAGCGAGGTTTCATAATATCGGGCTACTTATTCATACATTTTCTTATTACTGGACAAATCGTGAAAATCGAGGTTCTACTGTATTTCACATGCGCGTGTTGCAGTGAGTTTTATGGCAGGACTTCTACCACAGGCCGTTCTCCTGTCTAAGGAAGCTTTGTTGAAAGTAGTTTTAAATGGAAGTATTTTGAAGGCGATTGCTGGCTTTTATCAGAGGCGTAAAACACAACCAAACAACGCGAGCTGGAAAGCGAAATTCGTGACAGGTTTCTTCTCAGTGAAGCTGTAACGATTGAAAACACGTTTTTAGTAACTCGTTAAAACAACTTCTAAGACTGTTTTCATTTTATATACTTGAACAACAATTGTTGTTTTTAACTGCTCCAGCCCACCACCGGCAATAACCCACCACCACTAACTTGAAACTGACCGCTCTGTAATCAGAGGTAGAACATACACGATGTCGCGTCTTTGACAAACTTTTGAAGGGCACTTTGAAATCAAGAAGTAATCTATATATACTAATAGCGCAATAGGCTTAGGTCACTGACCAAACTTGGGTACAATTTGTTGTCTATTGTGTTTCTTAGGTGCATATGAACATTTCATGGTTTTCACAAGCATTCCACGCAACTGTGAAAAGGAACAGTGACCCTAAGAGGGAACCTATTAAAAGGAACGGTTGTTCCTTAAAGGCTTCAAGTATAAACTGAAGAACAAGCTGTTGTTCCTAAATATCAACTTGGGCGGCAATGTGGTCTGTTTGCAAACAGGAATTTGGTACAAAACGATCCTTTTTTATTTGCAAATGTATGTTTTGTTTCTCCTTTATATAAAACAAGTTCCCTTTTATGCTACGAGAAGGATGATAAGAAAGAACAAGCTTACCATAAGGGAACGTTCCTCTATAAAAAAAAATGGGAGGTGGCAACCAAAAAACTAAGCAGTTAAAAAAAAAAAAGACTGAGACATTTTGGAAGAAAAGGGTTTAAAATGGATATGGAGGATCCTAACGTGCTGAAGACTCACCATCTAAAATTCGAAAAAATCATTGATGAAACACGAAGCATAATTGAAAAAAAAAAAAAAGAATAAAAGAAAAAATTTGAAAGGTGAAGGAAAGAAGGAACATAGGAACAAAAAATAGATGGATGGACGAACGATGAACAGACAGACAAACGGACAGAGACTTATGAATGGATGGATCAATGGAGAGATGGACTGATGAAGGCATAGATGTATCGAGATGTATGGACTGAGAAGGAGTGTATATTGTGCTTAAATTGTTATCGTTTTCTTTTAGGGAACCCTCCATCCCCATCTTCCTCTGCCCTCAGGAAGGAGGTTAATCACACAGAAAGCCGGCTATGATCATGACGTACAAATTCTTTACTTTCTCCATTCATTCTCTGATATATTCTGGTAATGATACTCATGGGCCAGTCTATTCAAAACAAACTGAACGAACAACAACTCAAGTCTACAGCAGCATTCACTAAAAGAAATCTCTCTAAGGATCGGCGTTTTTAAAACTGATAAGCTCTATTGACGAACATTGAAATTGTTCTTTTACCTGCACTTGATGCAACGTTTTTATCACGAGCTTCAAACTTTCAATTCTTACAAATAGAGTGTGTTGTCAGTAAAAATCAATCTCGTACCCAGAGTCCTCAGGCTGTTTGGCCAGCGGTTAGTCGCCTGGAGAGACTCTGGGATGATGGACCGCCATTTTCCCAGAAAATCTGGGGTAAAACAATAGAAGCCGTTACAGGCCACCCAATCAAAAAAATTGATTTTTTTTCCCCATTATCCCAGAGTCTCTCCTGGCGACTAACCGCTGGCTCAAGAGCCTGAGGACTCTGGGTACGAGATTGAGTAGAAATGAGAAGAATTGGTGTTGTCTTTGTTTTTGTCATTCTGTTCCCCGGAAGGTCCAGTTTTTGTGGCACGCATCAGGGAAATTTCAAGTTGCCATTTCGTAAAGGATAGCCCGGATGGTTGTTTGTTTTGTTTATCTTCCAGGTATCTTGCTTCTGATCAGTTCATCTCAATAAACTGAATTTTGATCAGATTCACAGCTGACTAGGTTTCGTTGTTTGAATGGATAACAAACTCGCTTCCTTTCGCCTGTACATCTATGTGAAAGCTGTTCCATCCGCTTTAAGCAATGATTGAAATACGTTTTACGAAACTACTGGCTATCTACATCAGTTTTGAGCCAATGTAAATAGAGTACTTTAAGTTTTTCAAAAAGTGAAGCTTCTAGGTTCTCCTTGGCTCAAAGTAGTTTCATTGAATTCATTCAACTTTGGCCAGAAATATTCACATCGAAAGGTTTTCGCGACCTTTTTGTTTATTGCACGTGATCGACAAATGTTTCCTTTTTTCGGTTCCTCCTTCTCTGCGTTCCTTTCTTTCACTGTTTTCCGTTCTGATTCTAAATTATGCGTCGTAGCGTTTTTGATAATACAGTTATTCTACTCGGGCTATGCGCCTCGTCGGTTATTTACCAATTCATATCCAGCGCGCCCTAGTAGAATAATCGGTTTATGATACAAAACGGTTCCAAAGCAGGGGTGCAAAGATATAAAAACCTGAAATCATCAATTTTCAGTTTCCCATGGTTTCTGTACCTGATTCATAGGACACTGTTATAATTTAATTGGCACATTTTCGACTACTCCATAATTGAAGTGAAGAAAATGCTGTCAAAATTCAACCTTTCATTGTTGTTTTGTCAGCGGAAAGTACGGTTCTGCACTTCTGTCGGTTCGAAGTTCTATTCTGGAACTTTTGAAGTGTCGATGGGGAGACTCATAAACCAGCGAAGCCGTTCTTGACAGCTCATGCTCTGATAGCTTAATACCTGTTTATTTTAAATAATATTCTCCTATTTCACGCATTCTGTTTCGTTTCTCATTTTGGCAGATAAACCAGCGAAGCCGTTCTTGACAGCTCGAACTCTGATAGTTTAATACCGTTTCCTATCTCTTTAAATAATATTCTCCTCTTTTACGTACTCTGTTTCGTTTCTCATTTTGGCATTTTGGCCCATACACTATTTATTAAACAACACTTTATTTCGCTCTTGCACTTTACAAATTTAACACATACACAGAAATTAAAAAATAAAAACTAAACAAGTACAAATATAGAGCCTGGAGTCTAAGTAACTGGGCTCGGCCGTATGATTTAATATTGAACTTGGTCAGCGATCTTTTACGCTGACGTTCTCGCTAGAGGATGGACGCCGTATTGTGATTCCTAAAATTGAGGATTCCACTGCGTAAGACATTTAATTCTCAGGAAATTTACCAATAGCTTTGACTACATCTCTGCCAGAACCTAAATCCGTAAATCAACGTTCCTCTTCATAAAAATTTGCACAATGCGCAATGTGCAGTCGGCATCAGTGAATCGAAACGCTATTCCATCTCATCAAATAAAAAAGGCGATTCACGATAGCGCCAAAACGTGAAACCAACCTTGCATCCCTATTAAACACACAATTACGGGACATGTTTTTTATGTTCAACTTGATTTTTCCCTTACCTTGATGATTTCCTTTCCTGATTTGACTACCAGAACGTACCAAAATGGAACAGATAGGTATTTTAGTGGCCATCTCTTTCCCGTTGCATGTTGATTCTTAAATTGTTTGTACTATTATAGCAGGTGTCGATTCTTCATTTATACCGACACCTTTATCAGTCCCTTCTTCGTATTGGCTATGAATGAGCGCTTAGTTGAAATTTGAAACATCGGAAAATTTGCCGTGTCACCACCGACGGTTAATGGAAACGACGCCTTCAAAGCCGCCCGTCATCATTTTAAGAAATTAAATTTGAACACACGAAGGTATAATAAAACAGCTTGTAAGGTTTTAATTGCTAATTTAAACGCGCCTTATTGCTTTCAAGGAACCTGCCTGTGCAGATGTGGTTGGCCGTTTTTACAGAACTTACCTATAGGGGATGTTAAAATTGACGGGTCCAATTTGGTATTCCCATTTTTGGGCTTGCTGATTATTTGTTATATTAGTTTAAGCAACAAATGTCAACGAAGCAATTAGGTTCGCTGGTGGAAATTGACACGAATATTTACTTTTTTACTTGAATACTTAGAAGTCAAGGAATTATAAGCCATTTCTTGAACCATAACCTGGAAATTTGTCTTGCTTATCCCACGTATATCTTGTTTCCGACCAGGGCTGGTTAGACAATGTTCCAGTCTTTCAAAAAAAATTATTGGATTACAAATTTGCTTCCTTTAGCTCGTATATCTACCTAAAAGCCGTTCCACCCTCTTTGAGCAAAGATTGAATATTATTTTACCAAACTACTGACCATTTACAACCATTCAGAGCAAATAAACTCGGTTTTTTTTTCCAAAAAGGACCCTAAAGTGAAGCTTCAACGTTGATCTCGGACATTTTTACTATTTTCATTCAACTTTGCTTGGAAACGTTGCAACACACCGAAAGGTTTTCGCACCCTTTTCGTTTACTCAAGTGATGGACAAATCTTACCTTTTTTGGTTTTCTCTTTCTCTGAGTTCCTTTCTTTCACTTTTTTTGTTCAGATTGTCAATAATGTGTCGTAGAGTTTTTTTTTTTTTTTTTTTTATATCCACGGCGCCCTCGTAGAATAATTGTTAATAATCTTTTATAGGTGAAAGCCACTTACTACCTTGACTGTGGTTTGCGGGCCAAAAGACAAAATTAGTCAATTTATTCAACGTATTTACCAAGTTTAGTCAAAATTAGTCAAGAAGACTAAAGCAGCAACATGCGCAAATCTAGTTAGTTAGCTTCACTTTGGCTCAACATAAACAGAAACGTGAAAGAAACAAGGCCTTTTAGCATTGCATACACTACTTCAATTAACTCTTACTACTACTACACATTCTTTGATCAGTCCTTAAGGGGTTACCATAAAGATTTTGTTGGTCCACAACACCGAAGGCTCTATCGTTTTTGTGCCGCTTGTTTTTAAGCGCTCACTGTAGCTGACATATCGGTAGGTAATTAATAATAATAATAATAATAATAATAATAATAACAACAACAACAACAACAACAACAATAATAATAATAATAATAATAATAATAATATCAGCATTTATTTCAACACGATTAAAAAGTTCAGCAAAGCTGATGTGGTCGAGTACAATCAATAAAATTAAGCTTCCTAGGTAATCACAATAAAACTAATCTATAACAATTCTACGTATTTATGGCTTAAAAGTACACTTGAGTGACTTTTTAAAAGCCTCAATGTCACAAATTGATCTCATTTGGTTTTCCAGGGCATTCCACCGAATAATTGACTTGTATGAGCATGATTTCTTGATCATATCAATCCTACGCCTGGGTAACTTAAAGGTCATTTTCCTCCTGAAATCGTAGCTACTTACAAACTTTACAAACAAACAGTTCATAGGACATGGTAATTTTTAAGTGTGTTTTCTAGCTAGTTTCTACCTCAGAATCCTCATGCCTGTGGGTTGGTGGGTTGAGGCAATCCTCTGAGGGAAAACATGAGGTGACAAACAATTTCATAGCGAGTGGATCGCCGAAAGTGTTTGAGAAAGCCACGAGCGATTCACAAGTGAGGTTGTGTCTTTGGCCGGGCCTTTGGCATTCCGGGAACTGGCATGGCAATGTTGGCGAGTTTTGACTTGCAAATAATGCAATCGGTGCACTATTTTGTCAACAGGATCGGGTTGCTGGACAGTTCCAAAAAATGTCTGAAATGGAAATTGGTAGTCTTCCATGCCGCCGTTATGCAAGAATCAAGTCCCCAGAATTCCATTTGGGTCATAAAGGCGACAATTGGAGACCAGTGAGCGCAATTGAAATCAAAATTCGATCACTGGCGATTTTCTCCTTGTTGCTGAAAATGGATTTTATCATATTTAAATGGCATTTAAATATACTATTAAACTTAGCCCGATGAATAAATGGTTTTAATTTGTATTTTAATTATGTGCGATGTTATCCTGCACGATAACAAAAAAAGACATATGGTACAAGATGTCAAACAGTGCGTAAATGCTAATGTCGTTGTTAAATTCACTGTCAAGTTGAGATCAGCATTCACCAGATGTTTTCTAACGAAGAAAGAAGAAAGAAAGAAGAAAGAAATTTCATTTATACACGGTTAAGATTTAAAGCTGCAAGCTTGTGGGGCCGTGTGGGAGAAATGCTGGTTTTTGAGGAGAGGGGAAAACCGGAGTACCCGGAGAAAAACCTCTTGGAGCAGAGTAGAGAACCAACAAACTCAGTCCACTTATGACGCTAAGTCCGTGAATAGAACCCGAGACACATTGGTGGAAGGCGAGCGCTCTAACTATTGCGCCAACCCTCCTCTGCTTAATTAGAAAACCTGAATACTTGGAAAAAGAATGGCAAACAAGACTAATACTGGCTCATTCTGCCTGCTGTCTTGTCGACTTCAGTGATCGAGTCCAGACATCACGGCCACTAACCTTCGCGATTGGACCTCGAGGTGGAGATTCCTCCAACGCCCAAGCTAAGGGATGTGCCATGGAAGCAAATCACCGGGAAATTGTACCAACTGTACCAAAGATTTTTGCTATCGTAAAGACAAACACGACTTGGAGGACGAAACACTCATCACACTAATCAGCATAAAATCGCTCGTAATAATCCTTGCGCCTTCTGTGGGAACTGCTTGCTCATAAAAGCTTTTTACAAATTTTCCAGCTTGCGAACTGCGTCAAACGTAATTCTAGTGAGTTTGTGCGTCGCGGACACTTTGATCGGGATCCTTTATTTCCTCGAAATCAGCGTATTGACTCTAACGGTAAGTTCTGTTGATAAAAACTGTTCCAAAATTTGCAAGATAACCGCATGGTGCAGCACGCTACTCCTCGCGGTAATCATTCTTCATCTCGCGTTGATCAGCGTCGAACGTTTCATCGCCGTCAAGTTCTCCTTGCGGTACCACACCATAGTGACTATCCGCCGCGCGCTGTTCGCGTCTATCGTGGCATGGCTGTGGACTTTGGCAGTGACTGTTATTTTTCCGCAGGGTCTCAGAGCAGGCAGCAACGACGCCGCCGCCTACGAAAGCCTCCTTCAAGTGTTACATTCATGCCTCAAACTGAACAAAGAAAGAAGGACCAAGGAATGAACTACCGCCGTTATCCAAGGGATAACTTATCTTCCATGTCACGTTACAGCTTGTTATCCCTTTGGTGGTCATTCTATGCTCGTACACCTACATTTTCATCGTGTCCCACCAGCACAGGAAGCAAATGAGAGAAGAAGACGACATTCAAGGACTTGCCGCCATTAAGCATTAAATTAAAGGGGCTCGCACTTTCGCAATTGTTATATCAGTCTGCTTCCCCGACATATTACCAGAGTTGAGTCACCACAAGCCTCCAGTTTTTCGGTGAGCTGCCTGATGATGACGATGAAGATGATGATGATGATGATGATGATAATGATGATGATGATGGTTGTCTTCACAGAAAGCATCTTACAATCATCAGCTACAACAATGCATTTAGTTTAAATGCCATCTGCAATCTCCTTACATTTAATATGCAATAGGTAATGCTTGATTCAATTCCAGACTTAGGCCAGACCAGACCAGGCTGAAAATAAAGCAACTATTTCTAGTGTTAGTCAGGTTCTCGGATATTTATTTTACGATAAAATCATTTTATTTTCCGGGCTGGATTTACGAATTGTATTACCTTGAGCACTTTTTGGGTCAAAAAATTTAAAGGATTTCATTTTTGCTATTTTAGCTCATGTTGAAAAATATTTTTTCAAACCGCTTTCAACAGCATGTATGACAACTTGCCTTTACGTTTATTCGCCTTTTCGAATAGACTACTTTATTTTCTTTTGCTTGCATCTTTAAAATTGCAGTTTTTATACTAAAGAAATGCTTTGCGAACATGTTTTTCAGTTTCGCGGGTAGCAAATTTTGACAGCCATACTCTTTTTCGGACTATGAATAAAATCGTTTGTTATCATGGTTCCTATCCAATCAGTTCACATGAACCTCCTCCTGGCAGCATGTGCTAGAAATCAGCCTGCACTGCACATGTGTTTCATCCTCATTAACAATTAATTATAGCCACAAATGATTCGGCGTCAAAAAAGGAGTTTAAATGCCGAGTTCAGCCTGATACCTTAAATTGGTATATGCTTCTCAGCTATCACGAGTTATAAAACATTTCAGTATGAACAGCATCCTCAATAAAAATATATAGTATCTCGATTTATCACAATAAATAGACGTTTAGCTTTTCAGATGTCTTGTCATTATAACGCCTCTAGCGGCCGGGAGCGATGAGAGGCGGCTGTGTTCGCAGGCTACCCTGTCACAAGATGTCAAAATGTTCACTTGTCATGAGACAGTTGATTTTGCTGTAGCTTATTTAATTTGTGTCGAGTGATCGGCAGGTATGACGTTTACTCTCGTTAATGTCAAATAGATTAGCATAACTAAGCCTATAATCTTTGGCCATTTGATTTCAAAAGCTAAGCTTTTCGAAGACACACAGTCACAACTAACTATTTTAGAAAAGAGAACATGCAACCTGGTCTAACATGCAACCTGGTCTACTTGATTAAAGAGGATGTGGGTTTGTTGTTTTCTTCAACTCGCAGCTGTTTAATTAATGCCGGACAAATGATCATGAATTGTGACAGAAGTTGCATCAACAAAACGAAATTGCAAATTAAAGATCATTTGTTCCCCTAACGTGAAAGCGACATAATACTGGTGTAGTTTCTGCGTCGCAGTCAGTTCGCTCGCGATCGCTTTTACCATGAAAATAATCCCCTTCCGTGTTACTGATGAAAGTTTCAATTTTCTTTGCAAGGCAGACGCACATGATTTCGCTTTATATACTTCCATTCATCATCATTCTGAGTTTCGCGTTGATCATTAAGGAACAGGTTTCACCCACATCGCAATTGATAAACCAAGCATCGGCACCTAAAAAGTCGCTCCAGACATTTTATTTTTCATAAATTTTGTGTATGAATTATTTTTAGTTTTGTTTTAATACTTACCTTCACGTCCTTGAGATGTTGCAATTTACTATATGTTGACGTAGATGTTAGTACATCACCATGCGCGTACTATGACGCCCTGGAGTCAGGCCTCCGAGCGCTTTTCACTCCTATCGAGGTCTAGCAGTTTGAACTCAGTGGTCGTAATATTTTAACGGCGTGTGTATCTTTTTTCAATGAAGGCTTTGCAAAATGAAAAAAAAAAAAAAAAATGTTTTCCTCACGAGCTGAGAATAAACGTTTCAATAAGAGATACTGTGTTTGGTCTTCCATTGAATGATTAGCTCTGCGAAAAAGAAAAGACCGTTTACCCGAGGGCAATCAATTTACACTCCTCTGTGAATGAAAATGACGGCGTGATGGGGAACATTAACGTAGCTCTTTCGTTTTTTAAGACAGGGAGTCGAAAATTAGCTTTGCTAATGACCAATGCCTGAGCGGATGTAAAATACATAAAAAAAAAAAAAAGAAGGCAAAAAGAAACAGTAGGCGGTTAATTTGGCCAGAATATTCTTTAAAATAACATTCAAATGTCTCGTAGTCAAACCCATCTGAGTTAGCATCAATTTAAGGGTTTCATTCAACAGTTTGCAAGACGCCCAGTAAAATGATGATAGTGATGTTTTAGAAGGGCTAGAACCAGGTTAACGCGAAGTTAATTAGTGTGGCCCTTTGTAAAATAGTGATGATAAAAAGTACTAGTAAAAATCAAAAATGAGATAAAAAGGATAAACTCAAGCTAAAGATACCTGAAGCTCATATAAAAGATTCCAGGTTAAACGTAGAAATCATACTATACTATTTTAAAAATCTTTTATGACTCATGTGAACGTTTGAAAATTAGTATATTTGTTCAGGTCTTTACGCCTCCATAATAATACGTTTTGTTGCCTGTTTTCGTAGTCGTTCCAGGAATATTAACTTACATTTCCTTTGAAAACCAGAAACTTTGCCCAATCTTTCAAAAGAAATCTGGAATTCGAAACAGAAAGTCGAGCACGATGGACTCGTGTTTAGGAGACAGGGATATTTCGGACCGAAATATGTTTTGAACTTAGACTTCGAACCGCTCCTACGACGACGACGATGATGATGATGGCGATGATAAGGACGATGACGATGACGATGACGAAGATGATGATGACGATGGATGGATGGCTGTTTACAGGAACGATTTTACCATTTTACTCCCGGTTAGTTTAACGACATTTTAGAGGGAAGCTCCGCGAAATTATATCAAACAACACTTTGATGACGCCATTGTCAAAATTGTTAAAATTTCAATTATGTATTGGCTTCTTTGATCCATATTTGCGCATAATTTACCAGCTCAAAGTTGAAGGTAATATTCTTAGTAAATAGTCTTGCCCGCATTGAGTGTGAGTGAGTCTTGAGCGTTGGTTTTTGGTTCTCTAACATAAAGCATTCTGATGATCAAGTATTCCCGAGTTTACCCTTACATTTCTTGAGAATCGAAAAAGTTGGCCGATGCAATTTCACTCGCTTTCTTTATTCGGATTCGTCATTAATTATTAACCTAATAAAGCAAGCAAATTCCAATTTTACGTCACATGCAGAACTTACTTGGGAGACTGTCAGTACTTCCGAGGAAAACCAACCAATGGAATCATGAGTTTGACAAGAATTTGACAGCTTTTGTGGCTGGTTATGCATTGTGCATAAAACATTTGATGGAAATTATTCAAAATGTGTCGCTTAAATTTTCAACCTTTTCAAATTTTGCTCCGCAAGTGAAGACTGAAAGGATTTTTTTTCCTTTTTCTCTTTTCTACGACATTTAAGCTTATGTCTAAGCTTAACTTACTACGAAATATGCTTGTTAAGCCCCGGCTAAAAGATCAAGCATTTTCATCCAACATCATATTTGTCACACATAACGTTTGGTGGCTAAACGCAAAAACAATGTTTGACCAAACACCGAGTCAAGTGAGTCCAAGAAATGATTTTTGCGTATTATCGCTGAAATTTTCGACGTTGTGTGGTTTATTTGATTGCTTTTTTACCGTTTGTGCACGATTTTTTTGTTGGAGTGGCTAAACGATCAAAATTTTGTTCGAAAAGCGAAATTTTGGATGAACATGTTGGATCAAAGATGGAAAGCCATTTAATGCACCATTGAGAGAGGTGACGAAACCTTCAAACATGCTTGTCCAACGATGTTGGATGAAAATATTTGATCGTTCTTTGATTGCTAAACTTGTTTTGGAATAAACACACGCGTCGACTGTATTGTTTTCTTGAAATGTTTTTAGGTTTTTGAACCGTAGTCAATTCCTGTTGACTGCTCTAAACATAAATTATTGGCGCAAGGAAAGCCATGCGGTGTTGCTCAATAACATCCTCAATAAAAATATATAGTATCTCGATTTATCACAATAAATAGACGTTTAGCTTTTCAGATGTCGGCTCTTGTCATTATAACGCCTCTAGCGGCCGGGAGCGATGAGAGGCGGCTGTGTTCGTAGGCTATCCTGTCACAAGATGTCCGGCAAAAATCTTCATTTGTCAAGAGACAGTTGATTTAAAGATTATTTGTTCACCTAACGTGAAAGCGACATAATTCTGGTGCAGTTTCTGCGTCGCGGTCAGTTCGCACGCGATCGCTTTTACCATGAAAATAATGCCCTTCCTTGTTAATGATGAAAGTTTCAATTTTCTTTGCAAGGATTTAGCTTTATATACATTCCGTTCACCATCGTTCTGAGTTTTGCGTTGATCTGTAAGGAACAGTTTTCATCCACATCGCAATTGATAAACCAAGCATCGGCGCCTACAAAGCGGCTTCAGACATTTATTTTTCATTAATATTATGTATTAATTATTTTTGTTTTTGCTTTAATACTTACCGTCACGTCCTTGCGAGGATTGCAAGTTACCATATGTTGACGTAGATGTTAGTAGATCACCATGCACCTACTATGATGCCCTGGAGTCAGGCCTCCGCGCGCCTTTCTCTCCTATCGAGGTCTAGCTGTGAACTGTGGTCGTAATATTAAAACGGCGTGTGTATCGTTTTTCAATGAAGGCTTTGCAAAATAAAAAAATATATATTTATTTTCCCCACGAGCTGAGAATAAACGTTTCAATGAGGGATAATGTGTTTGGTCTTGCATTGAATGATCAGCTGTGCGAAAAAGGAAAGACTGTTTATCCGAGGGCAGTCAATTTACACTCGTCTGTGAATGAAAATGACGGAGTGATGGGGAACATTAACGTAGCTCTTTCGTTTTTTAAGACAGGGAGTCGAAAATTAGCTTGCTAATTACTAATACCTGAGCAGATGTAAAATACATAAAAAAAAAAAAAAGAAGGCAAAAAGAAACAGTAGGCGGCTAATTTGGCCAGAATATTCTTTAAAGTAACATTCCAGTGTCTCGTATCTAACCCATCTGAGTTAGCATCAAATTAAGGGTTTGGCAATCAGCAAACTGTTCATTCGACAGTTTGCAAGACGCCCAGTAAAATGATGATAGTGATGTTTTAGAAGGGCTAGAACCAGGTTAACGCGAAGTTAATTAGTGTGGCCCTTGGTAAAATAGTGATGATAAAAAGTACTAGTAAAAATCAAAAATGAGATAAAAAGGATAAATTCAAGCTAAAGATACCTAAAGCTCATATAAAAGATTCCAGGTTAAACGTAGAAATCATACTATACTATTTTAAAAATCTTTTATGACTCATGTGAACGTTTGAAAATTAGTATATTTGTTCAGGTCTTTACGCCTCCATAATAATACGTTTTGTTGCCTGTTTTCGTAGTCGCTCCAGGAATATTAACTTACATTATTTTCCTTTGACAACCAGAAACTTTGCCCAATCTTTCAAAAGAAATCTGGAATTCGAAACAGAAAATCGAGCACGATGGACTCGTGTTTAGGAGACAGGGATATTTCGGACCGAAATATGTTTTGAATTTCGACTTCGACTTCGAACCGCTCCTACGACGACGATGATGATAATGATGGTGATGATGAGTACGATGACGATGACAATGACGACGATGATGATGACGATGGATGGATGGATGGATGTTTACTGGAACGATTTTACCATTTTACTCCCGGTGAATTTAAGGACATTTTAGATGGAAGCTCCGCGAAATTAAATCAAACAACACTTCAATATATTGGCTTCTTTGATCCATATTTGCGCGTAATTTACAAGCTCAAAGTTGAAGGTACTATTATACATGCATCAGGATTTTCCGGTTTCCGGTAGGATTGCAATGCATTATGAGACGATTGGCCCAGAAAAGTGAGCACCAACTTTAGAGGGTCCGCCATATTGGTTTTCCGTCTCGGCGCGGTCATATCGTTCCTGGCTCGTTTTGCAATCATATATCTACCCTGTAGGGAAAAGTAGCTCCTGTAAAAAGCTTCAAAGAGGCAAGATTATTTAAAACAACCATACATTTTCGGCTGGCACGACTTAAATGCAATGCAAATGCGAGCTCTTTGAATAAACGTAAACAACATTCAACTTAACTAAAATATGTCAAACTATGTCTTTTAGCGATACGGGATTTGGGCACCGAAATTGCGTGGTAAAAGGATCTCCAAGTAGTGGAAAGAGGCTGAATAAATGGGCAACATCCCGTTGTGAACTTCGCGATTGTATTCATGGCACGGCTTATTGTAACTGCAAGCCTCCATTTCAACTTTTTCCATTTCCAAAGGCACTCAAAAACAACAACGGAAGGATAGCGTGGACGAGAGCTGTAAACAGACAGGATTGGAAAGGAAAAATGTGGAAACCCACAAAATCTTCAAGAGTTTGTAGTGAACATTTCTTACATGGGAAACCTACAAAGGAATGCCCAGACCCTTTTTTCAAGCAGGGGTACACGCCAAATCTTAGACGTAAAAGGAAACCTCCTTTCTTGAGAGAAGAGCCCCCTGTGAAGCGACGGAAGAAAAAAGCTGGTAGTCTTCGTAACGGCAACAAATCTGCAAGTACTGAAACGATGGATAAGTCAAACAACTGGGAAATAAAAGGCATTGCAGAGTGTTTGAATGTTCATGCAGCAAACAGGAACAGCTCGACAGGAACTTTCAATACCTCAAATGAGTCAGCCAGACGTCCGCACCACATAACGCATGATCACTGCTACTGTTATGCATGGGAAACATTGCAGGAACCAGGATTTTGTACAGATGAGGAATGTCTTGCAAAACGTAAGGAGAAAGATCAGGAAATAATGCATCTGAGAGAGACAATTGAAGATCTATCCCAAAACCTAAAACTTGCCGAGTCTAAACTGAAGAAGAAGAAGAAGAAGGGTAAAGCCCTAACCTATGCTGCGGACTTGAATGACAAATCTGTAAAATTTATAACAGGCATTCCCACAAAGGCTGCATTAAATAAATTGTGTGATATAGTGAAGGACGATGTGAAAAGGCTGAAATACTGGAGCGGCCCTGCAAAATCGAATCTTAAGGGGAGAAATTTTAAAAACTCCCCTCAGAAATTTGAACCAAAGAGAATCCTGTCCCAAAAGGATGAATTTCTCATGACAATGATGAAATTGCGCCTCGGATCGACTTATGTTGATTTGGGACAAAGGTTTGATGTTTCAGAAACTACAGTTTTCAATATTTTTACAACCTGGATCAAAACATTAGCCAGTGAGCTCAAATGCTTGGTATACAACCCTTCAATTGAGGTTGTAAAGAAAACACTTCCACAGAAATTCAAGAAACATGGGTACTCTAAAGTGCGTCACTTTATCGACTGCACAGAGATTTATATAGAAACACCAAGTGATCCAGTGTTGAAAGCAGCAACCTGGTCAGACTATAAACAACACAACACTGCTAAAATTCTTGTTTCTGTCACTCCCAATGGTTCCTTCAACTTTGTTTCTGATGCATGGGGTGGCAGAACTTCAGATGTCCATTTAACAAGAGAATCCAAATTCTATAACATATTGGAGCCATATGAGGAAGTCATAGCCGACAGAGGATTTACTATTGCAGAGGATCTGTTGCTACATATTCCACCAGGAAAGCATGGAGAAGAACAATTTACCAAAGCATCCATAAAAAAACCCCAAGACAATTGCAAATTTACGAATTTTTGTAGAGCAAGCAATCAGGCGTATGAAGCCATATTGATGATAGTATTGTTGTCTGTGCAGCCATTTGTAATCTGTATGTGCCATTATGCAAAGTGTAGATATACAGGCATAACCATTCAAGAAGTTGGTTGCTTCTGACTTTTTCTTATTGTCTCCCTGAAAGTGGGTTCATTAGAGGAGGCAGAGTGCTCTATAGAGTGCTTTATAGAGGTGGGGATATAATGGACTATGTACTAGTTGCTATTTATCTTTTGGGGGATGAGAGAAGAGTGAATATGAGTGTGGGATGTGGCACACAAGGTGTTATCAGAAGAGAAAATTAAGGATAAATAGCAGGACAGCCCCAAAACAAATTAAATAGCAACCGGATGTAAATCAGAGAATTTACAGTACATATATACTACCCAAATCAGGGCCTTATGATTCACATCAATAAAGAAGATATTCTTTGTCTGATTATTGCACCATTTATTGCTTGTTTTCACTTAAACCTTAACACCACTGAGAGCCCATTATTATCCCATTATCACTGGAATGAAATCAAGGTATTTGTTTTAATTACAGCTTCTGGGCTGGGCCAGGAAATTTGTGTAGAACCATTTAAGATTTTCGTCGACCTTGGCCCAGTAATTGGCATCAAATCTTATTGTCTCCACATGGTATCCTTTCCGAGTATACACCATTAAATCACACCAGTTTCTATTGGTTACAGCCATCTGGCCTTGGACTTGTGTAAAATATGAATGTTTTTGCTTAACTGTTACTTGTCCAAGCTTGTTGCATAAATATGACAAATTATCTGGAGAAGGAGTTTCATTGGCAATGCAATAAGGACACTTAATTTCAAGTACACCTTTACCACAGCATGAACATTCTAACAAAAGATCAGGGAATGCCCCTAGGAGCTGCCTACTTTTGTCTACAAAAGACCACATTCTCGATAGGTTGCATCTTTGTGAAAGTATTTTATGTATTCCTGTTTAGCAAGGACCTCCATGTTCCTGCCGTATTTCAGAGCTGGTAAGTTTTCAGGGGGTGGACTATTACCTAGTAAGCTTTCAACAAGTTTCTCAGCACTGACATTATTTCCGCTAGCAGCTTTCATTGTTTCAACTTTAGTAAACACTCGGTGAAAGTTGGATGCAGTTATTCTGCCCCTCCGCTGCATGTGCCAATTCTTATTTTCAGCCTGACCGACAGTAGCTGTCTCAATAATGGCATCAATTTCTTCACTGCTGAGCACACTACCGTCACCAGATGTTGCCATTGATTCAGCGTATTCAGCATTTTAAGCCTGACCAACAAGCCGAGGAGTTGCTGGCAGCCGAGCCATCGGAATCTAATCTTGAAAAAATGGAAGACTTAAAATGAAATATGATTCGCATTTTGATTACATAGACAGAGGAGCAGTAATCCGCTCCAGAGCTACTTGGTACGAAAAGGGGGAGAAAAGCAACAAGTATTTTTTGGGGTTAGAATCTCATAGAGGCAAAAAGAGCTGTATTCGAAAAATGTTCGCGAGTGATGGTACGGTCACTACAAACCCAAAAAAAATTATGAAAGAGATTGAAACGTTTTACTCCGATTTGTACGCGGCAAATGAAGAATCGCTAGACGAATATCACCCATTACTTCACAGACCAAAGATACCTAAACTCTCCCCCGATATGAGTGGTCTTTGCGAAGGAAGGTTATCAGTGAAGGAATGCTTTGATTGCCTGAATTCATTCGAAAATAACAAATCACCCGGAAATGATGGCCTCACTGTTGAATTTTATAAAATGTTCTGGAACTCCTTAGGCAATTTATTGGTTGATTGTCTTAACTACTCATATGAGGTCGGCGAATTGTCAAACACTCAAAAGCAAGCTGTTATTACACTAATTGAAAAGAAAGGGAAAGATAAGCGAAAAATGGGTAATTGGCGACCTATTTCGTTAATAAATGTTGACGCTAAAATTGGCTCGAAAGCTATTGCCACAAGAATTCAGAAGGTGCTACCTGACATAATACACTTCAATCAAAAAGCCTACGTGAGAGGTAGAACCATTCTTGATGCAGTGAGAACTATAGATGACATTTTAGAGTACACGCAAAGGAAAGGAATTAACGGACTATTAGTGGCTATAGATTTCCAGAAGGCATTTGACTCAGTCACTCGCAGATTTATGTTCAAGGCGCTTTCTGCTTTTAACTTTGGCCCATCTCTGATCCATTGGGTAAAAACATTTTATAATAACATATCTAGTGCCGTTATGAATAACGGTTACACAACAACCCCCTTTCAAGTTCCTAAAGGTGTTCGTCAAGGCGATCCACTATCGCCATATTTATTCATACTTTGTTTAGAAATTTTAGCTATTGACATACGCTCCCAGGTAAAAATATGAGGCGGGATCCCGCCAATCCCACCTGGGATCCCGGTTCAGTCCCAGGTGGGATCCCGCCTCAAATAGGTGGGATCCCCTCTGGGATCCCACCCGGGATTATGGAACGTCCCAGGCGGGATCCTACAAGGATCCCACCTGGGATCCTTTCTCAAGTAGGCGGGATCCCACCCAAGATTATGGAACGTCCCAGGTGGGATCCCACCAGGATCCCACCTGGGATCCTTCCTCAAGTAGGCGGGATCCCACCCAAGATTATGAAACATTCTAGGTGGGATCCCACCTTAGTCCCAGGTGTAATCCCACCAGAGATCATTGGTGAGATCCTGCGTCCATCCCAGGTGTGATCCCACCAATCCCGCCAGAATCATCCGGGTGAGATATCCTACTTTCTAAGTGTGGTCACTGTCCTCCATTCCACCCAGTTTACATTAGCAAATTAATACTATACCAGTTTTGAATTTAAGCCATCAATTTATTAATAATAGCAACATATTCGTGTAAATATAACAAAAAATACAGTTTAGTCTTAGTACTTGAGTTAGTCTTAATAGTCTTCCTAAAAAATTAATTTTCACAAATTCTCACAGAAATTGCATAGAAACGTTTTGAAAGAATACTTGTTGCAATCGAAAGTTCTCATTCAAAGAAATCAAAGACAAAGAAAAAGATATTCCGGGCTTGACATTGTATGACAGGTTACCATAAAATGTGTATGAACAAATGATTCATAAGTTCGGACTTCTAGTCTTTAAAAACCAAACGCTTATGATTATAAGCTTATATACGTATTCTCAATTCTAGAACTTTAGTGCTTCAGAACTAAAGAACGATAAATCAGAGATGCAAAATTCGAACTTCTACGTAACTATAACAATGCGAAAGCATTTCAGCATCTAACCTTTCTCTCTAGACGGCCTGAGAAACATTTTGTTCTTGAACTATATGTCTGTCCGGTTTCTTTCCTTTAACTGATATATTTCAGTTGCAAAAAGCTGGGGAATCAAAGTATTTTAGCAGAACAGCGTAGCAAACTTCATAAAACTCCTCTGTATCTGTTCAAACCCACGCGCTAGAAGCAAAACTCACACTTTGCTATGTCTTCAAGCACCATGTGACGTTGAAGTTGAGTTGCGCATTTGTTAATGATCTCACGGCTTGCCTGGGAACTAGCTTGCTCAAAATTCAAAATGGCGGACTGGAGTATTCAAGTTCGATCGATCCATTGAGAAAACAACAGGATCCTTGGAGACATGCTTCGCTTATTTCCACCTTTATATGCACTCAAAGGCGAAAGGAAACCTTTGAATATGTTTTCATAAACTTAAAGTGGATCAGGTAAAAAAAAAAAAAAATGCTCCTACAACAGTCAAGTCCGAAAATGAGCAGACACTTCACTTATTGCTGCTTTGCTGTCACTTTGATCAAAGTTGCGTCTTTGGAAACAAAACAGTGAAAAGAGGATATTTTGAAGAGGATTTCATTTACAACAGAATCAACCAACAAACTTTGTAAGTTGTTTTTTTGTTTGGAGTGGAAGCGGTGGATGAATTATTTTCTCGATCGTCAAGCACTACGAACATTTAGTGATGCAAGTACGTGTTTAATATGAGTTGAAGAAACGGGTTACAGTACAGTGCAAATACATGCTTTAATATCTACAAAACGTGTATTTTCTTGTCCTTATAGTAACTTCAACGACTGCGTGTCCTCAACATTCTTGTGTGACTTGGAATCCTTCAAACAGTGCACTTAGTTGTATTTATTTTTGGTATATACGTGTATTTACGTGTTATTTTCCTGACAACCTTGCTTGAAAGGGAATTACTAACACAAGCACCTTGTCAACTTTACGTGGAACGTTTGATTGACATTTGATTGATTACTGGCTGTTCGAATTCATGACATATGCATGTCCATGGATGTTTGAAATGGATAATTTGGGTGGCAAATTCTACAGTCATCACTTTTTTGCATGGAAACTTCCCAAGATCATGAGCAAGAGTATGTTTCTTGGTAGGATATTTAGGATCCCAGGTGGGATATGACTCTTGCGAATCCTTTCTAGGATCCCAGGTGGGATGCACAATGTCCACCCAGACTCCCGGGTGGGATGCATAAGTCCCACTAAGATCCCGGGTGGATGTAGAAATCCCACCTAAGATCCCTGGTGGGATGCTGGAATCCCGCATTTGATGCGGGATCCCAGGTGGGATCAAATTTTCATCCCAGGCGGGAAAGGCGGGATCCCACCTCCTAAGGCGGGATCCCGCCATTCCCACCTGGGATCCCATGCGGGATTGCCGGGATCCCGCTTAGATCCCACCTGACATTTTACCTGGGAGCTGTAACAAAGAGATTCAAGGAATTTTGGTGGACAAAGAAGAGATAAAATTAGAGATTTTTGCAGATGATTTGACAGTCTTTCTTAAAAACTACACTTCGCTTAATGCTTTGTTTGCCACTGTGGAAAGTTTTACTTTATGTTCTGGTCTTCAAATTAATTATGAAAAGACGGAGGCAATGTTCTTGGGAAAACAAGATCCAAAAGTAGCTCCTGCAGTATCCTCCGTTAGAAATATTTCCATTAAGAAGGCTGTTAAAATTTTAGGAGTTCATTTCACGTATAATCAAATCCTTTGGAAAAAGCTGAATTTTGAAGATATTCTGAAATCCATTCGTGAAAAGTTGCATCTTTGGAACTGGAGAAATCTAACAATTATCGGACGAATTCAAATTGTTAAGACATTTGTTATACCAATCTTTATGTATAGAGCTGGTTTAGTATGTATACATAAAGACATAATTAAAGAAGCAAATAAAATTATTTTTAATTTTATTTGGAAAGGAAAAGATAAAGTTAAACGCTCAACCCTTATAAGTGATGTGGAAAATGGTGGACTAAGAGCACCACACTTGGAATCAATCATTAAAACACAGCGAATCATGTGTTGTAAAAAACTTGCTGACGCTCAACCAAACAGTTGGAAAACAATCCGCTTGCATTATTTAAAACCTGTAGGAGGGAAATTACTTTTATGGTGTGGATATGATATTAAAAAACTTTCAATTAAACTACCAAAATTTTACGAGGAATGTTTTCAATTTCGCTCCGAGTATTCTGTAGCCGGGGCCGGAAATATTGAAATTTTGGATAACAACACTAGAGCCAACATAATTGTTTGGAACAACAAACACATCTGCATTGATGGAAAGTCAATTTTTCACCATGCTCTTTTCGAAAAGGGAATAATCACGCTTGAAGATCTCATAAGTGATCATAATGATTTTATTGTCAAGGGAAATCCATATAGGTTGGGCTTCACTCCTATGGAAGTTTTTTATTTGAGGCAAATTCTCGATGCGTTACCGGTGCAATGGCAGAATTCTTTGAGGTCCTGTGGAAACAAAAGTGGAAACGCTTTTGTCCTCAACGATTTCATCAAGCTTTGGTTAAAGAACAAACAAGTGCGGCTTGATAAACTGATTTCTAAAAACATTTATGGTGTAATACGATCTAAGTATGAAACCACCCCAACTGCGCAGTCAAAATTCACTGAACATTACTCTAGTGTATACCTAGATTGGCAAGAAATATATAGTTTACCTTTTAAAGTGGTACTTGACACAAAATCAAGGGAATTCCAGAATAAAATTCTAAACAGATACTTGACAACGAATTCCTTTCTTCATAAAATTGGTTTAATAGCCTCACCTTTATGTTCATTCTGTCATGCAGAGAGCGAGTCCCTTGAGCATTTATTTATTTCATGCTCTTTTACCCAGAGTTTCTGGCTGGAGTTTATTTGTTGGTGTAAAAATATGGGTATAATCTTAGAAGAACTCTCTCAAACGGATAAGCTTTTTGGAATTTGGGATAGGGAAGATGACTTTTTAATACTCAACCAGTTATTAATTACAGCTAAACAATATATTTATGACTGTCGTAGAAATACTGTTCGACCATCCTTGAGGGTGTTCTGTACCAAGTTAACCTACGTCTATCAATTAGAATCACAGATTGGTAAATTGAACAACAAAGAGCCTAGTCATATTCTTAAATGGAGAAAATATATTAATAGCTTAAATCTCGCGTAAGCACATTCTATCAGTTAGTTTTCCCTTTGTAGCGATGCCTGTAGTAATTAATATACGCGATATGTTACTTTCGGGTAAACAACACGTAAGCAATACTGTCTTATTTCTAGTTTGTATGCACGCTTGTGTGTGTGTGTGTGTGTGTGTGTGTGTATGTGTGAGTTTGTAGGTAATTGTAATTATTGTAATGTAATTACTGTAAGTAATCTATATATGTAGTATTGTTAAATATTGTGTCATGTAAAGCAAATAAAAATTGTTAAAAAAAAAAAAAAAACAGTTGTCTCACTGACAATGTTTTCTTTGCTGTTGAAAATAGCACTTTCACTAGGTGATGCGAGCAGCTCATTGTATTCACTGTCAAGCTGACCCACTACAGTTGTCTCAATGAAATTGATTTCATTGCTGGTGAACTTAGCACTGTCATTAGGAGTTTCAAGTGGCTCCTCTGCATATTCAGCATTGTCCATCATAATGAAAAAGAGTCTGAAAGTTCATCCTTTAAACTGTTGTAGAACATTCTCCTCTCTCCTTGTCGTCTAGCTCTCTCTTCTTTTCAACAGGTTCAAACAGGGAGCGCCTGCAGTCCACAGTACGTCTTTTACGTTCTGAAATGATCAGACATTTTGTTATATGTTTTGCATTAAGGTTATTTCATTGCTAAAAACACCTAAAATGGAGTATTAAGATTATGGACAAACCTTAGACACAAATGGATAAATGGATTTATAAACAGTAAAAATTTAAAAATAAGCATACAATGTTACACTGAACAACCAAGGCTTACCCAGTTGCTTACCATATGTACCTGAGCTAGACCTAATTTGCCAAAATATGATTAAAAAATCTGAAGTCACACCTAGCTAATGTGAAAACCTAGTATTAAGCACCAGCCTAGTACCTTTATTTAATTTTGCAGACTTCTAATCTATGTCAGCCATCTTTGTTGGTTGGATGACAGTCTTTTCTGCTGGTAAATTCCATATACATTTCTTGGAGGTGCAAGCAGGACTGGTCAACCCATTTCTGTTGGCAGCCTCAACCCGAAACAGCAAAGCTGTGACGTGGATGCATGTACTGCTCATTCTTATATGAAAACACAGATAAAGAAAAGAATAAATGAGGAAGCATCTAAGATATTTCTAAGCTCAGATCATCTATCTATACCAAATCACAGAGTAGAATTATCCATAAAATAGTATCAATAGGCTGTTTATTCGATCGTCCAAGGCCCCTGGAATAATCGAGCCAGAAGCCTTACTCAGGTAAACTTTCCATTTCAATTAAAGTACAAAGAAAATCTTAAGCATCCCGTAAAATTTACCTAGAGATAGTTCAGCAAGCCACCGAGGTGCTAAAAATACTACTTGACAAAATAACAGTTTACTACATTTAGCACTGCAAATCTCCAGACTCTTGTCTACAAGGCATCTTGCGAATTCCAACAGCAAAACATTAAACAAATTAATAATGTACCTTACCCCGCAACACAAGTGCAATAAGCCCTGACTATTTCGCCAGTTTTCTTGACCGCACAGATCCACGCTGAATGTGGGGTATGCTAGATTTTCATCGAGCGAAAACACTTTGCTTTCATGAAACAGAACTAGGAATGGTCGGCGATTTTGTGAAATGATATTTCTTTTAACCAGCCTGAGTCAAACAATCTATATGCCTTGCCTTCTCTATAATCATTCAATACGCGCTTGTGAAACTCAATGCCCTTTCTTGGATGGTCAGCCATGAGGAAAAATGTGACGTCACTCAGGTAGACTGGCGGCCATGAAGTCATGCCCTCGCTTTCTTTCACCCAGCCGTCCTCAATTGTCAGGGGATCGGGCACTGAGGCCCCGTCCGGCATGACCAATAGATTAGCCTTTTCTTTCTCTGTGAGGGCAATTCTTTCCTTAGCCGTCGGCTGTACCTCAATACCCTTCTCTGATGCAGCGAATACTCTGGCAACAAGCTCAGCTTTTGCTCCCGTAACCTTCAGATTCCGCTAGCGGCAAAAATTTCTTAAAGGCCTCGGTCTTCCATTTTTGTACCTCGTCGAGAGCAAGCTCCTCAGAGCTCATGGCAGACCTGTAACGACCTTTTCAAGCAGTAAAACCTCTTTGAAGCTGTTTACAGGAGTTACTTTTCCCAGTTGATCGCCTATAGGGTAGATAAATGCTTACAAAACAAGCCAAAAACAATATGACCGCGCCGAGACGGAAAACCAATATGGCGGACCTTCTAGAGTTGGTGCTCACTTTTCTGGGCCAATCGCCCCATAATGCATTGCAATCCAACCGGAAGCCCGAAACTCCTGATGCATGTATTAGTAAATAGTCTTGCCCACATTGAGTGTCAGTGAGTCTTGAGCGTTGGTTTTTGGTTCTCTAACATAAAGCATTCCGATGATCAAGTATTCCAGAGTTTACCCTTACATTTCTTGAGAATCGGAAAAGTTGGCCGATTCAATTTCACTCTCTTTCTTTATTCGGATTCGTCATTAATTATTAACCTAATAAAGCCAACAAATTCCAATTTTACGTCACATGCAGAACTTATCTGAGAGACTGTCAGTATTTCCGAGGAAAACCAACCAACGGAATCATGCGTTTGACAAGAATTTGACAGCTTTTGTGGCTGGTTGTGCATTGTGGATAAAAATTTTGATGGAAATTATTCAAAATGTGTCGCTTAAATTTTCATCCTTTTCAAATTTTGCTCAGTAAGTGAAGACTGAAAACTATGGAATGTACAAAGCGTTAACCCAGTAACCGTAGTTGTTTTCGTAAAGTCGTAGTAAGCTGTTTCTTTAGTCCTACAATGTTGTTCATCCATTATTAAAGATCGCAAAATCGCCTGCTTGATTCAAACCCTTGGTAGAACATATTATTTTTTAGGTTAACCCTTGGTTCACCGGCTGCTACCCAGACACTTACATACCGTTCAAACCGGCTCATCCACATACCGTCACGTTTTTAATAGCTAAACCGACGATATGAATATCATGTAGTTAATGGAGCCATAACCGTTTTGCATAAAGTAAAAGGCATTCTACACTGAGACGCTTTCTTGAAGGGTTTTCTCTCGAACAATTATTTATTCCTCGGTGAAGTCCATACTTCGAATCAACAAATTTTTAGAAACGGATTTTACTATAAAAGTTAACGTTAAAAACAACGACGTTTCGACCGATCAACAGTCAGTTGTTTGAATAAGGATCAGTTTGCGTTAGGGTTGGGATTTGGGCGTCAACAGGTCACGTAACAAGCATTGTCAACACACAGCAGAAACTTGGGATAACTAGCCACACGCCGTTAATTGGTCTTGTTGAGTTCCAAACATTATGCAGTAAAGTGTTAATTTCGAGACTGACCACCCCCTCTTAGCTCTCCAAGGCTTTTGCCAACTACTCTCCCCCTCTAAATCTTTATCCTTTCACTTGAATTGACACAAAATGTTCCAGTGTTATTAGTAACAAAGGTCATAATTCATTTACACAGTGTGTGACATCAAAATGACAAGTAACACGCAAAATACTATTTTTATTTTATGTGATGCATGATACACTTTATATAGTAGACGGCCCAAATCAAGGCTTTGTGAGGAACACAAACGCATATATTCGTAATTCTAATTTCAAAAATTTGTTGTGATCCGGCGTTAGTTCCCGACAGTTCGGTCATATTTATTCAACGAGTTCCTTTAACAATCCAGAAATCACCACAAAAAAGCAAATATTTTTTTCTGAAATGGTGTTTACGATCATTTCCCTGTCATCTTTGCTTTAGCTCCGTATTTCTAAAAGTAGACAGTTTGAATTAACTTCCGTCGGTAAAGAATCGAGTTGGGATGTGTTTTGGGCTTGGAGGAAATCTTTAATGTACAAACCAGGACGTGTAGTATTAAAGACATAACATCAGGAAGAAGTTAATTGATATCTAAAGCGATGTCGGTCTAGGGAAATTAATACCTTCTATTGACTGGCGTAGCGACTAAAAGTTGATGTCTAAAAGCTAAGAAAGTTATTTATACAGAATGAAAAAAACAGGTGTTTACTTACTGAGTGGAGCCTTTCATTTGTCGTTATGCATTTAAGCACGTTTAGATGCCACTCTCAATAAATTGAAGATTGCAAAACTGATGAGCCATGATCTGATGGACAGGTTAGTCCTTACAAAACAATTTTTTGATGTTTCTTAAACTAATGTCGGCTTCTTTGTTTTCGCTGCAAAATTGTTGTAGCACCATGCTACTCGAAAGTACACTGACCCTGTCTGAAGAAGGGCTTGTGTTGGACGTTTGATAAAACGAGAAAAAAAAAAATGAAATAAAATAACAACCCTCCTACTTATTCTGCGGGTACAGGAAAGGGGATAAGATTCTGCTCCGGAGAGTCTGAACGTTTATAACACTCTTCTTGGTAAATATATAAAACAAACATTGTCAAAATTCGTGACTTATTTTAGAAAGTTTAGTTTGGAAGATTTTGATGCGGTAAGTCGTTGTTAATTGGAGTTTGTTTTTAACGGTAGGTTTATACTAAAAGTAAGTGGCAATTATTTTATTTTTATTAAATCCGATCTCAGTGCAAATGGGTACAATTAGCCGCACAGTGCTTGTATAAACAGACCGATTTTCTTAACGAAATGACTTTTAAGTCAAAGAACCGTAAAACCCTTTGACAGACGTTTCTCTCAGTGTTGAGTTTTATTTGCATCGGGTTGATAAAAACAGGAAAGTATGTTTCACTAACACGCTTGGTAACTGCACGGAGAGCCTTGCATGACTTTGTTCCATCATCAGATTGAATGTTGTTCTTTGAGGTAGGCCCAATTGTCAGGTTAGGGCTAGAATCAGACTTAGCCTGTCGGGAAGACAGTTGAAATTGACCGTTTTTGTGGGTTAGAATTGTGGGTTGCTGGTGCGTATCATAAACGCCACAAAATGTCCTTTTTAGTCCATTTCCACCAGTTTTAATAGATGATTCTTGAATAAAAATGCAAGAATAGACAACACCAGCCCTAACGAACGGTCGTATTTTGTTTATTATTCTTTAACTTGTAAAAGAATGCCACGTAGGTTGCGTTTACATGAAATTAAGCCGGTATACGTTCATCATGGGATGACTTTCCTCCTGGAACAGGTTTTCATTCGGCTGTTTACACGCGTGATTTTGCACAGGGACGAAATTCCCAGCTTATAGAAATCTTATTTTTAAACCCTGGAAGAAAACATCGGCCTTTAAGCGTAATTATAATTATTGTTACAGCCCAAACTTCTCATTTTCCCACCCTAGCAGGTATTTGGGTTGTAAACAATCCATCCTAGCCTGACAACAAATTCCAACAGAAAACATTCTTGCAGATTTGGTTCTGTGTTGAGGATATAAGGAAAAGAGGTGATGGAAAAAATCAAAATTTCTGGCGGTGAGGAAGCCATCTTTGATTTTGCGCGTCTGCCGTGAACACTGAACAAAAGTTGGTGTTTACAGCAAGGAGTCTTCAGCTGAATAAAACCGAAATTGCATCCCAACCGACTTTTGTTATCACTCGCGGAACACCTTAATGGGCTTTAATGAATGCAAATAAAATAGCTCTTGATACCGCTATCAAACGTTCTTTTCTTCTTCAGAGACAAAAGAAAAACTAAAGAGAAAGGTAGACAAATGACGATTAACTCTGCTATTTTTTAAACAATTGGTTTCATTATTTACAAGAAAACCAACCACATTCTTGAAAATCTTACTGTCTATGACCCCATCCATACAGCAATTCGAATGAAAACGACGAACGTGTTGTCGCCTCGAAACTAATAAAAACATTTGCATCCACACTCATCGTTTTCTTTCACCATCAAGAATGAAACGGCAACAATTTTTGATGACATTTGTTCGTTTACATCGCTTAATGTTTCCATGGCAACGACATTTCACGGTCACTTTTTTTAACGAGAAAATGTTTATTTTTTCATCGCCATGAACGTAACCTTGAACCGACCAATTTTCAAAGCATTAGGGTGAATTAATCAACGGTGTTACTATTTTCAGTGTGATCACTATGTTGTGGTGGCTAAACGCTGAGAACAATTTTGATTTAAGCGAAAGCAACGCCGTGTCCAGAATCGTCCCGCTGTTTGGTTGAAAAACCCCATGGCAAGAAATGAGGGGCACGCGTGCGCAGTTCGTAGCGACACTTAGAAAAATCACGCAAAAAACATGGTGGGCATAAATAGAGAGACTTGAGTGAAGAAAATTAAATTTTTGTGATACCTAAGCTTTTGACTTTTCCACTGGTATCAATCTGATCCTGTTTCTTGACATTGATAGTCGTTCTTTGACACAATAATAACTCACTTTCCAGCTTTATCCGCCACGGTTTTGAACTTTGAAGATAAGCTTTCTTCTTTGGTAAGAAAAGTATGGCGGAATGCCTTTTCCAGCTCAATCGCCTTTGAAAAATCTAACTTTGCATGCCCGTACGGGAACGAATTCCCTGGTATCAATCTGATCCTGTTTCTTGACATCGATAGTCGTTCTTTGACACAAAAATTAGTCACTTTCCAGCTTTATCCGCCACGGTTTTGAACTTTGAAGTTGAGCTTTCTTCTTTGGTAAGAAAAGTATGGCTGAATGCCTTTTCCAGCCGCCGGAATCGCCTTCGAAAAATCTAACTTTGCAAGCCCCTACAGGAACGAATTCAGTCACGACACACAAGTGATGGAGTTAATGGCTATGGGGGAATCCCCAAAGCCGCTTTTAATAGAACAATAACAATGATAATAATTAACAATTAATTTCATAGCAGCTAACACGACCAGTAAAGGTGAGGGCAAACAAAACGCCACACGCATCATTGCAATAATGATGCAGCCCCACCCGAGGGAAATGCAGCACGGAACAAAAACCACGAAACGACCAGACTTGCAATAGCAACAGATCAAATACAAAGTGAAAAAATGACAATGGCAAGTAAGTGTAATGTGAAACTGCTGCCCTTGCCTGTCAGTTCCACACTGGACAAAGATAATTAAAAGACATTCCATACCGGATAAATATAATTAAGGGAAACAAAAGAAGCAAGTAAGAGATAAAAAACACACGCAATCAAACTGCCGCCCTTGCTAGTCAGCTTGAAACGTGTTAAATGGACGAGTTGGTTGAGGATAGGGATGGAAGCCGTATGTAACGCAAAAAGGCATTAGACTTCCAACGTTCCAAAGCTCGTATTTGCGCGTCAGACATTCCTCTATCAGCCGCATGAGAAGCAGCGCCGATTCGAAAACTGTGCCCTTTGTAACGTGCCGGGTTGAGACAGCAACACTTAATGGCCATGGTCAGCAGACCGCAAAAATATTTCCGGGTAACCGGAAGCCCACCCATAGTAAAGAGGGGACCCGGCGAATTACCTCGACATTGTAAATAATCAAGCATAATTTGGACAGGCAAAAGGAGGATCCACGTTGTATAATCACAGACACGAGAGGCTGGTTGTAGCTGTGCTTAAAATTCCGGAATGTGATCTTAAGGGAAATAACACAGTTATCAGCATTAACAAGCTTAGCAAGGTTATTGATAGACAAAAAAGAATTGCTGTTAGGGGTTACCGTCATTTCGCCGACACGCAGGAATGCATAGAAAGCACAAGAGCACATTGCCCGAAATAAGCACTGCTCGTAAGAGCTCAAAGAGAGATCCGATGCCAAAGCCAAAATTTTGTGGAGAATAGGGAGCGTAATAGGTAATCGACCGTCGACACTTGAGGCAAGCTTACCATAACCCTTGAGCATTTGAACAATAAAGAAAACTTTCGTAGGATCAGGAAGGCCAAATAACTTATGCGAATAGCTGAGCGCGGAAATATAGGTATTGGCGGTGGAGGCAGCATAATGACGATCGAATAAATAGGCAATAAAAAGCGCTAAATGGGGCGCTGAAATAGGAAGGGTGACGGAGGTCCCCGGAAACGTTGTGTGGAAAAAATCGTAAAATAACTTCCAAGCCCGCTTGTAAATAGGCAAAGAGAAAGATTGAAGGCTTGACTTAAGTAACTGCGTGACTATGGCGGCCAGTTCTGGGGCTGGAAAGGCAGAGGAATGTCCGTTGGCAATCGGTCCATAGAGGATGGCGCCAGGCGTTGGAAAGACTGAACCTGTAAGCGAGATAAAGCGTCCGCTAAGCTATTGCGTGAACCGGGTACGTGCTTCGCTTTGAGCAAAATGTTATTGCGCAAGCAAATCAAAACGAGTTGACGGACGAAAACCATTAATCTCTTATCTCGGCAAGACTGCTTATTTATGACGTGGATAAGATACATCGATTCCTCATCTCATGACCCCACAGGAACAGACTTAAAACAATACGATAAAATTCTAGAATCGCAATATTTAAGTAAGCCCACTCATTTCTCCCATAGCACCAATGATTGCCAAAAATAGCACCGAAACCCAAAGCACCAGACGCATCAGTAAATACCGGTACGTTTAAGTGGTGTGAGTTAAGCCATTTGTCTAGCAAAAAGAGAGATTTGCCATTAAATTGAGACAAGAAAGAAAGCCAAAGACGGAGGTCCGCTTTCGCTTCACTTGTTAGTCGAATAAGGTAATGAGCGGAATGTATGCTAATCGTCAAATCGATCAGACGCCTTAGAAACGCGCGACCGAGTGTAACTACTGCACATGCGAAGTTAAGCAAACCAAGGAGAGATTGAAGTTCTTTTAAGGTAACCTTTTTGCGCCGCAAAAACTGAGAAACTAACGTGGTGCATTTGTGAATTTTTTCTTGGGGCAATCTAGCCTCCATGGAGAGAGAATCAAGTTCAATACCCGCAAAAGACAGGGTGGTCGATGGACCCACTGTTTTGTCTGGTGCCAGGGGGATGCCCAAATAAGAACACAGATCATTTTTAAGTCGGCGCACAAAGGAGTGACCGAGAACCCTGGGAACGCCCGCCATAAAACAACAAGAGGCTACAATTAGCCTAAACTCGGGCTTGCAAAAAACAGTATTGTATCCCTAACTTAGCGCTAAACAAAAGAATAGAGGGAAGTCTGTCTTTCTTACATCGGACGCATTGTGTTTAGCTTGTGTTGGAGTCTATTTCTTTAGACCCCTATCAACATATATTCCTCTAAAATACAGCTCAGCCATTGAGAACAATAATTATAACACTTGTAAAAAATATTTCTAAAAGAACAAGAAAAGAAGAAACAGAAAAATAAAGCCCGTGATATATACCACTAAAAGACATCGAACCCGGGTTAGCTGCGTCACAGGCAAGAACAGTGACCTTTAGGCCACAGAGGTTTATCGTTTTGCAAGGTGATAAAAATAGTGTATTGATTCCAAAAAAAACTAAGCACACTTGTTTTCGCTTCGATGGATAATTGTTTGAGAAAGGAAAAGCTTATCGAACGATGTAGGATTTTTTCGCATAAACGTTAATGGAGTACGTCTCGGTGAAATGTGAGTAGAAAATTTTAAATTAGCAGAGTGAAACTGCTTACAAACACTTCTCCTTTGTCGTCTCATGTTATTATAATCGGCTCCGAAGCACAAGACCTACAAAACTCAAACCCCCCCAATCTGGAAAACTCAGACTCCTCATGAACGGCGATAATTCATTTTGCCCACGTTAATTTCACTTTGAAAATTTGTATAGTTATGAGGGGGTCTGAGTTTTCCAGTTTGGGGGGGGGAAGTTTTCTAGGTCTCGTTCTCCGGAGCCGATTATAATAACGTGAAGTGTTTGTTATCTGCGATATTTAACGGTGTAACATTTCAGCGCCCTGAACGGCGATAAGTTATTTTGTCCACGTTTATTTCACTTTGAAAATTGGTATAGTTTTGAGGGGGTCTGACTTTTCCAGATTGGAGGGGGGGGGGGTCTGAGGTCTGAGGTCTGAGTTTTCTAGGTCTGAGTTCTCCAGACACCCGATGTATGTATGTATGTATGTATGTATGTATGTATGTTAACTTTATTTAGACACGGTATATTCATCGGTTACAAAATCCATCTTAATTACATCATAACCTAACTAACCTAACTATATCTAACATTAAAAATATCAAAACTATAAAAACTGCTTTACATGAATGCCGTGTTTCTAAAAAACATAGGTTATGGAAGAGGATAAAAGTAGTTAAGTAGATGAGTAAAGTCGTTGAGTGATTCTGCCTGCCGCAGATCAGATGATAAGCTGTTCCAAAGTACCGCACCGCTGTAGCTAAAAACTGTTTTTCAAAAAGTTGATGCGGGGCAATGGAACAGCAAGTTTGTTCACGGAGTCCCTCAATAGGTATTCAGTTGTGTCAGACCGGTTGACAAACAGCTCGCTTAGATACTCCGGTGTAAGACCATTTAAGGATTTGAATACCATAAGAGCTTTCTGCATTTCACGCTGAGTGCTTAATGTTCTCCACCCAAGTTTACTAAATAAATCTAAAGCATTAGCATCATAGCTGGAAAAAGTCAAAATTCGTGCAGCACGATTTTGTAATTTCTGCAATTTATTTGAGAGTGTTAAGTTGCAGTTTCCCCACACAACACTGCAATAGTCAAAGTGTGGCCGCACTAAGGCATTGAAAATAAGCTTCAGAATTTCGGGAGGTACAAATGAGCGGATTCGTTTGAGAGCGCCGATGCCAGAGGCAATTTTCTTAGTTAAGTTCTCAATGTGAGAGCACCAACTGAGATTTTCATCTATATAGACGCCTAAGGATTTTGCAGTGGATACTTGATTAACAAGAACACCGACAGTGGTAAGATTCGGGGGTCTCGGAAGAGTATTTAATCACTGCCTTGATCCAATAAGCATAAATTCAGTTTTAGTTGCATTCAATGTAAGTTTATTAGAGACAAGCCAATTATTGACTGAATCAAGATCTCGATTTAAAGCTTCGTCTATAGCGGTTATATTGCTGCTTGAAAATGTTAGATGCGTATCATCAGCGTACATCCTAGGCTGCGAACTTAACAAACAGTTTGGTAAGTCATTAATATAGATCAAGAACAACAATGGACCCAAAATTGTCCCCTGAGGCACACCGCAACCAAGAGGTAACTTGTCAGATAAGGAACCATTAATAAAGCACTTTTGCTAACGGTTTTCAAGATATGACCTAAACCAATTTAGTGAGCTCCCAAGAATACCATAGGAACTTAACTTAGATAACAGAATATCATGATCAACTGTATCAAACGCCTTTTTAAGGTCAAGAAACACAACGGCATTTACGTTTCCTTTATCGATATTATAAGCTCAATTATTGGATGCCTCCAGTAAAGCTGTGACCGTTGAGTGAAGAGATCGAAAACCTGATTGATGAGCGGCGATCATGTTATTTTCAGAGAGGTACGCATACAGTTTATCATAAATAATCCGTTCAAAAACTTTCGCCACGACAGGGATGACTGAAATCGGACGATAATTATTCATGTCCGCTCTTTCGCCTTGTTTGAACAAGGGAATGACTTTGGAACATTTCCACTCCTCAGGGAAAACTGCAGTGACTATCGATAAATTAAAAATTTCACAAAGTGAGTGAGAAATCAAGTCAGTGCATTCCCTAAGGAGTCTTGCGGATATCATGTCAAGCCCTGTCGCCTTTGAAATACATAATTTGGATAAAAGAAAACGTACTTTATTGTAGTCAGTTGGTTGAAGTTCAAAACGCTTGTCAGTACCGGAGAGAAACTCCCTATAGCTAAAACCATTTGTGTCGGCATGTATCTTACTAGCAAGTTTAGGTCCAATACTAGCGAAATGTTTATTAAAAGCTTCGGACACTTGTTCAGGGATCGATATGGAATTATCATCAAGTCTCACTTCCCTTACAGTTAAATTACTGGAGTTCCTGGAAGTGAGTTCATTGATGGTTTGCCAGGTCTTTCGAGAACTGCCCCTACTATACTGAAAAGCATTTTTGTAATATATTTCTTTAGCATTTTTTATTTTGTTGTTGACCTGATTGCGAAATTTCTTAAACTGATTTGCCCAATTCCATGGGTCATTAGTAATTGTTGCTTTCCTTTTCAACTTGTCTCTTTCACACATGCATTTCTTCAACTGCGGTGTTATCCACGGACACTTCGATGGACGAACACGTTTCGTACGAAGAGGTGCATGTTTGTCAACAACATTAAGAAATAGAGTTTTCCAAGCCAGCCACATATCATTTCGATCCTCAAAGTTTAGAACATGATCCCATCGTTGCGAAGCAATGTCGTTTCGAAAACTTTCACTACTGAAATTTTTGAATTTTCTATAGGTTACAGTTTTATGGCCACTTCCAGATCGGTCAATACAAAGTTTGCGATATGCATAGACAAGACTATGATCACTGATACCCACATGAGAGACTCCCGAACAAACCACCTTATCAGGACAGTTTGTAAAGATCAAATCAAGCAAAGTTGACGATGAACTAGTTATACGAGTTGGTTCTCTAATAAGTTGATGAAGACTATAAATATCAGCAATGCTCGTTAGCAAATTCGTGTTAGTATCAAATGTAGACGAGGCCAAATTGCAATTTAGATCACCCAGTAAGTAGAAATCAACATTTTGAGAGTCAAGCCTACCGACTAGTGATTCGAAATGTGTAAAGATTTCGGTAGGCGAATCTGGTGGCCTGTACCAAGTGGCTACTACAAAAGGCTTGGAGTGGGGTTTTCGGACCTCAATACATAAATTTTCCAGTTGGTTAACAGACAAATCAGGACGTAGTGAATAGTTGATAGTGGATCTGACGTAAAAACAGAAACCACCACCATTTCTGTTTCTATCCCGGCGAATACTATCATACCCCAAGATATGAACCTCATTGTCCACTACACTATCATCTAGTCTTGTTTCATTAATCGATAAAATATCGATAGGTCTGTCGGCCAGCAGAATCCTCAACTCATCAATGTGTTTCGGTAAACTAGTTATGTTGAGAGACGCAAATTTAAAACCACGTTCGCGAGGGAGAAAAGAAAAGGAACCCTCAAGAGAATCTCCCTTCAAAGTCGAACTATTAATTGCAGAAGACAATGGCAATTCATCAAGACTTCAAATATTTCGAACATAGCCTATAAAATTTGAGGCGAAAACTTTAGTGCCGAAAAAATTCAAATGTAAACCACTAGAATTTAAATGGTCGGTTGTTATGTTTGAATGTGAGATAACGTCCCACTCATTCTGATACAGGGAACACGGCGGCAATCCATCTGGAGTTAAATTTTAGTCATGTTAAAAGCTTTCTTCTCGCTGTTGAACTTGCAAACATTCGTATAGACACTTCTCTTAACATATTAGTTGTTCAGACTTGAAAGACACAAGGTGAATCGACGTTTTCCGATACGTGACAACAGGCATAATTCTTGCTGTTGATATGAGATTTATACTTCCGAATCACTCGGCCGTGAAAGGTCAAACTCCCTTTGTCTGTAGTCTCTAATTTTTGGCGCTCCCCTCGCGTAGCGTCTCCTCGGAACTTCGCGCGCGCACGTGCCCCCACAATCCGTCGCCAAAATTAGAGACTACTCGCAGTCTACTGAAGCAGACACGAGGAAACACGGCAGTCCATTTGCCGTTAAGTTTACTCATGTTAAAAACTTTCTTCTCGCCGTTGAACTTGCAAACATTCGCATAGACACTTCTCTTAACATATTGTTTCTTCAGACTTCAAAAGACACAAGATTAATCGACATTTCCCCATACGTGACAACACGTATCACTGTTGTTAAAAATAGTTAGCGCTTGCGCAGAAACGCCGGAAGTGCACTTTGTGGATGATACTCGACGACGAAAAAGAAGAACCGTCGGTAATCTTAGACCCGGGCGACGCGCGAGACGCGCGGGCAGCCCGAGTAATAATGGGAAAAAGGGGAGGCAAAAGGCTACCAAAGAAGAAAAACAACGTACCTGAGACTGCAATGAGAACTGTACTCTTCAAAGAGCAAGATAGAATGACAGATGAACGATAGCCAAATGGGTTAAAAGGGGTGGCCCGTACCAGGCACCCGATTGGGCGTTTCCAAAATAATTTCCAAGATAAACCTTATACGGAATTATTACTTAAAGCTTGTTATACAAGAGCTAAAATAAACTATATATATCTACATGTTACCTAATGTTTATCAAGATATGAGATAAGAAGCAACGTGACTTAAAACGTAAGGTATTGCACGTGGATCTGCACGCAACATAAAAGTCCTATTTGTGCCAAATATTTTATTTATTGTTTCGTCTACTCATTTAGTGTGTTACCAGCTAGGTGAGAGATGAAAGAAAAATTGAGTCTCCCAAATAGAATTAACAGTGATACTTATCTTGGCTTCTTAAAATACTACTAAATTTTGTTGGTGTATATATGAGTAGTACGCTGAACCAAGTATTCGGGCTTAAAAGCCTATTAACATGGGAGTTTTCTCTGACAGTATTTTCACCAAAAACGTGCTGAGGGCTACAATGGGTACCAGGGGTTCTTTTCTTCGTTTAGCGGCCGGGTTAACCGTTCCTCCGGCCAAGAATAGAAAAAAAGACCTCTGGCACCCAGGGTAACTGAGCCCATTTCCTGTGAATTTTTAATTCATGAATTGCTCCTGGATCACGTACCAGTGCGATAAAATCGAGTAAATTTTCATCAAAAATGATCCACAGTAACTTATTACGAACTGGTTCATCTTACATTTTCGTCTTGGCTATGCGTAACCAAAAGCACTTTGAAAGAATAGTTTCCAAGAGCTAAAATAGCCATTTTGAAGACAATTTGGCAATTATTTTCCCTTGCCATCGATAAACAGGTCCCCTTTGCTTTCCAGATTCTTACTAACAATCCATGACCCCATTGCTGGCGAGGGTGCGATCTCTAAATTGAAGCAGGATAAAAAAGGAAAGGAAGAGGCATATTAAATTAAACCCCCAAAAGAGTGGCACTAAAACATCGGGTTAGTTAACGTTTTGACATTGTTCTGCGACATTTTCTGTCGGATCAACTAGATTAGACATTTACATTCCCCGAAGTAAGAGGATTTGTACCAACCGTAATATTGATGCATGAGTGTTTAACGGTCGAGAACGTATTTCATTGATAACCACACGCCTAAAATTTTAGTACGACAAGATGTTAAGAGTAAATGTCAGTAAAAATCAAAGATTATCGCAAAAATCGCGGACACGGTCAAAAATCGATTTGGCTCATTTTTTGCCTGTGGGTAGCCTTATCTAGTAAACAGACAGAAATGGGGTTAGATTTTTGAAATAAGCACTTTAACGGGAATAAACTGTTAAAAACTTTCGGGGGTTAAATAGCTCAAATTTCAGCAAACGCGACCTTGAAATTATGCACTTTTCGGGCAGTTGTCATACGGACAAAAATGTAGCAGAAGGACTTTTCTAGCTATAGAAATATAGAGTTGGACTTGCTTTCTCGAGAAAAAGTGATAGTTTTTGTCTCATGTTATTCCTGGAGGAGCTACGTCTCTGTTAAGAGACGGCATCTTCGGCCTTTTGAAATTAAGGCAAAGGTGGGCTAGAATAGCTTGGCAAAAATACATGTGGTAGTGTCTCAAAGTTTACAATAACACTACCAAGAAGCCTTGAAAGATAGGTCTTTACGATTTGGATTTTATTTCTTTGGGACCTTTGACTATTAAAAGATGACCACCGGCCGAATTTCGGTTAAATTACTATGACGCCATAATGAGATGCATAATATTAAAATTTAACGCATTGGACACAAATAACTGTTTTGGTCAGTTATATCTTCACTGGCCGTTGAAATGACTAGAAACATATTAAAATATCTATAACTACATTTGATTTTCATATACGGAGACAGGAGAAACAAATTTCGACTTTTCCTACCCCGAGAACCGCGCCATAATTCTACATAATTGTGCACACAACAGGTTGAACAGTTGAATTGCACTCAACAGATTAAATTTGCCACACAGCCGTTGGTTTATGTTTGCTTCTCATCCAGTGGACATGAATTCGAGCATTTGCATCCCTTTTGCGCCTTCTGCACTAGCCAGACACAAATGTAAGGAGATTCCACAAGCAGTGGTGAGCTCGAATGACTGAAATCCGATATTTGGGACTCTGCTGTCACGCGACGCCTTCTTGTAAATTATACACGCACCGCCTTTATAATCAGCGGATCAGTGATTAGTAAAACGCACAGTGCTCAGTTACTTGGAAGAGCAGGTGCACTCCTGGACTAATTGTGTAAGTCGTGCGATGTATGGCTTTTTCCTCTTCTGAGGTGAAATGTCAGAAATATCCAGCCCAAGGTCGATGCACATGTCTCTTAGCCTATCCACTCTTAAAGTTGTGAGTGTACGTTTTTGTACAAGTTCGCAGATGTTAAGTTCGAAAGATACAATTGGATGCTGAATAGCCACATCTCTCATCACATTTGCACACACTGCAGATAGATGACTTTCAGCTTCGGCGGAAATTTCGTCCTCGTCGGCGCTCTCCATGTTCACTTCTGAGATTTCACTAGCTTTTGCTTCGTTACCGGCGGCTGTAACTTCTAATCGCTTCTTTGCTGAAAGACGGCTAAAGAAGCCACTAATCTGCTGCGACGTAAGGACTTCATCAGGTTGAAATCGGCGTTCCCCCGCTTGGTCTCTTGCTAAGCTCATTGCTTTCGAAACTTCCCGTGGATCGCTTTTCCGTCCACTTTGCTCCCCTTTTTGAAATTGGTCAGTTAAGAATTCGGTCTGTTTCTTTGTCAACCCGCACCTTTTTCTTAATTGTCTTCAGGGCCCAACCCATTGGAAGAGGCGGCGAGCCGTCACTCTTTGTTTGTCCAGTAACTTGAACGCTTGGAATTCGACTGCATCCCTCCGTCAGCTTGGAAGAATATTCTCTTCGAGCTCTATCGTACAGAGTTTCCTGTTCGAGCATCATTTGGTGTTTTCCAGTATCTAGGTGTGTCTGGAGGTTTGCAAAGCGACTGTATGCTTTTACACATCCTTCTTCTGGACACGGGAAAAGCATGTCATCTGGGTTATTTTCACCAATGCAGCTTCGATCTTGGTTTTCGTTTTCAGTTGAGAAATCTGCTTTGACAGAGGTTTTCTTAATATGTCGGTGTCTTACAGTCTTGAACGTCCGTGCGCCACTTGCATTCTGCGATGGGGGGTCTAGGATTTCCAATTTTTCGGGCTGCTTCATGACACCTTCGAACTTGGCCCATGGCACTACTTTACCGGAACCCACATTGAATGCTCTCCACACTCACACTCCAGTTTCATCGTACTCAAAATTGTTGAGTAAGCTTGTGCCATCCCATCTGATATTAAAGGTGCTTGACGGCTTGGCAGCAACATAGCTTGCTTTCACTCCTGTGGTTCCTTGGCCAGATTCAATGGCTGTTTTGAGCTGTAAAGCGTTGATGACATCATTGCCTTCGTTTACGTACCTTCCAACGTCTCCCTTGATTGTTGCTGCTTTGCGATCACTTACCCCCTTTCCACCTTGAGGGTCCGAAAAGTAGTTTCTTACAAGATGATTGAGATGATTGAATTTCCGCTGTGTTAACAGCCAGCGTTATCTTGTTTGTAATAAGCCATTTCCAGGTCTGGAATTTCCTTTTTCAGGGTAGTGAGGCAGTCAAGCATTATCGAGGCCACAGTCACACTCTCTTGGGCGCAGCTTTGAAATACGTGAACAAGTGTCTGCGATTCAAAGTGCTCAGAATCCTCTGACCGTCTTATGGCAACGCTAATGTGCCATGGCAATCCTCGCTTCGCAAACCAATCTGATTGTGCCTCTCGATATTTTCGACGCACATATTTCATTGCCCTGTCCTGGACTAACAGCACCTATCGGCTGTCGAGTTTGGCTAAAACTGAATGCTTCGCCTCAGCTTGGTGGGCTGAACGTAGCTGATGGGCTTTCCAGCTAATGATATCATCCCTTGCCTGTTTGATGGTATGCTGCATGTCAGCTTGATCTTCTGCTGACGAGAGCGCACTTGAACACTCATCTTCTATGGTACGCATGACTTCCTCTAACTCATAACACTGCACACATGACTCATTGTGGAGATGGCCGCAGGATCCCCGAAATTCAGCATTGCTTGGGTCACTTAGCGCATAAAGTCAACAATGATCGGGAACCTCTGAGGCCTCGACTGCATGTATCTAAAATAAAAATTAAAATGACAAGCGCGTGATTCAGTGTATATTTACATAGCAACGCATGCGCATCGACATTTCAAAAAGATTACTTAAGCGATTCGCAGCGTTGTATACATGTGTGTAAGCGTATTACAGTGAATTGTAAACTTTGTTCCATAGATTAAGCATAAAGAAGACTTGCAGAGAAAGAAAGAGGTAGTCGTGAATCATAGTAAGACGTTTACTACATCGCAAAGGCAACGCATAATTATAAATATGCACCCACCTTGTAGTCGCCCTTTAGGTACTGCTTCGACAAACGAAGTTGCTGCTTAATTTCCCTCGCCCATTGCTGAGTCTTGCCACAGTCAACAAGCTTGTCTACGAGTTTTTCTAAATCATCAAATGCTTCCACTCCTTGTGCTGAAAAGTTATCAAGTCCTTGCAGAGACTTGCGAACAGATGGAGAACACACGGCCAAAACTCTCTGTAGAGTTCTCTTACTCATAGGCTTAAAGTTGGTTTCACAGCAGTATTGTTGATACTGCTGGACAATGCGCTCTGGTATCATTGTTCTGATCACATTGGGTGTTTTTATGATCTCGCCAGTTGACAATTTCAGAATTTTTCCCCGAAAGGAACATCTTGAATAACGTGTGGACTCGTTGTGAAAAAAAAAACAAAAACAAAAACAAAATGTTTTAATTTTACAGGTTCAATTCTCATTCTCCTTTTCTCCTGGTTTGGAAGAGGAGCAGCTCTTCCATGTAACAGCCTGTGGCGTCGGGCAATGTTGTAGCGATAGCTAGTAACGGTTGGAATAAACTCCCTCATATCCTTAAGGGATAACTTGTCTGCCATCAAAGAGAGTATTTACCGTCTGGTGCTCTAATGTTACGCGTTCAAGTAGCTTTCAGCAAATTCACTAAGAAGCTCCGTCTCCTTTTCACTTCTGCCTTCGACCACAACCTGACTCACTCTGCTTACAGCATGACGGTCACAAAGCTCCGTCCACAGTTCTTGGCAATTTTCAGGTGCCAGGACATCCAGCATTGCAGAAATACATTATTGAGCTTTCCGTAGGTATCTTCGTTTAGTACGCTCGTGCGCTGTATTCCACGACACTGATAACGTGTGACGTACTGGACTGACGTCTCGAAGCTGTAAGAAGCGATTTAGCTGCACCTGGGACTCGTTGTCTAGACTGGAGATTTCATCACTCTCTTCGGAATCCTCTTGCGGAACAAAAAGGCTCCGCCGTCTGGATGTGGAATATTCTGGCAGTGCTTCATCACCAACAGTGACAGGACAAGTGGCAGGAATATCAGAGTCACTCCCTTGTTCATGAACCTGACGAAAAAGTGAACACATTGCTTTGGATGGCTTCAAAATGAGATCAACCATATGCACGCGCGGGGTGGCGTGTATGAAAACGCAAGTCGCATGAGACCCGGAAATTAATAGTCGATAATTAATTTTTACCTTATAATATAATTGACTGGTAACCTATCCTGATATCCTTATCCAGTTACTACTTAGTATTATTTTCCATTTGGAACATTAAAAAAAAAAAAGTGTTGAGAAGCCATATAAATTATTTGGCTATATCCTGGGATGTGATTTGCTATCTGGGCAGGGCACGCCTTTCCAATTCTTGTGCCATGTATAGTTTTGCCTAGTCGTTGACGGGCGGCAATGGCGGCGTTTTGAGCATGCGCATGCAAGTTAGCCTGGACACACCCTTCTCCCGCCTGGGTTGAACCCCTGAAAAGGGCGGAGAAGGGAGAATTTAGAAAATGCATTAAGGTTTTCCACTTTCATTAATTATATTGGATGGAAATGTTTCATGAACACTTTAAAAAAACTCACCAAGCTTAGACCACTCACACTTTCTTTGATGTTTTCCACACCTCCTGTGGCACCCAAGTCCTGCGATTGTAACTGATTTTTTGTTTTTGCCAGGGACTGTCGACATCGCACACAAATTCCTTTAATATTTTGAGAGAAAGAATTAATTTATTCTTTTTTACTTTACACATCATACTTGAACAAATAGCTTAGCATGTGGCAAAAGAACAAACCCCAAATTGATTATGTATTCTGTTGTTAACCTTGACACAAGTCAGTCTTTTACGTTCCTTTTTTTTTCCGAGCATTGTTAGAAGGAATTCTAATATCTGTGAATATTTCAATTCGAGTGTTCCCCACGCCATTAATTAGCTTTGACAGGAGCCCATCACTGGTTTTGAATAAGTTTTGAAAGAGGTTGAATAAGTTTTGAAAGAGGACTTAACAAAAATCCTGAGAAGACATGAAAATAATTTTGCTGTTAAACTTGGCGTTGTTTTACGCGTCAGTGAAGTGAAGTCTCAGTGATTCACGCCAAGTACCCTGCGTGAAATGAGAAGCTGTACGGATGTTTATCCTTGCATAAGGTGAGAATAAACTAGAAGAACGTCAATTCTAACAAGATCATGACTCATTGTAATCGCTTACCTGATCCGACGGGTACGAGGTTTTTCGTAAGTTCAAAAATTTGTATTGATTGCTGCAAAGTAATTCCCCTTTCTGCTGCGGGTACTTCTATAGATTCCTTTTCGTGACCGAAGACATCCTGAGGCACAGAACACAATCTACTAGCTCTTCTCCATCCGATTCCAAGTCTTGATCGATGTAATGGGCAAACAGTCATTTCCGAAAAATTGACGGGCTTCACGAAAATCCCGCTCTTGCTAAGATAAGTTCCATCTCTGTCTCAACACCAGAAAACTGTAAAAAACGCTTGTGGCGTCTGATATCCTTGCCGCATGACGACAGCGATACTGTCCGAGTGGACTGATGCCTTTCGCGTTCCTCTGCACCGCAAACGCCACCAAAAATATCAAGGAAAGAACAAGACATTCTTTTTCTGCTGGAGTTAAAGCAATCTTTATTCCTTTCACCGACGATTATTACGCTTTTGCTTTTTGTTTACTTACGTTAATTGGTCACATTTGTTTCCTGTGGGAAAACTGTATCGTTATTTTCGTTCTGTAAAGTTTTCACTGTACGGTTTATATTTTTGACATTTTGTAGAGTCTGTTTCTTTTTCGTTCATGATGGCAATATATTTGTTTAGATTTTATATTGTTCAGTAGTTGATCTCGTTACGTGACAGATTATCATCTGTCACGCAGACAGGAACTTGTGCAAAATTAATTCAAACCCGGCCAATCGCTAGCGTTGCCTGCCGTGTTGTACGGGATCTTTTATGTGTGGGACGTCAAAAAAGCCAAAATTAGGATCAAAGTAGACTAAACGTAACTGGGTTGCGACACACTGTAGAAAATGACAACAACAAGTAACTTCAGTTTACTCATCACCGGCTCAGTGGCTTCAATGAGTGTGCCGGTCGGCCCCCTTTCAGGCACCAACTTGCAGAGGACATTATTTCGAAAATATCTTCCAAGCGGCATAATAAGGGCCTATGAAAGATTTCTAAGGTAAGGAACTATTGATGTCAAAGCAAACATAACAAGCTAAGCGCGGCTGCGACTCAAACAATGCTTTGCTTGTGTCATTGCAATGTTGATTTTGTTCATTTCAATATGGCGCCATTTACAATTTTACCAAAGTTTGGTTGGTTGGTATATCAAAACAGTAGAAGATACCAGAAAAATGAAACGATTAATTTGAAGACCCACCTTACAATCCCTCGTGATAGTATTGCTGGAGATTTTGAGACACTACCACATGCATTTTTGCCACACTATATTAGGCCGGGTTTAGCGTGAATTAAAAATGGCGAAGACGTCCACTGGTAATTAACCCGTTGTTTCGTCAGGAAGCACACGATACAAAAAATATCACTGTATCTTGGTAAAGGAAGGCCACAGGTATATGTATATAGCCAGAGAAGTCCTGCTGTTGCATTTTAGTTCATGCAAGGACGCCCTGAAAACTGCATAATTTAAAGCTCGCACGCAATCATTTTCGATCATGCAATTCATAACGGTTTATACCCGTTAAAATTAATATTTACACAAACTAACCTCATTTCACTTTAGGTAGTACCTATAGCTACCTGTAGACAAAAGATGGGACGAAACGAGTTTTTGACCATGTCCGCATTTTATTTTAATTTAAGAGGTGGCTTCACCATACAGGTTTAAATTCGAAGGACGATAACTTTACTTCAGACAAATCATTCAGCTATAGGCTATCGCTAAATTCAAGCCTCAAAGGTCATTAAGAACACCTTAAATACTTTACTCTGTAATTTGCAAAATACAAACAAAGGTTGTCATAAGGAGTTTCTGGAAACAAATGTTTACAGTCCTTAGACATTTAAGGCAACCGTAGCTAAGAAATATGTGTTGCCTCTTTCTAAAACCAAAATTTCATTAAGACCTGAAAAATTCCAGGCTTCGGTTTGCTTATGCAGTTAACGTGTGCAATAGGCTAGTTTCGAATTGTGGGAGAACAAAAGAACAGAGTCGAGGTTGAGGGGAATAATTTGCATTTTCTTTTGTCAAAAACAAAGGAAAATGCAAATTATTCCCCTCAACCTCGACTCTGTTCTTTTGTTCTCCCACAATTCGAAACTGGCCTATTGGCAATTCATGCGTTTTATTACGTGTAAAAGTATACGTAACTAACCAACCTCGTTCCAGGGTCTCTCCTCTTCCCCCTGTCTCTCGCTCCAGGGAGCTGGAAGAGGAGAGACCCTGGGAACGAGGTTGGTAACTACCTTACTTGTAGCTGGCCAAGAGCAGGAGCCTGCCAAGAGGTATTTTGCAACCTCTTCACTTATACCTATTGTGTGGTGTTCCTTAAGACAATAAGTAAAATATACGGTAGAACATTCGAAATCGTTTCCACAAAAAGTAAAATGATCCGAATGTTAATATTGCAAGATTTCTAATCTTCACTTGATTTGTTTTGCTGCAGAGTTCAGAAGACCAGGAATCAAGCAAACGACAATCCATTTTTTTTTGCAGGCGCTTTAAACAACGAGCTACCCCAGAGACCACACTGGGTTGAAGCGACTATTAGACCAAGTAAATACATCGTTACTGGAAATTTACTGAAAACTCAAGCAAGTAAACAGCTTATTCTTAATCGACAATGCTTCGTATAAAACGATTCAATGTGTTACCACTAAAGTTGTCAAATATTTTCTTATTTGACCGACCGTACCGCGTGATTAACGTCATGATAAGACCCCTTACAATTACGATCGCTGCTCAGAGTAAAAAGACAAGTTAGAGCGAATTACTCAAAGAATCAGGGCCTGCGAACATTGGTAAGCAATCACCTTTATGTTAATCGAGATAATGTTACATAAGTTTTCGTCTATAAGTGAGCTATTCTAAGTAAGTTAAGACTTTCCTTTATATTTAGGTGATTTCTTTCATGTAATTATTTCAGTTGACCGCTTCGCGTCGAACCGTAAGAAAACGCCCTGAGGCCTCAAGAATAAGAATAAAGATAAAGTCAAATCCTCCCGGCCCCAAACTATGTACCGGCCTTGGTGTACATTTGAGTTCGACTGCGCGGGAAATTGTAGCAACTCTTGGATGAACACAGCATCCACCTTCTTTTGGCACGCACTTCGGCAACAATCATCGTTGCATTCAAACACCTTGAAAAAGTGGAAAATCAAGTTTGATCGTCTTTTGTATGATACCTTGAGTGAATAGGCATGTGAACGATCCACGACAAACTGTTTGTGGGACCCTGATTTTATAAAACAGGTTCTCTATCTTTTTGATAGTTTTCAAACCTGAGGTTATTATCCTTGATCGATAATGTCTCCCTAAAGACACCGAAATGTCTTTTTTTTACCTTTTATCTTCTTGTTTTCCTGTCAGTTTTCGTTGTAAGCAATGGTATTCAAGTATTCAAGTTTATTTGTGCTCTGTTGAGAGGATAATACAAAGAAAGAAAATATAGGTGTATTAGGTGTGGCCGGTAGATGCCATACTAAGGGTTGTTTTGAGTAAAAGAGTCAATACTTGGTAGTTCGTTGTTTTTTAGCCGATTTCGACATCATGGCCGGGTATCATCTTCATAAGGGCAGGTTCTAGTAATCTTTCTGTCAAGATCGAAGGTGACGTAGTTAACTAGTTATGAAAACGTAAAGCTTGTGGGATGTGGCTGGAGTGACAAGGATACTTCACAAATTAATGTGATCAAGCCATGGACAGCTGTTTCGGCCTTGTTAGGCCTCATCAGCATGTCATAGCTATGCCATGCTGATGAGGCCTAACATAGCTAACGGTCAGGCCCAAGTACCCACATAAGGTACTTGTAATCAAGTACCTCAGCATAGCTATGCCATGCTGATGAGGCCTAACAAGGCCGAAACAGCTGTCCATGGCTGCTAATGCTTGGGCTCAATCTTTGCTTTGGTAGATTTCAGGGGTAATGCCCGCTACCTTGTGGCCTTAGTACCCTTTGAGTGGCTTCAGCTTACTTGATCACATTAATTTGTGAAGTATCCTTATCGTAGTTAACTAGTTAGTTGTGTTCAAGCTACAAGAGTGCCTCTGCCACTTGCTCATTATTTAAAGGTGCAGCCCTTGTGGACTTGGTTCTCTGTCCTAGACTGCTTGACCTTCCAGTAAACCTTCTGTTCACCATTTTGACGAATGCCAATTTCATGCTGCTGCTTAATCCAATGTAAAGCCAAGGATTTATGGCGCTGTTTGCGTGACCCAGCCAGAAGACGAGATACATGACCCAGTAGGGTCCCGGAGACGACAACGCACTTATTCCCTGGTAGAGAGCGTAACACTGCGCGGGAAGCCAGCATAGAGCAAATGTGACGACGATGATGATGAGGATTCGGACCACTTTTCTCTTTGTGATTTGCTACCGTTGTTGGTTTTGAATCAGTTGATTGCCGGGTACTTTATGAAACCATATTTTGTATACTAACTTAGCGTACAAGACGGTAATGACAACCAGCGGAAGCAGGTAGCCGATGAAGAACAAATAGCAGAAGTAGGCACGAATTAGCGTTTCCTTATGGTGCAATCCAAATATAGCAAAGT
>JAEMWC010000744.1:340000-362500 GCA_016490735.1 Pachyseris speciosa
TCAACTGTAAATTTGACCAGAGAGTTATGATCAGCTTGGGAATAGGCTGTCAGGTATAGAATCTAGTTTATGAGAGCCTCTATGCAGAAAGTACCGTACGTACAGCAGCTTTCGCACAAATGAAACATAGCATTTTCGATACCAAAAATCTGGAATTTAATGGAAGAAAATGTTTAAGCCTTGTCTATAAGTCAGTTTAAAAAGGTTCTAATAAAACAAACTTCGTAATGATTATTAAGACATCTTTTATCACGTTATTTTCTTTGCTTCTAATCAATAATCTTGCTTATTTATATTATGTACATTATATTAGAATTATACTACGGGTGTTTTTGTGTATCTATGCCTGTGTCTGTATTTCTCTGATTTCTGTGTGTGTTAGTGTATGTTTAGTGGTGTGTGTTTCGCTCCACTTCTTGAGTGTATTGTACCTCTGATCAGTTTCACTAATATACTTTTATATCCTGCAAATATTGACCTTCGGGCATTGTGAACTCTCAAAAGTTACTTCAGAATGTCCGTACCTTTTCTTATGTATTAGCTTATATAACTAATTTTTGTATCAAAGAAAATTCAAGGTACAATAAAGATGTTGTTGTTATTGTTGTTGTTGCGACACTCCAGAATATTTTATGCACCGACTATTACTTCTTTTTGTTTTTGTTTTTAGCTTTCGCGGCCATATGATTTAATATTTAACTTGGTCAACGATCGTTTACGCTGACGCTCTCGCTAGAGGGTGAACGCTGAATTGTGATTCCTGAAATTGAGGATTCCACTCCGTAAGACATTTAATTCTCAGGAAATTTACCGATAGCTTCAAAACGTGAAACCAACCTTGCATCCCTATTAAATACATAACTACGGGACATGTTTTTTGTGTTCAACTTGATTTTGTCCCTACCTTGGTTATTTGCTTTCTTGATTTGACTACCAGAACGTACCAAAATGGAACAGATAGCGCAGGGGTGTTCGGCCAGAAACAAATATTTTAGTGGCCATCTCTTTCCCGTTGCATGTTGATTCTTAAATAGTTTGTACTATTATAGCAGGTGTCGATTCTTCATTTATACTGGCACCTTTATCAGTTCCTTCATGGTAACGACTATTAATGAGCGCTTATTTTAAACATCGGAAAATTACCATGTCACCACCGACGGTTAATGGAAACTACGCCTTCAAAGGCGCCATCATCTTTACAAGATATTAACCTGAACACACGAAGGTATTATAAAACAGCTTGTAAGGTTTTAAGTGCTATGTTAATTTAAACGCGCCTTATTGCTTTCAAGGAACCTGCCTGTCCAGATTTAGTTGGCCGTTTTAAACAGAACTTACCTATAGGGGATGTTAACATTGACGGGCCCAATTTGGTATTCCCATTTTTGGGCTTGCTGATTGTTTGTTATATTAGTTTAAGCCAGAAATGTCAACGAAGCAATTAGGTTCTCTGGTGGAAATTGACACGAGTATTTACTTTTTTACTTGAATACTTACAAGTCAAGGGACGACTACGTAAATTCACTCCATCATCAGTATATTCAATTTTACTAAAAGCTGAACTACGGTTATCAGATTTCCAGCATTTTCACTACCTTATATAGTCAATGAACGTTTCAGCAAACAGAGAAAGCTCAAAAGGGTTTCCCTCGAATAGGCAGCCATTAAAACTCATTAGTCGTCTCGCAGCAGAATTAACAAGTAGAAATTTCGAAACTGGAACCGAAATACAAATGGAATTCAACTTTTCATTGCTGAGTGTTTTAGAAAGACAAGAAACAGTGCTGGGATCGTGTTAAAAAATTTCTTGCAGCGCTAAAAAAATTTTCCTGGCTGCTGATGTTTAGCTAATAGCAAAACGCAGTCTTTATTTACGGAAATACCGAAAGAGGTTTTGAATTTAACTAAACGAAATTGAAAATATATATTAAAAAGCTAGTGTCGACGTCACCAATCTGTAACTATGCTCACGGGCCAGTCTATTCAAAACAAACTGAACAAACAAGAACTTCAGCAAAATTTGCAGCAATATAATCCACAATTGAAAATCTTTCCAGCGATCAGTGACACTTTTTAAAAAAATTAACACGCATTGAAAATTTTCTGACCAGCACTCGATGCAACGCATCAATCACCAGCTTCAAACTTTCCGGTTACAGATATATTTTCTAAAAAAATGAAAAGTATCGCCGTTCTTGTTTTTGTTATTCTATTCGGCCGCGGTTCCAGTTTTTGTTCCACCCATCGAGACAAATTTCTATGAGCCATTTCTTGAAGCATAACTTGGACATTTGTCTTGCTTATCCCTCATGTATCGTGTTTCCGACCAGGGCTGGTTAGACAATGTTCCAGTCTTTCAAATAAATTGAGATTATGTCTCCTGTTGTTTTGATGGCTTACAAATTCGCTTCATTCGGTTCGTACATCTACGTGAAAGCCGTTCCACCCTCTTTGAGCAATGATTGACATTCTTTTACCAAACTACTGACCATTTACAACGGCATTCAGAGCAAATAAACTATGCATTTGTTCCAAAAAGGACCCTAAAGTGAAGCTTCAACGTTGTTCTAGGACAGTTTCATTTAAGTCATTCAACTTTGCTCGGAAACCTTGCAACACACCGAAAGGTTTTCGCACCCTTTTCGTTTAGTCAAGTGATGGACAAGTCTTACCTTTTTTGGTTTCTCTTTCTCTGAGTTCCTTTCTTTCACTTTTTTTGTTCAGACTGTCAATTATGTGTCGTAGAGTTTTTTTTTTCTTTTTTTTTATAAAACAATTATTCTACTCGGGCTTGCTGGATATGAAATGATTATAACCAACTCGGCGCCCTACGCGCCTCGTTGGTTATTTATCACTAAATATCCAGCGCTCCCTCGTAGAATAATTGTTAATTATTAAATCTCTCACTTAGTACGCGCACTGTGATTGGTCAATTTTGCGGGCCGTATTCTACAGTACGGCCCGCTTGACTTCAACAAGGTTTCTTTCCCGCGCGCCGGATTAACCTCAGAGATATAATAAATATCTAACTAACCTCGTTTTCTCGGTCCGTACTGTAAGTTACGGATCCTCGTTTTTTTGCCATTAATTCATAGCCCGCGCGCTTTGCGCTTGGGCCATAAATCAACAGGAAAAAACTCGGTCCGTAACTTACAGTACGGACCTCGAACTCGGTTAGTAAGAGGTATTTATCTTTTATTGGTTTATTGGTAAAGACCACTTCTTGATTGTGGTTTGCGAGTCAAAAAAAAAAAAAAACTCAAAAGACCAAAGTAGACAAGAAGACTAAAGCAAAAACATGCGCAAATCTAGTCAGTTAGCTTCACTTCGGCTCAACATAAACAGAAACGTGAAACAAAGAAGGCCTTTTAGCATTGCATCAACTAATTCAATCAACTAATACTACTACTACACGTTGTTTGACCAGCCCTTGCAGTATTTCCTTACATTTTATTTGTTTTTGACTGGTCACGATCTATCTTTGATCCAACGTAGAGCAAGTTTGATGATTTTTGATCGTTCACGGTTTTTGCAGTGGTTTTCATAACCTTAAAAAATTTGTACTTCAATGGCGACTTGATGGCGTAAGGCTTGTTAAGAGTATAAAATCACTGATTTTATACTCTTAACAAGCTGCATATCACAAGTATTTTTACCAGTGTGCTGTTGGCATAATTTGTGCTTTTAGAGTGCACATGAATCGAAAATTAACTACCATTTTTTACGATTTTACTTAGCTTATATTCCCCATAGTTCGTTTTCAGTCGTTTCCTTCCTTTTCGTGAAGAGGGTTCACTTTTTGTACGAATTCCACAATTCCCTCCGTAGCCTGAAATTTGACACAAAAGTAATGTCACTCGTGTGTGCGTTCAGGCGTTAAACATGGCGGAAAAGGTGGAAAAGTGTCAAAATAAATTAAACCTGGAAAGCCCTCTGAAGATTCCGGTTCCGATAGTGAATTGTGATAGTTCTCTCACATTTTTGTTCCACGGAACTCATAAAAAGAGAATGACGCACTCGACTAAGTACACACGAGTAACTTTACGACTATTCACCAGACCCCAGGTTCTTGTCTAAAATTTAAGTGAGAAAGGCCCAACTTTCGTCGCATTTTAAAGTAAGTTCCTGCTACTTTTATTAAATTATTTTTCCTTCAAAATATTTCTTAAAACACCTACTTTCATATTGGAGAAAAAACTGGCTTTGAAATTTAGGTTCATTTGCACTTTAACATCTGAAGGTGCAATTGATTAAAATCGTAAATGATTTGAACCCAGGAGTCATACCGACACCAGTCACTACAGCGACTATATCCTACATCAAAGGGGGAACTTTTGAAGCCATCGCACGGTTTCTATAGCCTTATAATATCCGTGTTACTCACAGACCCATCACACCTTTACGGCAACTATTGACGAACGTTAAGGACAAAGACGAACCAAAAGACGGACAGGGAGCAGTTAATAAGATCGAATGAAGACGTAAAGATCAATAAGATTAATAAGATCGAATGCTGCGTCGACTGTCAGGCCACTTATTTCGGTGAGATTGGCAGAAATATGAACGTATGAATGACTGAACATAAACGAGCAACGAGCGGTAAATGGTGACAAATTCATCAATAACATTGCTGAGCACCATTTACTGGCAAACCACACAATCGACCGAACTCTGCTAAATGCATTCCCTACTGTACTAACTACCACCAACGGATCGCACTACAAAGTTGGTTTACTAACTTAGAACAGACACCACTGAACCGCGTTGGCAACAGGATCATGCACCTTACAAACGACTTATTGACGTTATCAACAACAGACAAACCATAGACAAACCGACTAATTTGGCTAACAATACGCCTACTGACATTTAACCAACAAAAGACGGATCGAAAACGCACCAATCACGGTTTACAGTCTTCACGGCCATTAACATCACGGCTAAACTAACAGACGACCAATAACATCACGACTTCGTCGACCAATCAGATCAACGACCAGAGTACTTATACCATCTACTGACGTTTTTTACTTGACTCTGATGATCACTTCCGCTCAGGTCGTCGAAACGTCAGTCAATGTCATCACAAACAGTCCTTCTCAGGACTACACTCAACAGGACGATTGTAATTACTAAACCCTGTGACTGCCGACTTTTTTACGTATTTTGTCGCAAAGACAACTTCGCTATTCCATATAAGGGGTTACCATAAAGATTTTGCTGGTCCACAACACCGAAGGCTCTATCTATTTTGTGTCGCTCGTCATACTAGCTGTCGCTTGTTTTTGAGCGTTCACTGCAGCTAACATATCGGTAGGTAATTGATTTAAAAGTGTCTTTTTCGAGCCAGTTTCCACCTCAGAATCCCCCTGTCTGTGGGTTGGTGGGTTAAGGTGATCCCCTGAGGGTAAACATGAGGTGACAAACAATTTCACAGCAAGTGGATCGCCGAACGGTGTTTGAGAAAGCCACGAGCGATTCACAAGTGAGGTTGTGTCTTTGGCCGTTCCTTAAATGCATTCCGGGAACTGGCATGGCAATTTTGGCGAGTTTTGATTTGCAAATAAGGCAATCGGTGCACTATTTTGTCAGCAGGACCGGGTGGCTGGACAGTTCCAAAAAATATCTGAAATGGATATGGGTAATCTTCTATGTCGCCGTTATGCAAGAATCAAGTCCCCAGAATTCCATTGGGTCATGAAGGCGAAAATTGGAGACCAGTGAGCACAAATGAAATCAAAATTCGATCACTGGTGATTTTCTCCTTGTTGCTGAAAATCAATTTTATCATATTCAAATGGCATTTAAAAATACTATTTAACTTAGCCCGGTGAATAAATGGTTTTAATTTGTATTTTAATTATGTGCGATATTATCGTGCGCGATAATAAAACACATATGGTACAAGCCGTCAAACAGTTCATAATGCTAATGTCGTTCACCAGATGTTTTCTAAAAAAGATGTTTCCTAAGAAAGAAAGAAAGAAAGAAACTTTATTTATACACGGTTAAGATTTAAAGCTACAAACATGTGGGGCCGTGTGGGAGAAATGCTGGTTTTTGAGGAGAGGGGAAAACCGGAGTACCCGGAGAAAATCCTCTCGGAGCAGAGTAGAGAACCAACAAACTCAGTCCAAATCAAATGAAGAATGATCCTCGCAGTTGTGAACGCAAATTATGCAATTGCGAAAAGAAGCCTGAAAAAAAAATTCAGGACTTCAACGGAGTTTGAACCCGTGACCTCGCGATTACCGGTGCGATGCTCTAACCAACTGAGTTATGAAGCCACTGACGTTGGGAGCAGGTCAATTGTGGGTTCATATGTTCCCGTGAAAGAAATGAGTGTGAATGATATATGAAATGAATCATATATGAACTGCGGAAATGAAATCAAATGAAGAATGATCCTCGCAGTTGTGAACGCAAATTATGCAATTGCGAAAGGAAGCCTGAAAAAAATTCAGGACTTCAACGGTGTTTGGACCCGTGACCTCGCGATTACCGGTGCGATGCTCTAACCAACTGAGTTATGAAGCCACTGACGTTGGGAGCCTGCTCCCAACGTCAGTGGCTTCATTTGATTTCATTTCCACAGTTCATATATGATTCTTTTCATATATCATTCACAAACTCAGTCCACTTATGATACCGAGCCCAGGAATCGAACCCGGGACATATTGGTGGAAGGCGAGTGCTCTCACCACTGTGCCAACCCTGCTCTGCTGAATTAGAAAACCTGAATACTCGGAAAAAGAACTGCAAACAAGACTAATACTGGATCGTTCTGCCTGCTGTCTTGTGGACTTCAGTGATCAAGTCTTTATATCACGGCCGCTAACCGTCGCGATTGGACCTCGAGGTGGAAATTTCTCCAACGCCCAGCTAAGGGATGTGCCAAGAGAGAAGATCATCGGTCAATTGTATCAATATTACCAAAGCTTTTTGCTATCGTAAAGACAAACACGACTTGGAGGACGAAATACTGATCACACTAATCCGCATAAAATCGCTCGTAGTAATCCTTGCCTTCTGTGGGAACTACTTGCTCATAAAAGCATTTTACAAATTTCCCAGCTTGCGAACTGCGTCCAACGTAGTTCTGGTAAGTTTGTGCGTCACGGAAAGTTTGATAGCGATCCTTTATTTCCTGGAAATCAGCGTATTGACTCTAAAGCTAAGTTCTGTTGATACAAACTGTTCCAAAATTTGCACGATAACCGCATGGTGCACATACTACTCCTCGCGGTAGTCATTCTTCATCTCGCGTTGATCAGCGTCGAACGTTTCATCGCCGTCAAGTTCTCCTTGCGGTACCACACCATAGCGACTAACCGCCGCGCGCTGTTTGCGTCTATCGTGGCATGGCTGTGGACTGTGGCAGTGACTGTTATTTTCCGCAGGGTCTCAGAGCAGGCAGCAACGACGCCGCCTAAGAAAGCCTCCTTCAAGTGTTACATCCATGCCTCAAAACAAAGAAAAAAGGACCAAGGAATGAACTACCGCCGTTATCCAAGGATATCTTTTCTTCCATGTCACGTTACAGCTGGTCATCCCTTTGGTGGTCATTCTATGTTCGTACACCTTCATTTTCATCGTGTCCCACCAGCACAGGAAGCAAATGAGAGAACAAGACGACATTCAAGAAGTTGCCGCCATTAAGCATGAAATTAAAGGGGCTCGCACTTTCGCCATTCTTATAACAGTCTGCCTCACCGGCATATTACCAGAGTTGGTCACCACAAGCCTCCAGTTTTTGGGTGAGCTGCCTGATGATGATGATTGATGATGATGATGATGATTATGATGATTGTCTTCACAGAAAGCATCTTACAATCATCAGCTACAACATTGCATTTAGTTTAAATGCCATCTGCAATCTCCTTACATTTAATATGCAATAGGTAATGCTTGATTTAATTCCAGACTTAGGCCAGACCAGACCAGGCTGAAAATAAAGCAACTATTTCTAGTGTTAGTCAGGTTCTCGGTAGCCTCCTTCGCAGACGTCTTTGGGCTCGTCACGAGTTCCTTGCCCACGAACGTCTGCTGAACTGAACTGCCACTTCCGTTCGTCGGCGGTTAGCCTTTGTTTTGAAGAAACCAATAACGAGCTGCGTAAGAATGGAATCGACACCCGATTCACGTGCATCGTCTGTGAAAATAATCCAGGGGACAAAGTTCTACTTTCCATAAATTTTGGAAAACGAACTATGATTGGCTAACCGCCGCGAACGGAAGTGGTAGTTCAGTTCAGCAGACGTTCGTGAGCAAGGAACGCTTGACGAGCCCAAAGGCGTCTGCGAAGGAGGCTAGGTTCTCGAGTATTTATTTTACAATAAAATCATTTTATTTTCCGGGCTGGATTTACGAATTGTATTACCTCGAGCACTTTTTGGGTCAAAAAATTTAAAGGATTTCATTTTGCTATTTTAGTTCATGGTGAAAAATATTTTTTCAAGCCGCTTTCAACAGCATGTATGACAACTTGCCTTTAAGTTTATTCGCCTTTTCGAATAGACTACTTTATTTTCTTTTGCTTGCATCTTTAAAATTGCCGTTTACTATACTAAACTATACTAAAGAAATGCTTTGCGAACATGTTTTTCAGTTTCGCGGTTAGCAAATTTTGACAGCAATACTCTTTTTCGGACTATGAATAAAATCGTTTGTTATCATGGTTCCTATCCAATCAGTTCACATGAACCTCCTACTGGCAGCAGGTGCTAGAAATCAGCCTGCATTGCGCATGCGTTTCATCCTCATTAACAACTAATTATAGCCACAAATGATTCGGCGTCAAAAAGAAGTTTAAATGCCAAGTTCAGCCTGATTACCTTAAATTGGTATATGCTTCTCAGCTATCACGAGTTATAAAACATTTCAGTATGAGCAGCATCATCAATAAAAATATATAGTATCTCGATTTATCACAATAAATAGACGTTTAGCTTTTCAGATGTCTTGTCATTATAACGTCTCTAGCGGCCGGGAGCGATGAGAGGCGGCTGTGTTCGCAGGCTATCCTGTCACAAGATGTCAAAATCTTCACTTGTCATGAGACAGTTGATTTTCCTGTAGCTCATTTGTGTCGAGTGATCGGCAGGTATGACGTTTACTCTCGTTAATGTCAAATAGATCAGCCTAACTAAGCCTATAATCTTTGGCCATTTGATTTCAAAAGCTAAGCTTTTCGAAGATACACAGTCACAACTAACTATTTTAGCAGAAAAGAGAACATGCAACCTGGTCTACTTGATTAAAGAGGATGTGGGTTTGTTGTTTTCTTCAACTCTGGTGCAGTTTCTGCGTCGCGGTCAGTTCGCTCGCGATCGCTTTTACCATGAAAATAATCCCCTTCCTTGTTAATGATGAAAGTTTCAATTTTCTTAGCAAGGCAGACGCACATGATTTAGCTTTATATACATTCCGTTCGTCATCATTCTGAGTTTTGCGTTGATCATTAAGGAACAGGTTTCATCCACATCGCAATTGATAAACCAAGCATCGGCACCTAAAAAGCGGCTCCAGACATTTATTTTTCATAAATTTATGTATGAATTATTTTTAGTTTTGTTTTAATACTTATCGTCACGTCCTTGAGATGTTGCACGTTACCATATGTTGACGTAGATGTTAGTACATCACCATGCGCGGACTATCATGCCCTGGAGTCAGGCCTCCGCGCGCTTTTCACTCCTATCGAGGTCTAGCTGTGAACTCAGTGGTCGTAATATTTTAACGGCGTGTGTATCTTTTTTCAATGAAGGCTTTGCAAAATGAACAAAAAAAATTGTTTTCCTCACGTTTCATTAAGAGATAATTTGTTTGGTCTTGCATTGAATGATCAGCTGTGCGAAAAAGGAAAGACCGTTTATCCGAGGGCAATCAATTTACACCCCTCCGTGAATGAAAAACGACGGCGTGATGGGGAATCATTAATGTACCTCTTTCGTTTTTTTAAGACAGGGAGTCGAAAAGTAGCTTTGCTAATGACCAATGCCTGAGCGGATGTAAAATACGTAAAAAAAGAAGGGAAAAAGAAACAGTAGGCGGTTAATTTGGCCAGAATATTCTTTAAAATAACATTCAAATGTCTCGTAGTCTAACCCATCTGAGTTAGCATCAAATTAAGGGTTTGGCAATCAGCAAACTGTTCAATCGACAGTTTGCAAGACGCTCAGTAAAATGATGATAGTGATGTTTTAGAAGGGCTAGAACCAGGCTAACGTGAAGTTGATTAGTGTGGCCCTTTGTAAAATAGTGATGATAAAAAGTACTAGTAAAAATCAAAAATGAGATAAAAAAAAAGGATAAATTCAAGCTAAAGATACCTGAAGCTCATATAAAAGACCGCCAGATTCCAGGTTAAATGTAGAAATCGTACTATACTATTTTAAAAATCTTTTATGACTCATGTGAACATTTGAAAATTAGTAGATTTGTTCAGGTCTTCACGCCTCTATAATAATACGTTTTGTTGCCTGTTTTCGTAGTCGTTCCAGGAATATTAACTTACATTTCCTTTGAAAACCAGAAACTTTGCCCAATCTTTCAAAAGAAATCTGCAATTCGAAACAGAAAATCGAGCACGATGGACTCGTGTTTAGGAGACAGGGATTTCACGGACCGAAATATGTTTTGAACTTCGACTTCGACTTCGAACCGCTCCTACGACGACGACGATGATGATGATGGTGATGATAAGGACGATGACGATGACAATGACGAAGATGATGATGACGATGGATGGATGGATGTTTACAGGAACGATTTTACAATTTTACTCCCGGTTAGTTTAACGACATTTTAGAGGGATTCTCCGCGAAATTATATCAAACAACACTTCGATGACGCCATAATGTCAAAAATTGTTCTTAAAAATTTAAATTATATATTGGCTTCTTTGATCCATATTTGCGCATAATTTACCAGCTCAAAGTTGAAGGTACTATTCTTAGTAAATAGTCTTGCCCGCATTGAGTGTGAGTGAGTCTTGAGCGTTGGTTTTTGGTTCTCTAACATAAAGCATTCCGATGATCAAGTATTCCCGAGTTTACCCTTACATTTCTGAAAAAAGTTGGCCGATGCAATTTCACTCGCTTTCTTTATTCGGATTCGTCATTAATTATTATCCTAATAAAGCAAACAAATTCCAAGTTTACGTCATGCAGAACTTAACTGAGAGACTGTCAGTATTTCCGAGGATAACCAAACAATGGAATCATGAGTTTTACAAGGATTTGACAGCTTTTGTGGCTGGTTGTGCATTGTGGATAAAATATTTGATGGAAATTATTCAAAATGTGTCGCTTAAATTTTCATCCTTTTCAAATTTTGCTCCGCAAGTGAAGACTGAAAACTATGGAATGTACAAAGCGTTCACCCAATAACCGTAGTTGTTTTCGTAATAGTCGTAGTAAGCTGTTTCTTTAGTCCTACAATGTTGTTCATCCATTATTAAAGATCGCAAAATCGCCTGCTTGATTCAAGCCCTTGGTGGAACATATTATTTTTTAGGTTAAACCTTGGTTCACCGGCTGCTACCCAGACACTTACATACCGTTCAAACCGGTTCATCCATATATCGTCACGTTTTTGATAGCTAAACCGACCATATGAATATCATGTAGTTAATGGAGCCATAACCGTTTTAAAGGGCAATCTACACTGAGACGCTTTCTTGAAGGCATTTCTCTCGATCAATTATTTATTCCACGGGGAAGTCCATACTTCGAATCAACATATTTTTAGAAACGGATTTTACTATAAAAGTTAACGTTAAAAACAACGACGTTTCGACCGATCAACAGTCAGTTGTTTGAATAAGGGTCAGTTTGCGTTAGGGTTGGGATTTGGGCGTCAACAGGTCACGTAACAAGCATTCTCAACACACAGCAGAAACTTGGGATAACTAGCCACACGTCGTTGGTCTTGTTGAGTTCCAAACATTATGCAGTAAAGTGTTAATTTCGAGACTGACCACCCCCTTACTTACACTTTGCTTTTTGTTACGACATTGAGCTCTCCAAGGCTTTTGCCAACTACTCTCCCCCTCTAAATCTTTATCCTTTCACTTGAATTGACACAAAATGTCCCAGTGTTATTAGTAACAAAGATCATAATTCATTTACACGGTGTGTGACATCAAAATGACAAGTAACACGCAAAATACTATTTTTATTTTATGTTATGCATGATACACTTTATATAGTAGACGGCCCAAATCAAGGCTTTGTGAGGAACACAAACGCATATGTCGAAAACTGGGTCCGACTATCACGTGAGTTCTCACGTTATACCCCCCACGAACTGAACATTGAACTCGAGCAGTTTTCTGAGAATGTCGTCTTGTGACAAATGTGAAGTCTTACTCTCGATCTTAACTCTGAATACAGTCTAGAATTATCTCAACGAAGTTGTCCTACGTGTATATGGTTTACACATTTGGTGCCGAGACCCGGGAACTCAGAAATCTGGAGTTAAATCGCCTTCGAAGTGGTCTTATGAACAGATTGTTGTAAAAGGGCGAATCTAACAACTCGCGGGAACCATGACTGGGAAGAAGAAACTGAAGAATCTGATAAAGTTTCGCGACAGCCATCGAAAATTTGTGTGGAAAACAATCGCTGATGCTCAAGAATTAATCGCTGGAGGGAATCCCATCGAAGTGAAGAGGCTGAAACTTCTTCGTACCGCTCTTCAAACCAAGTGTTCGGAGCTTCAGGTTCTGGATCGCGACATAGTCGAGCTTCTAGAGGATGAGTCAGAGATTGATACTGATGTTTCTGAGAGCTGTAATCTAACAAGTGATATCCAGGAGTGTATAGTGGATTTAGAATCTGCATTGGCAACGCAAGAATCACAAGGAGAGAATCAGCAATTGCCCCCAGTCTCGCAGCAATCCATTTCTCCAGAAAGCGCGGGAATTTCCCAAAGTTGCACTTCGAAAGTTTAAACGCACGCAAAGCTACCTAAGCTTGAGCTGAGAAAATTCCACGGAAACCTCATCGAGTGGTATCCCTTTTGGGAATCTTTCGAGTCAGCAGTTCACAAGAATCCAAACCTGTCCGGACTGGATAAATTCAACTATCTAAAGTCTCTCCTAGCAGACACTTCCCAAAGTGTGGTCGCTGGCCTTGCCCTGACGAGCGCTAACTACGAAAAGGCAGTCGAATTGCTCAAACGAAGATTCGGAAACCGACAGATTGTGATCTCTAGCCATATGGAGGCGCTCACAAAAATTCCCAAGGTGATATCGATAAGTGAAGTTAAGCGTTTACGAAGCTTGTACGATACAGTGGAGACGCATGTTCGTGGGTTAGAAAGTATGGAAATTTCTCAGCTTACTCAGTGTAGCTACGAACATCTCCGTGATCTTCCTCTGGCTGACAGGGCTGGTGGAGGAGACGTGAGAGTCAGTATTCTCATTGGTGCTGACTACTACTGGTCCTTGGTTGAAGGTACTATCCTAAGGAGTGCGCCATGGGAACCTGTTGCCTTAGCTACGAAACTAGGATTTGTCCTCTCTGGACCCACTATGGTCATGACTGACAATCACCATGCCAACACTGTGAATCTTACCGCGACTCATGTTCTGAAAGTAGAATCAAGTGTTGTCCATCATGATGAGGTTGCATCTGAACTGAGAAAATTCTGGGACTATGAATCTCTTGGAATCCAAGATAACAGTGTGACTCTGTACGACAAGTTTGTCAGTGAAGTTGAATTCGTGGAAGGAAGGTATCGAGTACGGCTACCCTTTAAGGAGGATCATGAACTTCTTCCAGATAATTTTGTGTTATGCAAATCAAGGTTGGTGTCACTCTTGAAGCGTCTGAGTCTTAAGCTTGATGCGTCAAGGCACTACGATGATGTCATACAAGAGCAGCTGAAAGAAGGAATTGTTGAACCAGTGGAACAAGGGACTAACAATGGTGTGGGAAAGGTGCATTACATCCCTCATCATGAAGTGATTCGTGTTGACAAGGAAACCACAAAGTTGCGCGTGGTTTATGATGCCAGTGCTAGAGCAGAAAGAACCACACCTAGCCTTAATGACTGTCTTTATGCTGGTCCACCACTGTCTCCCCTCATTTATGACATCCTGTTGAGGTTCCGTGTTCATAAGGTGGCCATCACAGGAGACATTGAGAAAGCCTTTCTGAATGTTTCAGTTGACCCAAGAGATCGTGACTATCTTCGCTTCCTGTGGGTTGATGACATCACCAGCAAACACCCGAATCTTCAAGTTTATCGATTTGCAAGAGTTGCTTTTGGCGTTTCTTCAAGCCCCTTCTTGTTAAATGCAACCATTCGTCATCACCTAACCTCCACTGACATTTCCAAAGAATTTGCTGAGAGTGTGCTGAAAAGCTTGTATGTGGATGACTTTGTTGGTGGAGACAATTCTGATGATCTAGTTCTCGAGATGTACAACAATCTGAAGTCATCCTTCAAGAGTGGAGGATTCAATATGCGAAAGTGGGTTTCTAACTCTGCACTAGTACAGGAAAGAATTGAAGAATCTGAAAGTGAGTGTCTCCAGGTCAATGAAGTTCCAACTCAATCTGCTGAAGAACACCAGGTTCAAGAGGAAGATCAGACTTTCTCAAGTTCTCTGTTCGAGACAAGGAACAACACCAGCACTGTAAGGTGTAAAGTACTTGGAGTTGGATGGGACAGTCAGAAAGATGTGCTCTCCCTGGACCTGGCCTCTCCATTGGGATCCAAGAGTAGTGATCCTGTTACAAAGAGAACTATTCTTGGTACGACAAGTAAGCTGTATGACCCCCTTGGTCTACTGAGCCCGGTCATCATTCTGTTGAAGATCATCTTCCAATCTGTTTGTAAGTCTAAGAAGGACTGGGACGACCCTGTTGATTCATTTCTTCATGAACAGTGGCTGAAGCTTGTTCAAGATGCGAAGGAAGTCGGAGCAGTACAATTGAAGAGGCATTATTTTCATGGTTCGTCATCAGTAGATTTGCAAAGCGTCCAACTCCATGGATTTGCTGATGCATCTGAGAAAGCATATGGAGCAGCTGTCTATTTACGCATTGAATTAACTGATGGAACTGTATTCACCCAGCTTGTGTCATCGAAAACTCGAGTTGCACCCATCAATGGAGACACTATACCCCAACTGGAATTACTGGGTGCTCTGATTCTGGCTCGATTGATTAACACTGTCTTGACAGCATTTGAAGGAACACTGAACGTTGATTCGGTATTCTGCTGGTCAGATTCTCAAATTGCTCTGTGGTGGATTTGGGGTGCAAACAGAGAATTTAAGCAATTCGTTCAAAATAGAGTGGTGGAGATTCGTCGAATCGCGAATCCAACTCATTGGGATTACTGCCCCTCAGATTCTAATCCAGCTGATATCTGTTCTCGTGGTTCATTGGCTTCTAAGCTTGTGACCAATCACTTGTGGTGGAATGGCCCTGAGTTTCTTCTGAAGAGTAAGGAGGTCTGGCCGAATCTTCCAAAGAATTCTGAGGCCACAAGCAATGAATCAGATCCTCGCCTTGAACTGAAGAAAGGAACTATGACTAGTCGAAAGAAAAAGCGTAACAGTACCGTTCTTGCGAACGTTGTCTCTAACAGAGTGACGTCAGGGAATCCAGTAACTCTTGGCTGCATCATTCTTTTGGAAAGGTTCAATAGTCTACAAAGACTAGTACGAGTTACCACGTATGTTTTGCGTTTTGTATCTAATCTGAAGCGAAGACGAGTCAAGAAGGAGTTGATTGTTGGAGAATTAAAGCTAGAAGAGCTTGATCAAGCCAGAGAGCTTTGGATTAAGGAGGTGCAAAGAACTGTTCTCGAAGACAAGACATTTGACCAGGTCAAGGTCTCGTTACCACTCTTTACAGATGACAAGGGAATTCTGAGGTGTGGAGGCCGTCTCAAGAATGCACCAATTCCATTTAACGCTCGCTTTCCGATATTTCTGCCAAGATTGTCTCACTTCACAGACTTGGTCATCAGTGAATGCCATCTCAAGGTTCTACACAACGGTGTTAGAGAGACTCTTACAGAGCTAAGGTCCTGCTTCTGGGTGACAAAGGGAAGACAAGCTGTGAAGACTGTGATTAGAAGATGTTCTGTTTGTAAGAAGATAGAAGGTAGAAACTACGCAGTTCCTCCTTCCCCTCCTCTGCCTGATTTCCGGTTAAGCGATGAGTTTGCATTCACGCACGTTGGAGTGGATTTTGCTGGTCCTATGTTTGTCAGGGACGTATTTTGCAAGAAAGGAGAGATGAACAAAGTGTACATAGCCTCATTCACATGCGCTACGAGTCGAGCTGTTCACCTAAAACTTGTGCCAAGTCTGAATGCAGAAAGTTTTATCAGAGCCCTTACTCGATTTAAGGGAAGACGCGGAACCCCAACCCTGATTGTCAGTGACAATGGAAAGACATTTAAGGACTCAAGGGTGCAGGCCTATTGTCAGCGTGATGGCACAAAATGGAGGTTTAATGTCGAAGCAGCCCCTTGGTGGGGTGGTTTTTTTGAACGGCTGGTAAAATCTGTCAAGTTAAGTTTGAAGAAGTGTCTACGCAATGCTCGATTGAACTATGACGAACTGTCTACTGCCCTGGTAGAAGTTGAAGCGGTCTTGAATTCGCGTCCACTGACTTACGTCTACGATGAAGTCGATGAGCCACTGACGCCTTCTCATCTAGTGATTGGCCGTAGAATTCTGTCAATTCCATCTAAGAGCTCTTCCAACGAAGTTGCGCAAACGAAGGAAACGCTCACAAAGAGAGCAAGGTACTTACAGCGCATCCTGGATCATTTTGGAACCGATGGCGATCGGAGTATCTGGCACAACTAAGAGAACAACATCACTGTTCTAAGAGAGTAAACTCGCTGCGTAAGGTTCAAGTGGGAGATGTAGTGTGTATACATGAGAACAAGATTCCAAGACAGCTCTGGCGCCTTGGAAGGGTTCAGCGTTTACTTCCTGGTCGAGATGGTGAAGGTGCGAAGTGCAGTAGTGAGTGTAAAGTCCGGAAATTCGCCTACTTCAGAATGGAGACGCCCCGTGCAGAGGCTCTAACCCTTGGAAGTGAAGCTGGACACCGAACCTGCCAACCCTGAGCCTCAGAGAGCAAACGTTGTTCCTATTAGAGTCGTGAGGGATGAGGATGTCCCTGTTGTAGTAGTTAACTCTAACTAGATTTCGGAAGTCAACTGTATTTTTTTGCCATCAGCCTTTTGTGTGAGATTTTCTTAAACTTTGAACTTTGATTGATGATATCAATCAACGGGGGGGAGTGTGTCGAAAACTGAGTCCGACTATCACGTGAGTTCTCACGTTATACCCCCCACGAACTGAACATTGAACTCGAGCAGTTTTCTGAGAATGTCGTCTTGTGACAAATGTGAAGTCTTACTCTCGATCTTAACTCTGAATACAGTCTAGAATTATCTCAACGAAGTTGTCCTACGTGTATATGGTTTACACAGCATATATTCGTAATTCTAATTTCAACAATTTATTGTGATCCGACGGTAGTTCCCGACAGTTCGGTCATATTTATTCAACGAGTTGCTGTAACAATCCAGAAATAACCACAAAAAAGAAAATTTTTTCTCTGGAATGGTGTTTACGATGATTTTCCTGTCATCTTTGCTTTAGCTCCGTATTTCTAAAAGTAGACAGTTTGAATTAACCTCCGTCGGTAAAGAATCGAGTCGGGATGTGTTTTGGGCTTGGAGGAAATCTTTAATGTACAAACCAAGACGTGTAGTATTAAAGACATAACATCAGGAAGAAGGTAAGTGATTTCTAAGGCGATGTCGGTCTAGGTAAATTAATACCTTCTACTGGACCTTTTTTATGTTTAATTTCGCCTGACTGGCGTGTCGACTAAAGGTCGATGTCTAAAAGCTAAGAAAGTGATTTATACAGAATTAAAAAAAACAGGTGTTTACGTACTGAGGGGAGCCTTTCATTTGTCGTTATGCATTTAAGCACATTTAGATGCAACTCTCAATAAATTGAAGATTGCAAAACTGACGAGCCATAATCTGATGGACAGGTTAGTCCTTATAAAACAATTTTTTGATGTTTCTTCAACTAATGTCGGCTTCTTTGTTTTTGCCGCAAAATTGCAGTAGCACCATGCTACTCGAAAGTACACTGACCCTGTCTGAAGAAGGGCTTGTGTTGGACGTTTGATAAAACGAGAAAAAAAAAATGAAATAAAATAACAACCCTCCTACTTATTCTGCGCGTACAGGAATGGGGATAAGATTCTGCTCAGGGGACTCTGAACGTTTATAACACTCTTCTTGGTAAATATATAAAACAAACATTTTCAAAATTCGTGACTTATTTTTAGAAAGTTTACTTTGGAAGATTTTGATGTGGTAAGTCGTTGTTAATTGGAGTTTGTTTTTAACGGTAGGTTTATACTAAAACTAAGTGGCAACTACAATATTATTTAAAAATCCGATCTCAGTGCAAATGGGTACAATTAGCCGCACTGTGCTTCAATAAAAAGACCGATTTTCTTAACGAAATTACTTTTAAGTCAAAGCACCGTAAAACCCTTTGACTGACGTTTCTGTCAGTGTTGAGTTTTATTTGCATTGGGTTGATAAAAACAGGAAAGTATGTTTCACTAACACGCTTGGTAACTGCACGGAGAGCCTTGCATGACTTTGTTTGATCAGGGAAGTCACACATCAGATTGAATGTTGTTCTTTGAGGTAGGCCCAATTGTCAGGTTAGGGCTAGAATCAGACTTAGCCTGTCGGGAAGACAGTTGAAATTGGCCGTTTTTGTGGGTTAGAATTGTGGGTTGCTGGTGCGTATCATAAAAGCCGCAAAATGTTTTTTTTAGTCCATTTCCACCAGTTTTAATAGATGATTCTTGAATAAAAATGCAAGAATAGACAACACCAGCCCTAACGAACGGTCGTATTTTGTTTGTTATTCTTTAACTTGTAAAAGAATGCCACGTAGGTTTCGTTTACATGAAATTAAGCCGGTATACGCTCATCACGGGATGACTTTCCTCCTGGAGCAGGTTTTCATTCGGCTGGTTACACGCGTGATTTCGCAGAGGAACGAAATTTCCAGCTTATAGAAGTCTTATTTTTCAACCCTGGAAGAAAACATCGGCCTTGAAGCGTAATTATAATTATTGTTACAGCCCAAACTTCTCATTTTCCCGCCCTAGCAGGTATCTTATTGTTCCTCCTATATTCTCTTTTTTTTTTTCTCTTTACGCGTTTGGTTTGTAAACAATCCATCCTAGCCTGACAACAAAATCCAACAGAAAACATTCTTGCAGATTTGGCTTTGTGTTGAGGATATAAGGAAAAGAGGTGATGGGAAAAATCAAAACTTCTGGCGGTGAGGAATCCATCTTTGATTTTGCGCGTCTGCCGTGAACACTGAACAAAAGTTGGTGTTTACAGCAAGGAGTATTCAGCTGAATAAAACCGAAATTGCATCCCAACTGACTTTTGTTATCACTCGCGGAACACCTTAATGGGCTTTAATGAATGCAAATAAAATAGCTCTTGATACTGCTATCAAACATTCTTTTCCTCTTCAGAGACAAAAGAAAAACTAAAGAGAAAGGTAGACAAATGACGATTAACTCTGCTATTTTTCAAACAATTGGTTTCATTATTTACAAGAAAACCAACCACATTCTTGACAATCTTACTGTCTATGACCCCATCCATACAGCAATTCGAATGAAAACGACGAACGTGTTGTCGCCTCGAAACTAATAAAAACATTTACATCCACATTCATCGTTTTCTTTCACCAAAATCTGTGATTTTCCCTACCCTATTTCAGACCTAACCAAAAATTCGATACCCTATCTCAAACCTATTTCACGTACACGGTTGACGTAAACATAATTTGAGAAGGGCTTTTGTGACTCACAAACCATACCCTAGGTTAGACCAAAACGGCTTAAAAACCATACCCTTCAGGGCCGCACATACCTATCTATCCCATATCAGGGAGCCCCCCCCCCCTCCCCCCTCCCCCCGGGAGGGTATGAAGTGTATTACTTATACTTGGGACTCATTTCTTTGAGACTTTTTCGGAATACGAATGCACTCAGAATAAACAGGGTTGTTGGAATTAGTTCATTTATTGTTTCGTCTACTCATTTAGTGTGTTACCAGCTAGGTGAGGGATGAAAGAAAAATTGAATCTCCCAAATAGAATTAACAGTAATACTTATCTTGGCTTCTTTAAATACTACTAATTTTGTTGGTGTATATGAGTAGTACGCTGAACCAAGTATCTGGGCTTAAAAGCGTAGTAGCATGGAAGTTTTCTCTGACAGTATTTTCACCAAAAACGTACTGAGGCCTACAATTGGTACCAGGGGTTCCTTTCTTCGTTTAGCGGGTTAACCGTTCCTCCAGCTAAAAAAAAAAACCTCTGGCACCCAGGGTAACTGAGTCCATTTCCTGTGAATTTTTAATTCATGAATTGCTCCTGGATCACGTACCAGTGCGATAAAATCGAGTAAATTTTAATCAAAAATGATCCACAGTAAGTTATTACGAACTGGTTCATCTTACATTTTCGTCTTGTCTATGCGTAACCAAAAGCACTATTAAAGAATAGTTTCCAAGAGCTAAAATAGCAGTTTTGAAGACAATTTGGCAATTATTTTCCCTTGCCATCGATAAACAGGTCCCCTTTGCTTTTCAGATTCTTACTAACAATCCATGACGCTGCCTCTTTAACATTGCTGGCGAGGAAGAGAAGAGGCATATTAAAATAAACCCCCAAAAGAGTGGCTCTAAAACATCGGGTTAACGTTTTCACATTGTTCTGCAACATTTCTGTCGGATCTACGAGATTAGACATTTACATTACCCCAAGTAAGAGGATTTTCTACCAACCGTAATATTGATGCATGAGTGTTTAACCGTCGAGAACGCATTTCATTGATCAAAAATTGTCAATGTGAAATCATGTATAGCCACGAACCTAAAATTTTAATACGACAAGATGTTAAAGCGTTTAGTCGGGCTTTAAATCTTTAAATGCATGTTCGGTTACTCTTTCCCTTACCTCATCTGTCTGGTGTTCGCTTCATTATCAGATATAGCTGCAACGCTGCTGGGAAGGTGGAGGGTAATCCGCCTTAGGTTTTCGGCGTCGATTAAAGAATGCACTCGGGTTTTCGTAACTGAAACGTGGCCTAAAAGATTCGCAATTAATGGGGAAATCATAGGCCCTGACGTTTTCGAAAAGGTCGTAATTGCTGTTTTTGGCAGTCTAAAACACCACCTAGCATTTTCGGAAAGAAAACATTTCCCTAGTAAGTTCGTGGTAAGGCAAGCACACTCCTCTCTTTTACCATTATGTAGAATAAATATCCGGCAATTCTCCGTCTTCTGTCAAGGGCCAAAATGTTTTAAGTCTATTTCTCCTGAGATTACTGTCTCTTCCGCATCTCTTGCAGTTAAGGGTGCACTTTCCTGACAGCTAAAGCGTTTATTGTGTGTAGGCATAGACACATCTACTTGACGCTGGTATATAGCAAACTAGGCGTTACTATACAACAGTCAATGACTAAGAAAATCAATAAACTAATCATGTTTGAAGTACAGTATCGTGTAATCAGATGTGATGCTTCAATAACGCATACATACATACGTACATTATTAACTTGATAAGGTTTAAATAGCATACACAAACAAATAATACTACCTGCTTACAACAAAAACAATTAAATAAAAAAAATTAATACAATATGTAATAAAACGAACTACCAGCCATTAACAAGAAACTGATGACAAAATCCTAAGAATTCCAAAGTTTTATGACAAAGCTACCAGTGCAAGGGAGGGGAAATTTGTAGATCAGCCTCATTTGAATGGTGAAACCTGTTCACTAGGCAAGGAAAAATGTTAATTTAAGAGGTGGCTTCACCATACAGGTTTAAATTCGAAGGACGATAACTTTACTTCACACAAATCATTCAGCTATAGTTTATTGCTCAAATCAACAGCCATATTAACCAGATATGCAAGACCTCCTTCTACCACATTCATAACATTAGGCGTATATCGAAATACTTATATAAGGAATGCAGACAATCATTAGTCCATGCTTACGTAACTTCAAGGCTGGATTATTGCAATAGTATATTATATGGGTTACCCAAGTACCAACTATCGAAATTACAACGCATACAGAATATGGCGGCCAGGCTTATAACGGACACAATGAAATTCGATCATATTAAACCGGTACTTTACAACCTTCATTGGCTGCCAGTAAATTATCGTATTCAATTTAAGATCTTGATGATTACTTTTAAGGCGATTCATGGCATGGCTCCTAGTTATTTTAGTAATCTGATATGTATTAGATCATCGTCTAGGTATTCATTACGCAATAATGATACAATATTTTTAGAACGCCCAAAAGGGGTTATGCGCACAACTTGAGGTGCCCGCTCGTTTCATGCCTCTGCGCCTGCGCTGTGGAACAGC